>BMAC01000044.1:1577275-1609691 GCA_014905375.1 Phtheirospermum japonicum | reverse complement strand
TCCACGAGTTCGAATGAGAGAGGCTCAAAGTCCGGGAGTTGGGGCATAGACGAATTTTGAGAAAGTGAGGCGTACGGGTCGTCGTTCGGGGTATACGAACTCGAGGTGGGTAGGTCGTAAAAGTCGTAGCTCCAAGAATATGAATCATGAATTTGGGGAGCATACGAGTCAAAGCTCAGGGTAAGAAGAAGGCGGGGCGAGTTGAGCATATGGATCGTCAAAATCCGGATCATAAAGACCACGAGTCGGTGCATACGGACCCATGCTCGGGTTATGGGGATATGAAATCGGGGGAGAATATGGAGGGTTTGGGCCGGAATAATCGAAAGAGGGGGTCCATTCTTCACCAATCAAAGCATACGGGTCATCGTAAGTCGAGGGGACCCGATATCTTGGGGGAGAGGTGTACGGATTTGGATACTCGGGAGTTTGGATGTAAGGGTTTGGATATTAGGGAGTTTGGATATAAGGGTCGTCGTATGGCAAACTAGCTCGGTAGTTTGCCATCCTCGGCGTGATCGTCGTGAGTGTAGGCGGGCGGCATCGGGCTCCCCGAATGAGTACCTTGCAAACACAACACTCATCAAAGGATTACGAGCATCCAAAGTAAAACAACAATTTAAACTAACTACTAACTAAGATAACAAGAGAAATAATTAAAAACACCTTTTGCCTTAATCTATCCCCGGCAATGGAGCCAAAATTTGATCGAAGAATTCTTAGCACTCTAAGAAATCTTCTCCGCAATAGTACGGAGTCGATTGTAGAGCGGTAATTTTTCCCGAGTCGTGTCTCTCGAGGATAGATATAATCGGCGATAAGTGTTTTTACTAAAATCTCTTGTTAATCGAAATTAAACTAATCTAAACTAAGAAAGCATTAAGTCATTGGTTTGATTTGAGTTTTGAATTTAAAAGAAGTCTTTAATGAAAATAATGAAAATGAGGGTTTAGGGTGTTCGGTTCYTCTCCAKGATTAATTAGTTTTTGCRGAGCACTTAATCRACAATTCGGGGTTGTCAATTCKAAATGTCYATCAAGTATTGAGGTCGTCAATCCCYATTCTCGACAAGCTCTGATTAATGGTTCTAAACGAACCTAAACRCTAAACTCGTAATTACTAAACCAATTGCATCAAGAAAAGCTTACAATTAAAGGAGAATTCATGGAGGGAAAATCAAGCATTTCAAATTGAAATTGGTCAAAAGGCATTAGATTGAAAAGAAGTCAAATTTACCAAAGAGGAAAACTTCATACATCTTTTAAGGACTAAGAGCATGTCTAACTAAAAGGAGTAAAAAGCTTGAAAATGAAAGCATCCATGGATTTTGCAAGAAAAGAAAAACAACAAGCTAAAACCAAACCACTAACATAACAATCTTAACCTAACAAGAACAACAACAACAATAACAACACAAGAAAGTAAGGGAAAGAAAACTACCAATTGCATTAAACACAAAAAGCTTCAAATCTTCAAACAACAAGCACCACAAATGAAGGAGGTGTCACCCACTCCAACACTTGCTTAAGAACAACTAACTAATTACTAACTAAAAACTAATTAACTAAGCTAAACTAGATTAACTACTAAGCTAGTTAAAACTACATTAAACTAAGAATTTAAACTAGGGTTTACATGATAAGGCAAGAGTAAAGGCTTGGAGGAAATGGAGCAAGCCCCAAATTCCACCAAGGAAGGGTTGGATAAGATTGGAGAAAGGTGAGTCTATTTATACAAAAATGCAGGGGCAAAATTGTCAAAATGGACCCAAATTACGAGTTGGACTACGTCTCAGTCGATCGACTGCTTCGCCCAAAATTTCCGCACCTACTGCCGAGCAGTCGATCTGGAGAGGTCTAGTCGATCGACTTCTCCTCAGTCGATCGACTGAAAGCCAGTCGATCGACTTGTGCTGCTGCTCCGGCTCAGTTTTCTCGTTTCCACTCTAAACGTCCGTCGGTCATCGCTCCTCGTTCGTGCTGTGTTTCCTTAATTTTCCCGTTCCAATCCGAGTCAAAAGAGATGCCCTGAGCGTGCACGAGACCCGCTTGGTCATCCTACGGCCAAAAATACGAAAAAGGGTAAAAAGGTACGAAAAATTACTAAAACCCGCACAAAAGCTATAAAAACCTAAAACTAACAAAATAGGCCAAAATGACTCCTAAAACCAATAAATACAAGCAAAACACACGCGGATGCGACACAAAAAGGTAACAAAAAAGTGTACAAAAAAGTACAAATCAGTAAGGACTTTACTGAAATCTTTATTTGCCAAATTATATGCTATTATTGGGTACACATTTAATGTCAATTTTCCAGCATATAAATTTTGTTTAATTGCTCGAATGAATCTTTAAGAATTGAGGTTATTTTGTCAAAGAGAGCAAGATTTAATGGCGAATCAACTTCTTCTTTTAAGGTTGATTTTATGATTACTCTGATGGCTCGAATATGTATCCACGAAAGTTTATTTGCCATTTCCCTTTTTAGTCTGCTTAATCTCTTGGTTTTCTCTATAGGGGATTGGCTGCATCTCAATATAGTTCTTTGTGTATTCCGTGGGTATCATGAATTCTCCCATGAAATTCTATGGATAGTTTGGTGTTTCGGTTCCTCAACCCCAGCTTATCCATCGCCTTTTCAATCGCTCCTCTTATAAATCCTTCATAGATTTGGAGTTTTGGATCTTATTTAATTATTCTCATAATTGTTTTATGAGAGATTGTTGTATGCGAGAGGAACCCTGACATCTCCTCTACAATCACTTGCTGAAGAAATTCTTCTTCACTTTGATTCTGAATATAATTCACTTCCATCTTCATTCTATATTTCTTCTTCATATATGCTTTCATCTGTGGGAATATCTTCAAATTTTATGCACTTTTACGAGGTCTTGATAATAGAAAGCTTCTTCAAACTCTGTGGTTGTCTCGAACTGTCTAACTCCTCTCTTTTGACTTTTTTGGGCAATTTGTTGAAATATTCCCTCTTATTTCGAACAATTACAATTTTTAAAACTTTCATTTGCTCTAAGGTGAGCTTGTCAGATATTTTTTTATTGGAGTCATGCTAGTGCTTCCTTGGCTTGAGAACGAGCCCCAACTTTGGCTCAGCCCCGTCCTTTGTCTTTATTTATAGCTACAGGCCTTTTGTTTTACCTAGAACCTTGTTGATTTCCCTGTAAACCTTCTCTTGTCTCTCCGAGCATAAGGGTGGCTCTTTTCTATTTCCACTTTTATCTATGTGGATGAGCTCCAACCACTGTTGGGATGCAATTTTCAGCATAACATAGAAGAGTTGATTTATTGATTCCTCTTAATCTCCTGTAATTTTTGTAAAGTGCTGCCTGGTGGTAATGTTGGGATTTGATGGTGCCGTCGCGCAGCGGAAAACAAAAATTTTTTATATAAAAGGAATTTGAATCGAATTCAATTGACGACGGCCCATTTTAATTTTCAATTAATTCAAACAATGTTTTAAATTGCCTTACAAATGAAACAATTTGATTTCCACAAAATCAAACGAGCATGATAAGTTTCTATTTAATATATTAAACATATATATATAATAATTATATATATATATATATATATATATATATATATATATATTAATATATTAATCATATATTCAAAATTATATATATATTATATACTAAGCATGCATGCATACATTAATAACATATATATTTATATAATACAGTACACATACATACATTTATAACTTCAGCATGCATGCATTTATATTATATATATATATATATATATATATATATATATATATATATCATACAGTATACATGCATCTAACTTATATATATATACTTCACAGCACACATATATGTATATATATAATACACTTCAGCATATAACATATATATATATTTATCATACACATACATATGTAATATTTATATACTTTGCAGGACCGGCTTTCGTCACCTCACGGTACGGCTGAGAAGCAGCGTGGCGGATGGAGACGACAGGCTGGTGCCAGGCTCTAAACGAAGCGGCGGCGGGTGATCGTCGGCTGTGGAACGTCGGCTTGACAGCAGTGCGGTGTGTGGGCAGTGACGGCGCAGCAGCGGCAGT
Organism: Phtheirospermum japonicum; assembly: GCA_014905375.1. NCBI lineage: Eukaryota > Viridiplantae > Streptophyta > Magnoliopsida > Lamiales > Orobanchaceae > Phtheirospermum > Phtheirospermum japonicum. Next base: position 1,605,600 of record BMAC01000044.1, on the reverse strand, counting down.
GCTCCGTCGATGAAGCAGCAGCAGTCTATGGTTCTTTCGTCAGTGGCCTCACGATGACACAGCAGCGGCAGAAGGCTACGGTCCAGAGCGGCGGCGCAAGGCGTTCGGAAATCCTCGGCTGCGGAGATGCAGCGTGATAGCTCGGCTGCGGAGGTGCAGCGTGGGTCAGCAACAGGTCGAAGTCGGGAACCGAATGGAACTCCGGCGCGGGGCTAGCGACGGCCGGTGCGTGGCGTCTGACTAGGCGGCTGTCCAGCGGCTGTGACGCGTCCACGAAGGGGGCTGTCCGGCGGCTGCGACGCGTCTCCGACAAATTGGTGTCACACACCGTATAACCCGACGTACTCTGGACGATGCACTAGACTCGTCGTGAGATTGAAAACAACGGAGGAAAAAGAGGACCGAACATTTTGGTGCGACGGCGGCCGGCGGTGGACGGATGGGAGAGGGTCTTTTCTTGGTGGCTAGGGTTAAAGCCTTTTCCGAAAAAAAATTTCGTCTCGTCTGTCTATTACCCTTCACAGCCTTCTTCATCTTATACTTGTTTTAATTTATTTTTTTTTAATTAAAAAAGGCATAAGCCCAATTCTATTATGGACTGGCCTAAATCAAAAAACTTGATTGAATTTTTTTTTATATTTAAAAAAGGCTTAAGCCCAATTCTAAATGGGCTCTTCAAGGGCTGGCCCACTTATAAAAAACAAAGACAAACCTTTTAATTAAAAATAGTACCGGCCCAATAACTTTAAAAGGGGCTTATTGGGCCGACCCAATTTTAAAACAAAAAACCCATTGGAATTAAATCATTTCTCACAAACGATAACTCTGAAAAATATAACAATTATATTTTCGCGTCCAGAATAACTTTCTCGTATTTTTATCAATTCATAATCACAATTACGAACCTTAGATTCAATCATATTGAGATCTAACTATGCTAAAATTAACAATTAATTTCTAGCTATCGTTTTCAATAATCAGGAAACACGTGGTGTGACCCTCAATGGTTCAGGTGTAAGCTAGCCGTGGGTTCACAACACATTGTGATTCGAACAACATATTATTCTTATATGAACTCGTCCCTTAGAGTCCCTGATTAAATAAAACTCATTTTACTTAATCACTAGTCAAACCAGAGCCCAATGAAATATGAGAGGCGCCTAGCAACAACGCATCATAATTCCCTAGATACAAATGAAGTGCCTGCAAGAACCTTGTGATATAGRTTATATGTACGGTACGATCCCTTCGCGATCTATGTCCCGATTGAATAAGAGGTATTGGTTCATCGAGACCTCTTTCTAGTTCAATAACTGTGTGTACGTTCTAGGTTCAAGATAATCCGTTCGTGTGTGACTTAGAGAAACACATTTCTCCAAACACCCCACCATCAGCTCTGGCCAGAGACTCCGAGGATTTATCAACCATCAGAACACACAGGACATCCATGACTTATCATGCGTCCAAATCCCCCTACTACCATGCACAAGATTTCTAGGTGAGGGAGTTCAGTGAACTCATCTTATGAGCACCTACTTATGTATGTCGATATCCAGACACCGTGACCGATGAGATGCGGTCCACATACACTAAGTACTAGTCTTTATGGGAAAGGCCTGTATCCTCATTATGGCGTAACCCTTTGACTAGGAACAAGTTCGACGAGTTACATTACGTGCTGGATTATCTCATGGTTCTGCTAGACCAATCCACCGTAATAAAGTAACTTCATCAGGACCATACCTATGCAACTAGTATGGGATAAAAGATATGGAATGCCAATAAGTATAAAAGATATTATTACGAATAAAAACCGATTGTATTACAAGAGAAAGGTCAGACCACAGCCACAAGTTGGCTTGTTGGTCACCTTATTCTAACAGGCACCACTCATCTATCTTGGATTTTAGAAATGATATCTTTCTAGCAACCATATACATATCAGTTGCTTGCTTGTATTCTTGGATTAACATTTCTCTCGAAGGACTTGATATTTTTGCAAAGAATAATTTAGTCACTTCTCCATCGTTCACCTTGACTTTCCATCGGTACTCGGTAAATAGTTGGATGTATTCAACTACATGATAAATATCTCGTAACTCGAGGCAATAGAGGGCTTGTTGGTATTTTTTTCTATTTCTCCTCTTCCATACCCTCAAAATATCTTGTGCCGATAAATAGGTTTTGAATAATTCGGCCATATTATCGACTATCACTTTTTCATGACTCTCAAGATATGACTCTCATTTTCATATTTGATCTTGTCAAATCCCACCCGATCTTTATAGACCCTTCAAGGCTTATTTTAAGGAGTACAACGAACCATTTTTTTCTAGGTTGAGAGTTCCGGCCGCAATTTGCATTGCAGGCGCCATTCGTCTATCAATATCCCAATTCTCAAAATCTGGAATATCTAAATTCAGCATTAATCCATCCAAATGTATAGAATCAAGTTGGGATTTCTCGTATGGCTTGTTGCGAATATTGGGCATTGGGGAACGTTGCTTGGTACCCACTATGTTGATATGATCTCCTTTTATGGTGAAGTTCCCAACATGTGGCATTGGTGCGTCTAGCCTCGATTTATGTAATGTCGTAATTTTTCTTAGATTGAGACTTGTTGGTGCAGAAGTATTCCTTGTAACTAAGGGCGAAGACTCTCTTGAGTTCATTTTTAGATCTAAATACCCAATCATTTGAAGGGTTCAATAAGGTCATGTAGATTTTCAACATTGATCTTTTACATCACTTCTTGTATCGTAATGGAGTTCCTTTGATGATAGCCTTAATTTTTTCCCCTCAGTTGGTTGTCTTATAACCCTTATTGGTTTCCCCTTTTTGATGTAAAAGAGGTTCCGTTTTGAAAGTTATAAGCCGTTTTCCTTCAGATGTATTTGGCATAACTTCGATGCCTTGACTCTTTTTTGAACATCAAATAGGATTCTCGTGTTTCCTTTTGATGTTCAAGTATCTCTTTCATCTACACCTGGATATGATGTTGATGGTGGACGATGTCATGTACCATTCTTTGTATTTCTCTAAGATCTTTGGGAGTCTTAGAGAAATCTGATATCATCTCCCTGCAGTTGGATCTATTGATGGGATTCATTAGTGGCATCCCTATGATTCATTAGATCCAATTTTAACATTTGATTTACCTAAAAGTAACTCAGGTGATACGCCTTTTGCTTCTCGTATTGTTTTAGGGTTTTATTATTGACCCCGGTAAGAGCTTGTTCAGCATATCGGTTGTCTCAATATGTTCTATTTTCTTTATATTCTAACTCGTATATTTTCAGAATTTTGAAATATCACCTAAATTGAATACAACTCAAACACTCATTGAAATCCAGTTTTGAAGATAGATCTTCTCACCAAAAGTCAATTACATAATTATAATAATATTTGTTAAAGTCTTTAATAAACTTAGGGCTCTAATACTATTTTTAGACATAGAATAAATCGGGCAAAATTATAATTCTTTTTATTTATTTTATTTTATCCAAATATTTATATTTTGGAGAATGACTACGGTGCCATGAAAACACCATCACCTCCATCTCCACTACATTTACATTCATCCATTTACTAATTTTGTAATCAACTTTTAGTCCAATAATTATGATTAATCGAACAATAGTGCCCTCAAATCATCGTAGTGCCCTCAAATCATCGTAAGAATTCCCTATAGTTTGATTGGTATATAACAAATGGAACTTATCCACAACTAATTAAGTGATTATAAAATATTAAGTGAGTTAGGATAGTACCTTGAGTAACATTTTCACTTAATAAATAATTTATGAACTCTAGCAAGACAATTCACTGCACACACATACAAATAATCACCTAATTTTTTTTTAGCAGCGAAGTAAGTATTAATTAGTTGCATATAAAGCTGGCCCCTCATCTTTAGGGAGTGATGACATGTTAATGCCAACAAATTTGTTCCAGCATATCATTTTCGTTGTCGTAATATAGTCACAATCGGGAGGGCTACATTTACATTATGCCTGGAAGTCAAGGGACAAACATAGGACAAATAAGAAATCACTCTGAATTATCATGTCTTAATTAAACTGTCCAATTATAATGTAACACCCTACAGATATATATCATAACATTGAATAAGATGAAAAGGGGAAAGAAGATTTTTTATAAGAATTGGAAAACTATGAGCCTCTTCCATGGCAATTTATTAGGTGGACTAGCAAGGTGCACCCTATTTTACGTGATGATATCTGATAGTTATACGTGATGATATCTAACAGTTATACGTGATGATATATGATAGTTATACGTGATGATATGTGTCAAAAATTTAGAGTTTAGAGTTTACTTTTCCATTTTAGGGTTTAGTTTTTCATTTTTAGGGTTTAATATTTATTTTAAGGTTTAATTTTTTTTTTTATTTAATTTTTCATTTTATTTCTATCATTATGCCAATTATATGTGATAATATGTGTCAGTTATATGTGATGATATGCGATAGAAATTTAGGATTTAGAGTTTAATATTCAATTTAAGGGTTTAGTTTTTAATTTTAGGGATTAATTTTCCATTTTTAGGGTTTAATTTTTTGTTTTAGGTTTATTTTTTTAATTTTAGGATTTTAAATTTTAGATTTAGAATTTCAATTACTTGTGATAATATGTACCAGTTATATGTGATGATATGTACCCGTTATATGTGATGATATGTACCAGTTATATACGATGACAAATTAAAATACAGGTGCACCTGCATCCATGGTATACTGTCCCTCTTCCATTCAGTAGTTTATTGAATTTATGTATAGTAAATATTAGGGATTTTCTCCAAAATGTATGCTGTTTTTTATATTTTGCCTTTTAAAATATTTTTTGTTCTATTTTGTCTCTTGATGTAAAATAATTTTCGGCGTTATTTTCTAAACTTTATTTCCAACGAAATATTTCTTCTAAATTTCATCGACGGGCAGCTGGGGGGCAAAGTGCAATAATCTTATAATTTGGAAGGTAAAATAATTTTTTTTTTAAGTTTGGGGGGTAAAATGCAAGAAACTTTTAATTTGGATGAAAAATTAAAATAATATTAATATTTTATGTAAACTTATTATTTTTAATAAAAAAATAGAATTTTTATCTCTTATATATATATATATATAATCGTGAAATGATACCATAGTAATTAGTAATATAGTTAAAATATATAATTAAAAAAACTATCTTATAATATAAGTGTAATTGCACTTGGACGCAAATATTAAAGTCGTTTTTACAGTTTTTCTCTAAGTAATATGGTGATACAATCTTATATAACAATGTACTCGTGATTAAAATATCATTTAATCACACTTTTTTATAGAAATAATAATATCGAATGATAATTTTATTTTTAGTATCATAATATTATAATGCATAAATGAAATACACCTTTATTATATTTTGTTCAATCATATTACATAATAACATATTATTATATTATTTAGCCTAATAATTTACATAATAATAGTCATTTGTTTCATATTTAATAATATAAGAAATGTAGTGACAACATTTATATTTAGAAAATTATAAATACTAATTGGGATTGTATTTACAACTTTATGTGTGTGTGTGTGTGTCTGTGTGTATAAGATAAAAATTTTATATCTTTTTTCAAATATAAAAATTTAAGACAAAATCCAAATATTTATATTTTTTTAATTTGCCCCCAAACTTTAAGTTTTTTTGCACTTTACCCCCAAACTATAAGATTCTTGCATTTGTCCCGCAACTGCCCGTCGATGGAATGTAGAAGGAATATTCCGTGGAAAATAATATTTAGGGAGTAACGTCGAAAACTATTATACATTAGGGGGCAAAGTTGAATAAAAAATACTTTTGGGGGTAAAGTGTAAAAAATACCATACATTAGGGGACAAAATTTTTTTTTCCCTAAATATTAACATTTAATATTATATATGTAGCAAATTATTATTTGATTTTAGAAAATTAATGAGAGAGAAAATAAATAATCAATATTATTGCATTGAAAATACTGTAAAGGTGCAACTGCGAATCATTTTATTTCATTTTAAAATTAGATTTTTATATTTTTGATTTGAGATGTGAGAGTCGATTGAATAATTATTTTACTACCTCTCTCATTCAACATTTTAATTATTTTATTTCATTTTAAAATGAGATTTTTATTTTTTTTGATTTGAGATGTGAGAGTTGATTGAATAATTATTTTACTACCTCTCTCATTCAACATTTTAATTACTATGCTTCATAAATATTATTTTTTATTGCATTTGCATGCATTATTTCTGATAATAATAATAATAATAATAATAATAATAATAATAATAATAATAATAATAATAAATATTGGCAGCTGGCCTCCCAAAAACTTTTATGGTCATCGGGAAATATTTTGCATCGATATTTTTTTCCAAAAAAATCTTATTATATGTTCAAAATTCTTACTTAAAGTTCGAGAATTCCTTACTTGATGGCAAATAAATCATACTTAATTGTAAAGTTTTCTTACCTAATGTTCAAATATTGTTATGTATTTTTTACTTATTAAACACATTTTTTTTCTTTTTTTCTTCTTTTTGCAAAAAGATAAAATAAAAAAAAAATTGTTATATATTTTTTACTTAATACAACAATAAAAAATCACTTACTCAGTGATAGCAAATATTTCTTACTTAGTGACATTTTTTTGTACTTTATATCCAAAATTAAGAAGATTTCCTACTTTATGTCACAGAAACCAAGAATATTTTTCACTTTATATTCGAAAAGTAAAAAAATTTCTTATCATTATTATTGTTGTTATTATTATTATTATTATTATTTATATTCGTATTATTATTTTAACAAATATATATTTATACAATTAACTCAGAATGAGATACTCCACCCAAATAAGATGCATACCCAATCTCAATCTCCAAAATTTTGTACCAAAGTCAAATAAACTACAAAAGGAGAGAAACAATCTCAGCCCAAATAGCTATTATATGATGTGCTTTGAGGATTTCCTCTTTGTCTGTTGATATGTGCTGACGTGTTTGGGTCATGTACAGATATTTGTAACTGTTTGATATCGTCATACTAAATGATATATGGTTAACATGCATAATTTTTTAAGGTAATTAAACATACGTAACTGGTTAGTAAAATTGGGTGGCGGGCGAAATTGTATTGCATATTTGAGATGGAGTTGTGAAAATTGGAGGAGTTTGAAATAGGTTGCGTAATTAAGTGGTTGAATCTGCGGTTTAACAATAATAAAATTTGTGTTTCGTCAGAAAGCGCAAGATGATTTTGCGCTTTCACCAATTTTCTAAAAAGTTAAAAGTAAGAAGCGCAATAACATTGTACACTTCCATATAAGAAAAATGGGGAAATTGTCAAATAATTACCCCAGGTGGAGGTCAATTTGTCAATTAGTCCTCCATCCAATTTTAAGTCAAATAGTACCTACTTTTTGTCAAATAGTCTAAAATTATGATATGAATATACCACAATACCCGTACTATTAAGATAACTAATAATAATAATAATAATAATAATAATAATAATAATAATAATAAAATGGGGCCACCTGCCGCCGCCGCTTGAAAATTTTCCGACGAGATTTTTTTTTTTGCACAGCAAATATAAAGTTAGCCGCCACCGGCCGGCCGGAGAATTTTCCGGTCGCCGGAATTTTTTTTCGGTCACTTTTTTTTCCTGATCATTTGAAAATATTTTCTGGCTGCCGGAATTTATTTTTGACATTTTTTTTCTTTCTGCCCAAAATTTCTTACTTTATGTCTGAATTTCTTACTACATGTCCATGGAGTCAGTTCCGGTGGTCGAAATTTATTTTTGGCCTTTATTTTTTTTCTGCTCCAAATTTTTTTACAGTATGTCTGAATTTCTTACTACATGTCTATGGAGTCAGTTTTTTTTCAACCCAAATATTTTTCTTACTATATGTCTGGATTTTTTACTATATGTATGTATTTGTTAATATATGTGCAAATATTTCTTACTATATGTCCAAATAATTTTTAGTTAATGTCCAAAAGTAATTCCGGTCACCGGAAATAATTCTTACTATGTGTACGAATTTCTTACTATATGTACCAATTTTTTTATTTAATATCCAAAAATTCATATTTGATGACAAAAAGTATTTTATTTGATTGCAAAAGTTTCTTGCTTTGATGTGCAAATGTTATTATGTATTTTTTTAATTACTATTTTTTTTTTACTTATTACACACTTTTGTTTTGCCCAAAAAAATAGAGAAAAAAAATTCTTGCTTAATAGCAAATTATTATTATGTATTTTCTTATTTAATACAAATTATATATTATTATTTTATAGTGAAATTTCATACTTTATGTTCAAAAAATTAATAAAGTCTCTTACTTTATATCCTTTAAAGTAAGAAAGTTTGTTATTTTATATTCGAAAAAGTAGGAAAAGTTTTTATTTTATAGTGAAATTTCTTACTTTATTTTCAAAAATAAAGATATTTTTAATTTATGTTCAAAAAAAAAAATTCTTACTTTATAGTGAAAATCTCATACTTTATGTATGAAAAAGTAAGAAAATTTCTTATTAAAAATTTCTTACTTTATAGTGAGATTTCTAACTTTATATTTGATGGGCAAAAAAAAAAAATCTTGCCGGAAAATTTTCCGGCGGGCGGCCGGCGGCGGCCGAACAGTAGCAGCGGTGGGGGTGGCCGGCGGGAGGTGGTGGTGTATTGTTTATTGATATTATTATTATTATTAGGGGTAACCTTGTAATTGTATATTTGTGGTTTGACTATTTGATATTTTGTATAATTAGTCATAGTATTTGATAAAAATATTTTTTCCCATGTAATATTTGGCAATTGCCCCAAAGAAAAAAGAAATCGGAACGGACTACACAATCAAACAAATAAAGCACTTACCACCACAAAACAATACATATAAATGCCGACAAAACTCAGGCATATTGTAACCAATACATCTCAATGGTATTCTCGTCAAATAAATATTAAGAATAACCACCATAGAATTACTGATAATTAACATATTTTGAGCAAAAAATAAAAATAAAAATAAAAATACAATCTTGGGCAAAGAAAACCGCAAAGGATGAACCTAATTGTCATTTCTTTTCACATATATTGTACCAAATAAATTCAAAGTAAACACTGTCGAGTCACGTACCGCAACTAGTCTGTGTTTCCAATTTGGCACCAATATGTACCACTTTTCCAATAAAAAATATATTAGTTACTTAATTTTGCCAAAACATGCACCACTTTGTCAATTTTGGTTTAAAAATGTGTTATTATATATTTAATTTTGCCCTTTAAAAAACCCTAAGTGAAATCTTGTTTTTTTTTATCGGATGGAACCATAAGGAAAACCCTAATTTTTTAAAAAAAAAATTCAAATCGGAAGGAAGCACACACTCATAGTCCTCTTCTTAATTTTTATTTTATTTTTTGTGGAAGTTCACCATGTAATTGCACTTCCTTATTTTTTGTAAATGGTAGAAGCGCACCAAGTAATTGTGATTTTTGATTTTTTTTATCCTTTTTTAGGAAATTGGTGGAAGCGCATGAGTACTCATGTTATTGCTTTTTCTGTTTTCACTTTTTTTTTTCACTATGACGAGACGCAGATTCAAATTACGTTTATATTCTACTTTTATTTGTTGAAGTCCGGATTATAACTATACTTCCACTTAATAAACAACTCACCTCAAACGCTTCCATATTTATACAAACTAGTTTCACTTTTTTTTTTTCAGTATGAGACGCAGGTGCAAAATTACGTTTCCATTTTACTTTTATTTGTTGAAGTCCGGATTATAACTATACTTCCACTTAATAAACAACTCACCTCACACGCTCCATATTTATACAACTTAGGTTCAAAAGTACAATGTTTGCACAATTTTGCCAAGGTGGTGACAAATGCGGCTTCCTCCAAGTTCTGTTGATTGGGTGAATTTAATGTTTGTTTTTTGTTTGTTGACATTATATATATGATAATTTAATTTGTAATATACTCAACCTCAATAATAATAATGATGATGAGGATGATTACGATGTTAAAAATAATTTAATTCAGTCATGCAACTATTCGAATAGAATAAAAATGAAAATGCATATGACACGAAAAATATTGTGGAAATCGTATTTTCTCCGCCGGTATTTGTGTCATTATAATAAATGAAGTTTTATTTACTTAATAAATGGTGTTTCGTATCATTCTTCTTTATAACCCAAAAAACCCTAAGCTACAACACACACAGTGTCCAAAACACACGCACAACACACACCAGTAGCACATTTCTTCCTCCTCCCAGCAAGCAACGGACGCCTCAGCAGCTCCAAGCAAGATCACAAGGTAATTCCTTACTTCAAATTTTAATTTATTTTAAAATTTTAGTTATTTTATAAAATTTTAATTAACTGCACTTAGATTTAATTAATTATTATTAGGTGATTGAATTATTCATTTGTTGTGAAATTGAGTTTAGTTGTTAGTTTTTTTTATTGTATATATTGAATTTATATGTTTGTGAATTTTAGTTGTGAATATTTATAAATTTGTATTTGATTTGTTTGTGAGAAGAATGTTAATTATATGAAAATTTTAATTTATTAGTTTTTTGTTTAGTTGTTAATTGTTTATACAAATTTGATTTATATGAAACTATTAATTATGTGAATATTTGAATTTATTTATTTTGTGAGAAAATTTTAATTGTTTGAAAATTTGAATTTATATGAAATTATTAATTATGTGAATGTTTTAATTTATTTATTTTGTGAGAAATTCATAATTATGTAAAAATTTGAATTTATATAAAATTATTAATTATGTGAATATTTGAATTAATTTATTTTATGAGAAATTCTTAATTATGTGAAAATTTGAATTTATTCGTTCTTGTTTAGTTGTTAATTATTTATTAAAATTGGTTTTATTTATTTATGGAAATTATTAATTTTTTGAAAATATTAATTTGTTCGTTTTTTGTTTATTTGTTAATTATATATGAATATTGAATATATTTATATGTGAAAAGATTTTTGATTACATGAATATTTGAAATTATTTAATTTGTGAGAAAATTGATAATTTTGTGAAAATATTAATTTTTTTTTTTCGATGTTTCGTGTTTAGTTGTTAATTATGTGAATATTTGAATTTATTCTCGGTGCATTTGTTTATTATAGAAGTAATCGCACATATGACAAATATTTCTTCTACCAATGATCATGACATTTATGCATCAATTCTACGAGATGAGGGTGGAAGAACTACTTTCGATTATGCAAATTTAGATACCACCGAGCATCATCCCCCTCCCCCACTGGTGATCCCGGACTACACCGCTGATCGCTTCGGACCACATGAAGGATGCGATTCTGAAAATAGTTTAGATGGACTAGATGATGGTGATGAAACTGACGAGGAATTCTTTTAGTTGGGGGGTAGCATACCAGATGAAGATCATTTTGAACCTACCGTAGTTGAACGTGTCTTTACAACCTATAAACGGGTGGATAAAGGATCGAAACTTTACAAGAACATACCATTTTTCGATTACGACTATGAAGAAATTCCTATTGATTCTATTGATATCCCTCAACAGGACTACTACTACGATAAAGACGAAGGAGTGTTGAGAACAGGCATGATATTCAGAGATAAAAAACATATGATGTGGGTTGTCAAAGATCACTCTGTGGGTGTCGCCAACTGTGCGTATAGAGTGGTACAGAGAAACCCAAAGGTTTGGAAATTTGTTAAGATTTTTATTTTGGGCATTTCGACCATGTATCGAGGCTTTTAGATATTGTCGCAAAGTGATCAGTGTTGATGGAACCTTTTTGTTTGGAAAGTACAATCGCACGTTATTGATGGAATGTGCAATTGACGCAAACCAACAAGTCTTACCACTAGCTTATGCAGTTGTTGATTCAGAGAGTTATAACTCGTGGTATTGGTTCCTTCACCTGGTTGCAAAACATATTATTCACGACATAGAAGGGGTTTGTCTTATATCTGATCGGCATGCCGGACTACTTAGTGCACTACAACGAGTACCGACATTCTCTTCTAATGTTTTTTGTTTGCAACATGTCTCTTCTAATTTCAATACGCATGCCAAGCCAATAAAATCGAAGGATATGTGTTTCAAAGCTAGAGAGCAGAACCCAGAGTTAGATTCTTCCATAAAATAATGGAGCACATTAAAGCCATTGATCCAGATGCATTTGCATACTTAGATGACATTGATAAGAGCAAGTGGACATTATCCCACGACGGTGGTAAACGGTGTGGCATCCTGACAACCAACATGTCTGAGTGCATCAATGGAGTGATAAAACAGGCTAGATGGCTCCCAATAACTACTTTCGTTTGAATCAACTTTGTCCGAAGTACACAAAGTTTTTATACTCGCTTGGCCGATGCGACAAGAGTCAATAACATGCAACAATTTTGGCCTGATAAGATATATAACATATTCAGGACAAGACGTCATGCTGAGACATATTACCATATTATGGGATATAATTGGGCGGCACAAACGGCTGAAGTTTCCGCACGGGTCGATAGAGCAGTTCATGATCAAAACGTTTGAGTGTCCTTGTCAAGCGCAGAATACTCTTGTGGTAGATGGGTGAGTAGTGGTATTCTGGTGCGTACCTACGTACATACTCTGTTCGGGATTTTGAACCATTACCCGACGTTGAGGGCTTTAATGAAGAAAGTTTTGAATTGGTTAATGATCCGTTGGAATATTCAAGGGCAGTAGGATCCCCAATGAAATGGACCAACCACAAGTACGCGCAAGACAACAATACCATGTGCAAGAGGTGGTTAGCACATCACAAGGTGATGGACGTTCTAGTTCCTGGCAATGATGTTAGATAAGACGATAATCTTTCCATGATTCCGATGTTGTAATTCACTAGCACTACTTGATGTTATAATTTGCATTTCTATGTGTATTAATAATTGTTACTTTATGAATTCCTTATGCAATATTCATCTTGATGTTGTAGTTCGATTTATTTTTCTGTTGACAGACGTATGACACTACTTGATGTTGTAATTCGCATTACTATCTGAATTAATGATTTTTGTTGTATGAATTCCTTAAGTAATATTTAATTGTTGTATGAATTTATTACTTCCTGCAACTTTTTGTCTGATATTGATATCGATCGTTTATATGTATTTATCTTGAAGAGGGCATCACCGCTATTGAACCAGCAGCATCTACATAGTTCGAGGAGCATTGCACGTGGTCAGATAGATGGGTTTCTGACAGTGAAGCGTGCAGTATCTAATATTTTCTGGGATTTCAGTAACGAGAATAACTGTTTTCATCCTCGAGTTATGTCAGTGCTACATCGTTGGGTTTTCACAGGGTCGCACGTTGTGGAGCGATTAGCAGGCTGGGTAGCCATTTGATCACGACACTGGTTGAGAGATGGCGCCGGAGATGCATATGTTTCATCTGCCCATAGGAGAGGCGACGATCACTCTGCAGGATGTGGCTATTATTTGGGGTCTTCTGATTGAAGGTACCCCGTTGATCGGCGATGATGTGTAGTGTAGCAGGGAGGATTGGGCTAATTATATTATGCATTACATAGGGGTGCAGGTGGATTATGAGCAGGAGATGAAAGGTGAGAATCGTCTGAAACTTTTGACATTGAGTGAACATCTCAGAATCAAACACCCAAATGATCACACGCCGCAGGCCGAGGTCGTGAAGTACGCTCGTGGGATTACACTTTTACTGCTAGGTTCATTGATGTTCCCCAGTATAATGAACAACTATGTTTCCATATAATACCTACGTCATTTCAAGGATGATAGCATAGCATCAGATATTAGCTGGGGTAATGTTGTGCTTGCACATCTGTATCATGAGTTGTGTTTGGATGTGAACCCAGATGGGAAGACGATTAGTGGTCCGATGGAGTTGTTGCAGATTTGGGTTTGGTCCCGAATTTCATCTATTAGACACAAGCCTTTGTTTCGAACCTCATCGAACCATTCACGTGCAGCCGAAGACGTCACGTTTCCCGTACCACTGTATGGTATTAGGTATAATTTTTAACCGTAATACTAGCTACGCATCTATTAGTAATCATTTTGTTTTAATAAATTGATTGGATTGCAGCATATAGTCATATGCGGACTGCTAGGTATACGTTACGAGTATCTCGGGAGTCACTTGATTGGCTGCACGAGCTAGAAGTAGAGTATTGAATAAATTTTGGTTATATTTATAATATGGTGAAAATTGATGATGATTATTGAAGTGTGCAGTGAACATGGGAACCCTATGATTTGGGTGCACCTGAAATTCAAGTAGTGGGGGACAGATATTTGAGTCTAAATTGGATGAGCGAATGTCCACTGATATGCTGGTCAATTATCGAGATCCAATTCCTAATCGAGTAACCCGACAATTCGGTATACGTCAGAGTATACCAAAGACCAGCGTAGTTGATCTGGAGGCATTACATAGTGTGTCTCGAGCACAAGAGCATTACGTTCAGTGGACTGTACGTCATCATGGCTGGATTCAGGCATGGGAGTTATGAGAGTCCATGAGGATATAAGGCACTCCAGGTCAAAGAGGTGCGGGTACGGCGAGCGGATATCGCAGATGGTATCAGCAGAATACACGTCGTTTCATCTCTCGTATGGAAAGACATGCAGAGGCAGGATACCAACCATCGGATGTCAACTTTATATGTTTTGTAGGGTACTTGGAGTCAGCAACTCGACCATGTTGCGTCAGATGTTCAAGATGACGATTTTGACTTTTATCATCATATGCAGGATGTAGTTGAGTTAGTTGCCGATGAGATGGGGCACCGGCTCTGTATTCGTGGGGAGATACATGAGGATGCTCTAGATGAGCGCACGGCATATGCATCTGGTAGTGGAAGAAGGAGCATATCTGGCCCGTCCAGGAGGAGTATATCTCATGATGCTCTAGATGAGCGCACGGTATACGCGTCCAGTAAAGGAAAAAGGAGCATACCTGGCCTGTCCACATCCTCTCTTTGCAGGGCAGCCGCAGTCTCACCCGGGCTACCACCAGTCATCCATCATGGTAAATGTGTGATTTGTTAATAACTATTTTATGTGTCACTTCCTTACGATTAATATTAAAATAATAAGTTTTTTTCTCTGTTGAATATAGATCATGTTGGTCAATCATCGTATAACGAGGGAGGTTATTACGTTCCTACATTTGGACCATCCACACCAGAGTTTTATACACCTTCATTTGATGGGCAGTCGTTCACCGATCTTCTTCAGACTGATTATCCGCATATAAACCCCAACTTTGCATCTACACATGACATGGGCTTTTCGCGGCCACACTTCCAGACGACACGCATTACCATGCCGATTCCCACTAAAACTGCGGATCGTGCACATCAGTGTTAGGGTTTATATTTGGATTAGGACGAAGGTGATGAGCAAGTGCCGATTTAGGAACCACCAGCCCCCCATAAGGACATGATCACGACCTACGTAAGAAAAAACACCGAAAGTGGTGTGGCAATCACATATGTGATAATATTTTGGTATTGTGTAATTTATTTTAATTGTGTTGAAGTTTCCTAATGCGTGGTTCACTTTCTTTTGTTATCGCTCAGTAGTTATCAAATATATAAAGTAAACGAACAACCATTAAAAAAACCCCTTAAAATTACAATTTTTCGAGCTAGTAGCAGAGATGATTTGGGCGAGATAAAAAATAACACACCATAAAAATATTACAATGAAACAATAAATGCAATCCACATCCACACAGATAGAGCAGTGTCGGTAAAATAATATAAAAACATTACACAACAAAACAAAAAATGCAATCCACACAGATAGAGTAGTGTCGGTAAAATAACATAAAAATATTACACAACGAAACAACAAACTCAATCCACACAGATAGAGCAATGTCGGTAAAACACCATAAAACATTACACAACGAAGCAACAAAGCAATCCAAACAAATAGAGCAGTGTTGGTAAAACATGCAATGATGTCCAACAGTACTTCCACTCTTAGAGCTTCCACTGTGGTTAGTTGGATACTCATGTTAGAAAAGTACTTCAATTTTTTTGAGTAAGGATTCCTCATGAAAAGCGTTGCAATAGCTTTTGATTGAACAATCATGTATTCATCACAACAAGTTAGAATAATAATGAAAGATTCAAATTACTTGTAAAATATAAAAGGAAGTGCAGAACTTACAGGCATAAACTTCTTTCGGACGTTATGATCACCAAAGACCATTTTTCATTCCCGTTCCAAACTGTACCAGGGGTCCGAATTAGTTCTTTGAAGAACCTGAGCCAGATTTGAAGTTGGACAATCCTGCTTATGACGTCATCTTCGAAAATGACATGTTGATATTTGAAGTAGCAATTAAGTAAACACTTGGCTTCTTTCACTCGATTTTCTGGTAACGGCCCTTCATTTGGATTCCATCCTCGAATATATTTTTCGTTGATTAGAATTCTAGTAGACGTTCATCTCTAGTGATTCTCCACTTAGTGTTTCCTTCACAACCGTAATCGAGTGTTTTGACCCGAAGTGTAGGAGGACTATCTGTGTCGTTAAAGTGATCTGTCATTAGCTTTTTTTCAAATAAGACATGAAGTAATTGATATGTATTTGCTGATGAATTGTCCATTATTTGTTCTACAGCGTATTTATAGCAAGGAGAGACTGTCAGATAAGTTACTAAATGATTAATATATGAGTTGTGCACTTATTTAAATGAGTAGACAACACAATGACACAACAATAGTAATTGAACTGCATTTCATTAATGTGTGTGTGGACAATAATTTTTAGTTTTATGTGGCATATTGTACTTGATGACAATACAACACAATTCATCAAAATACGAGTTGTGCAACTATTCAAGTGAGTTGACAACACAATGCCACAGCAGTAGTAGTTGGCAAAGCTGTATTTCATTTTTTTTAAATTTCTTTTTCTATGTGTGTGTTGCATTTTCACTGTTTCTCAATTGACAAATTTGACTGCAATGTCACATATTTCAATGCTCTTCCGTGTTTGTGTTGTCTTATCACCAATACAAAACACTGACAAACCTGACTACAACAATCAGCTAACGTATTCTAACACACTGATGGACATAAGAAGATGTTTCAAGCACGTACAATAATGCAATGCAATGTATCTTTACGCATACTGAGACTAATATGCACACTTCACAATTATATTACGCATCTATATATATGTACACAAAGAAAAACCTACCAAGAAATATAAACTATACCAGTTAATAATGGCTAACTTTGATGAAAACCATCAAGATGTACTAAAAATACACAATGATTACTATGAACCTGCACTCACCCATTGGACCATGGAGATGGAACGGGTCATTTTGGAATTTTTCGTCGCTAAGAACGAAAGTGTTGAAAGAGGTGCAAAAAAAGCGTATGTAATCTTGAGCGTCCCGCAGGTAAAAAGTCTACTCCAGAGTCATTTCATGATTTCACCTAATTTTCCTGAAATCCACGACAGGATCAAAGAAATGGAGATGAGGTACCGTTGGTGGAAAGCAATACTTTTTGAGGATGGAGTTTTTTTCGGATGAAAAACGTGGATTGATCTGTATTGATATCACTATCAATAATAATGTCTCTCCAGCATATGTAAAGTCCACACATCTGTCTACAAATAATTATGTGGTTTGTGTTGGTTTTATTTAAATTACTAACTTTTTTTTTTAAATAAAGGATTACAGTGATGATGCATCACGCAAATATTATTTGTATGATGTGTCACCACTGTGGAAGGAGATGGAAATAGCTTTCAATTGATGCATTCTCAATGTATTAGTACTCAAATGTGTAATAAAATGGGATCATAATGACCTTAGTTTGAGTGTGCAATTATGTACTATGTTTAATTTGTAATGTTAAATTTGTAACGTTTAGTTTTTTTATTTAATCAAATTGCATGTTTTAGTGTGCAACTATTTCAAATTCTGTAATATTTGAATGTGTAATGTTTTGTTTTTCTTTTATTAAATAAAATTATTTATTAAATATTTATCCAACCTTACTGGCGACAAAACTACACATTAATCAATAAGTTTTTTAACTTTTATTGTGACAATACTAGATTAGTGATGTGATTTGAAGTATTTAACTATGAAAAATATTTGATATTTCGTTCTTTAATTATTGCGCCCACATATCATAGGGCCTAGGCAGGAATCCAAAATATATTAAGTTACACTAATACTATAGTTATTTAGGTTGAACTACATTACATAAATTTAATATATGTATATCTAATTTATTTATTTATTATTATATTTATTTTTTGTGCTTACTATTTTCTCAACCCATAAAGGTTGGCTCCGCCCATATCCTGCCCCTGCCCACATTGACATCGTATGGTATGATGTATATGTGGTCGCGCCATATCTCCACATCATCAGGTTTACATAGGAAGATGAGATATTTAAAACCTCTATATAAACTGCATGGGATTACATGTACATAGTGCCTTTCATCAAGAATCTCTTTCTTGAACAAGCTTTGCTTTAGTCTCCCATCCCAAGCCATTTATTTAATTTAATTTAATTTATATTATAAAATAAATGGGAAGAGGGAAAGTGGAATTGAAGAGAATAGAGAACCCCACAAACAGGCAAGTGACATTCTCAAAGAGAAGAAATGGATTGCTTAAGAAAGCTTTTGAACTCTCTGTCCTCTGTGATGCTGAGGTCGCTGTCCTTATCTTCTCACCTTCTGGAAAGGCATACCAATTTTCCAGTCATGAGTAAGTTTTCTTTTTTCTTTTCTTTTTATATCCAAGAATTGTTGATTTTTAATTCTCTTATTTTATTTATATTTTTTTATTATATTCCAAAATCCGTCAATTTTCTTTTCTTTCTTTCTTTCTTTTTTTTTTTTGTGTAATTTGGGGTCTTTGCTTCTTTTAGTTCTTCTTCTTTATTATTATTATTATTATTATTATTATTATTATTATTATTATTATTATCATTCAAGAGACGTCCCGGTTTATAGATACTCAAAAAGAGTTATGTATGTCCAAAAATGCTATAAACAAGGACTACTACTAGCTTACAATTTGATTTAAATCCGAGTGAAGAATAATTTAGTCGATCAAGTCCTTCTAAATTAATTATATGCAGTCTCTACAAGTTTTTGTATTTTTGGTTATATAAAATGCTTATCTATATCAAAATCTGGCCATACGCTCAATTAACCTTCAATATCAGCCCAGTCCGCAACTTCTTCTTCTACTTTTTTTTTTTTTTTAAGTTATTAGTTGTACGGCATAAAATAAGAATTCGAACTATAAATTAAGAACTAATAATATATATATATATTTAAATTTAATGAATGACGCGTTTGGTATTGTGATGGAAGCATGACTAGGACTATTACAAGGTACAAAATTGAAGTTGGAATAACCAAATCAGATGAAGAAGGGATGGCATCCATGGAGGTACCTGGTTCAAGTTCAGTACTATGCATGCATAACATAAGCTGTGTAAACAAATAATTGATTTTTCAAGTTTTCAAAATTCATCAACTTTCTCATCTTTTATTTTCTTCTGGTTTATATATTGTGCAGGTATGGAGAAATGAAACTGAAGAATTGAGGAGAGCAGTTGAGGATCTGGAAGCAAGAGAAAAGTGTGTATCCATTTACCTCGAGATTTTAATTACTACTAAATTACCCTTCAAAATAATATTAATTTTAACTTAATCATCTCAACTTTCTATGATGTAATAGACATTTTGCTGGAGAGAATCTATCTGTGCTAGGAATGAAAGAGTTGAAACAGTTAGAGCGCCAATTAAGAGTTGGGGTGGAACGCATTCGTTCCAAGAAGGTAATTATTTATTTTCTTTTATCTATCCAAAATGTAACAAAGGATCATTAGTTCACCCCGAGATTTGGAGTATATACAAAAGTATCCCGAACCTTTCAATATTATTAAAATACTCTTTTATGTTTAATTTCATCTCGTACTTTCAAAATCAAAAAATCCAGAATCATTTCAAAATCGAAGCCGTTAGTCAACAATTCAAAACTCAGAATCGTAGTCTACAGTTCCAAAACATGAACCAGCCTGAATTATTACGGTTTCGAGTTCCGAAAACTTTGAATTTAAATTATAGTTATGTATAATTAAAATTATTGATAAATAATGTCAAAAATGAATTTAAAAAAATAGATAGTTCCCATAAAAACAAGAAACAAAACCTTAGCTGTTTCAAAACCAGATATCTCTCTCTCAGAGAAAATCTCTCTTTAGAGTAACTTGAAACTACTTCAAAAACCGGAAAATGACTACGGTGCATTTATATCCGTCCATCTTTTAATATTTATACCCTAAAATTGATCCAATAGTTATAAGTATGTGAGGAATGGTGCATTTACGGCACCTTAAAACTTCCCCTTCAAAGTAGATAGTTTTTGTTATTATCCCAAATGAAAAATAAAGAAGTCAAATTAAGTTATCAGATTGATTATTCATTTCAGAGAAAAGTAGTTGAATGTATATATTTTCAAACTAACTCATGCAATTCAAACAACTAACTGATGATTAGTACATTTTAAAACCTAAAATATATTTTATTATAACATTCAAGAAGTATGATGTTCATCGATTTATCACATACTTTCATTCCACAGAGGCGTATCATTATGGAACACATAAATTATCTGAAGAAAAAGGTACGGCTCTAAGACTTATTCTCTTCGACATCATAATTCATACATATATAAAACATAGACCCAGACACATTTTGTTCTATGATTCAATTTTGATCTCACTGTTTTTTTTTTTTTTTGAAATAAAAATGCTACAAATTCTTATGGGAGGTTTTCTATTCAATTTTCTTACATTGGGACTGAAATTGCAAATTATGAGACCATAATTTTAGTGTCTCAATCTTGTGACTTGTAAGACCAAAAGTTCAATATTGTTGGACCAAAGTGCTATTATCTTGCAAATCAAATGAGGATTTTCCTTTTTCCTTTCGTTGTGCATGCAAATGCAGCATAAAGACCTTCAAGATGAGAACAACAATCTCCAAAAAAAGGTGACCATTTTCAGACCTGCCATTTTAATTGTGCTAATTAAATTGGTTCTTTTCATGATTTATATCACTTTGATTATTTCTAAGTTGTCTTTGTCTTCTCTGTTTGAGATCAAGCTGCATGAGCTTCAGGAAGCCAGCACAAGCTCAATAATTGTAGAATCAGATGCAAACAGGGTGTTCCAAGGTCATTTAAGGAATAAGAATTACAAAAATTACACATGTTTAGATTAATTGTTAGAAAAAACAATTATCTTTTGAAATAAAATATATCCACAAAACATTTGTTTCTATTTTACAAATTACATCCTCAAGAAAATGTATTTGTTAGCTAGGCACATACAAAACCCAAGAGATGTTTCTAACACCTTACTGGGTATTTGTAATTTAGAAAGAAAATTTGTATTTTTCATTTTTTTTTTTGTAAAATGTCAGTGGTATTATTTGTAGATATGCATCATTTAAATAGTTTTCCCATAATTCTTTTTTTGGTTTTGTTTTCTTAATTCTTTTTTCTGTCTTTGTATATATAGGATTGAATGGAACTAGGTTTGATGTGTGAGACCCTGTGAATTCATGAAGGATTGCTGAGCATGCATGGGACTTGAGCAAATTAGCTTGAATTCCTAATCTTCCCTTTTAATTTTTTCTTTCTCCTTGAACTTTTGCTGTTTTTGTTTCTTTATCCTTTTTATGAATGGTTGTGTATTCATCAAAACTTAGTCTATTTTCAGGAGTACTCGTTCCATTAACCTCAGACTCCTCCATTTTTTATAATAATTTTTTTTAATACTTTTGGGTACATTTTGAGTTTGTCTTAACTTGCGAGTAAATAATTTGTTAGGGTTGTGCACTGGACTTGACAATTGCCAGAACCGATCAGATGATACCCGAATCGGCCATAGACATTTGATATATGCCGAACCAATACCAAAATTAATTTTGGTATGATGTTGGAGATTTGCCAAATTAATATATATATATATATATATATAATATTTGTATATAAGTAGAGATTTGGAGAGAGAAGTAATGATAAGTAGGAGAGAAAAAGAAAGTACGTACAGGTAAACACTTGTGTTAGGCCAGATTAACGGTCATGACCCGTTACACCATCTGACTCGATTTTATAATGTATTGATTTTTGTACTGTGATGTAGTTTTTCATAAATCTCTGATGATATATTAGTTTTTGTACTGTAAATCTTTTGTACTAATGTATTGGGTTTTTATTATAATGTATTGAATTTCGCATTATAATGTATTGATATAAGTTTTGGAATAACGGATGATCCATTGGTTCGATCTAACAAGAGTGTTGACTGGACAATTTCCATACGGACTAACAAATGAAAATTTCATCCCAAATAATTCAAGTCTAAGTTTACATTCCCAATAACTCCAACTAAACTCCGACTTCCATTCTACCTTTATTATTAGATTCTATTGAATAAAGTAATCCCAAAATCAAAACACAACCGGTCTTCGTCACCCTTTTTTCATTCTCATTTAATTTTCATTCCAAGTTTTTAAGAAAAAAAAATCTCCAACAAATATCTCGATTCAGTACTAGGATCGAAATATTTGAGGAGAATATAGAATAAATGTAAATTCAAGTCAAATCAGACATATTCTTTCCCAATTTTTTTGAAATATTAGATATTTTGATAGAAAAGAAGTTCTTCCGTCTCATCCAAACACTCGAAAATGCCTATACTGCCCTAGTAAGAAGTTCGTGAGGCTAGATGGACTTTCGGCTTTGGTGGAGTAATTTCTTCGAAGAATTGTGTAGGCGATGGAGAGCGATACGGAAACGGAAGGAAGATCATTCGTAAGTACTTCTTGAACGATATTTGTAGTATGAAACTTGTAAATTAGCGAGAGTTTAAAAATTCCATACAACCAAAGTCAAGGTCCATTTCAACCCCCGTAATTGATTTCGAACTAGTTTCGTTCTAGATTCATCAAATTACTAAGGGTTTTAATGTAGGTTTTTTTTCCAAAATTAGGTGACGACGATTAATGGTGGGAGTGAAGAACAAAAAGGAGGAAGACAACTCGTAAGAATCACTCTCCCCATACTCTGTAGCTTCCCCCCAAAAAAAAAACATATAACTTCTTGTATCTGGTGAATTACCACCAGTAGAGTCCGGTAAATTTCATGCTATCATATCTACGAAATCTGTTTTTTCATTGGAATTGTTTGCAATCTATTTTGGTCTGATTAGTACAGAATTCGAGGGTGAAAATTCGTGAATATGGTTCTAATTGAGGCCAAATTTTCAAGTAGTATGTAAAAATAGGACTTCTATTCTGATTTGGCATGTTTTAGGACAAGATTGTATGGATAGTGTGTAGTATGCGTATGGGTAGTATGTATTTGTATAATATGCAAAAAATCTGAATTGAATTTCATACTAGGTAGTGTGATATGGTTTAAAATAATGAATGTGATTGAAACAAAAATTTAGATTTAAATCAGGTGTAGTATGTAAAATTAATGGGAAAAAAGGTTTTAGTAATATGTTCTCTAGTGAATTTCTTGCTAGTTTCAAAAAGTTTAAAATATGTGTAGTGTATATCTGTGTAGTGGGTAATATCTTACAAGTTTAAATTATTTAGCGAATGTGATAAAAAAAAAGGGCAACACTCTTGTTAGGCCGGACTAACGGATCATCCATTAGGCCAAAATTTCTTATCAATACATTATTGATATGGACCAAAATGTTCATGATTAATATTAATTAATATGTGAGTATGTTTGTGATAAGCGACCTCATTTCTTGGAGAGAGTTTTCCTCTGGGAGGTGGGCGAGCTGAACGGTTTCGGTGGAAGAAGTGAGCGAGCTGATTTTATAGAGTAGCGACCTGTAGTATGAGGATGAGTTCTCATATAAGGTCGTGACCTCTTGTGTTTTGTGTGGTGTTTGAGCTCGGTTATGGGCTTTGTGAATATTGAGCATGTGGGCTTAGTATGAGTGACTTGGGTCAGGCCTATTACGGTAAGTGACTTGTTATGTATGAGAACTTACTATATGGGAGAAATCCTAATATTGAGGCGGTAGCTTAGTCATGATATTTATAGAATTGTGGTGGAAGAAGGTAACCCTAGGCGAGGGGATTCTTCTTATCTTTATAAAAGGAGGTGTGTACCTCTCATTATTGAGGATCATACCATAATCGCATCTTATATTATTCAAGAGAAGTATTAAGTGTTTTAAAACTTGCTTTTGACTTAAGCATCGGATGACCTTCACGGGTCTGATCACCGACCCGTATGAAGGTGCTGTTTTTCAGGATCAGCTAGGTCGCTAGGAGGTTCGGTGAAAGCTTGGCAGGTCGCTGTGACGTATTCAAGATCTACTTCAGGTCGCTGATCTCTATTTTGAGGTTAGTGCCCTATATATTTAGTAACCTAACCTTTTGAACTTATCAAATTAGCACAGTCTGTGGGAAAGAGGGACATCGAGTCCTTGAGCGAAAGGCGTGAGAAATCTCGTAAAGGAAATATGAAGGATAACATAATACCCAGAACCTTGCACTATGGTTCTAAATTGGACAAACAGGCAAAGAAAGACAAGACGGCGGGCGTCGATGAAGAGGGTGTGATAAAAGGAGGGCGGACACCTCCACAGGTAGATCTGACATTCCAGGACCTGGATGGTGCACCACCACCCTCCCCAAAGCGTCGGGATGGAAAAGAACCAGTGGGAAGTTTGAGGACGCCGCAGGTGGTGGCGCAAAAAGTAATCCATATAGGAACAAAAGAATGGAAGGACTTGACCAAGGACAAGCCTTGTCAAATCAACAAAGAATTCCTAGAGGGGCTTATGGATTTGTGCCCTTGGAAAAATAGGAGGAGCTGAATAGGTATCTAGCCAGCGGGCTGGGTACACGAAAAGAGAAGAAGGATGATCTTAATAGCGAGTGGGAGGAGATGACGGTAGAAGAGAAGATGAAACGGAACGAGAGGTCTCTGTCCAAGAAGGTTTCTCATGGAAAGAGGGGTCGGAGTAAACGTAAGTACGAGGACACATCCAGCTCTAATGCGTCCATAACTCACAAGCGCAAGGGGAAAGGAGTGAAGGTGAAACGAAGTCATTGCCAGCGACGAGGTCGCCGACACGATAAACATGCTAGCGAAAGCGAAACCCAGACCTCGGAGACGGATGGCGAACCTAAGGAGAAGACTCGTAAGAATCACAGTGGATATAGTGGAAACGAGCTGGGAACAGAGAATAAGGCTTTTAGAGATTTGCAGGAGGCCATGCTAAAATTACAGAAACGAGTGGAAGGATAGAAACTTAACGGAGATGAAGGAAACCCCTTCTCGAAAGATATGTTACAGGCTGCCGTGCCTAAGTGGTATAAAGCGTTAGAAATACAGTATCGAGGAACTACGGATCCAATTGAGCGTTTCCAGCTTTTTGAAATGTCCAGAATGTTGCATAATTACACGGATGGTGTGGCTTGTTGAGCCTTTGTGTCCGCTTTAAGAGGAATCGCGCAAAACTGGTTCTATCAGTTGTCGCGAGGAAAAATTACTAGTTATCAGGTGTTGCGAGCTGCATTTCTCAAGAAGTTTTCCAGTGTGCGGCAGAGCGCGAAGACGGCACAGTCGCTTTTCACTGTGGTGCAGCGACCCAATGAGACATTAAAACAATATATTAATAGGTTTACCAGCGCCACTCTTGAGGTACCTGTTGCCACTGATGAAATGAAGGCTGGAGCCTTACACCAGGGATTAAGGAGGGAGGATTTACGTAAATCTTTGGTTAAAAAAGAAGCCCGGACGTATGAAGAGGTCTTGGAAAGGTGTCACTAGTATATACAGGTAGAGAAAGCTGAGGAAGAGCATCAGACGTGTTTTGGTCGAGAGGTCGCGGACCGGGGAGGAAGTGTAGAAAGATGTGAATTTAGAAGGGAGTCAAGGAGGGAGCCTAGGAGGGTAGTGCGTGGGCTCTTGGCCTCAAATGCAGAAGTTAGTAGGAAGCAAGAGGCGAATGTGCAGAACTGGAAGAATGAAGATTTCACTCCATTGGCCTATCCACGGGCTAAAATATTTTCTATTATGGAACGCTTTGTACCCAATGCCATAAAGTGTCCGGAAGATCGCACGCCAATTCCTACACACCCAAGGACCAATTCCTTTTGTCGATTTCATAACAATTACAGATATTTTACGGAAAGTTGCAGGCACCTCAAGGAGGAGATATAAAGACTCATAAAAGCGGGACATCTCAAGGAAGTGATTTATAAAGATAGAGAACTGAAAGAACAAGAGCGACCTTTGCCGCCACTACCACCAAGAGATCCACCCCAAGACCAGGTCGCGAGGCATTTACAACAGGGGAGTCAGGGGCGTAATGGTCAACGAAGGAACAAGGGAAGGATAAACATGATCTTTGGCGGAACGACAGATGGTGACTCCAACGCTGCGCGGAAAAAACATATTAAGTCTGCTCGCTTAGGAACGTGGGAGGTTGCTAGTGTGAGCCAACAATCTAAAATGGTAGGGTCGGTCATCTCCTTTGGTCCTAATGATCGACTCGGGCTACAGGAAGATCATAATGATGCATTAGTAATCGAGGCGGAGATCTTTGTAGATAACGGGAGCTCAGTACATATCATATATACAGATTGTCTCGAGCAGATGGAATTAGAGAAAAAAGCACGATCCGTGAATACGCCCATATATGCGTTCAATGGAGCGCAGGTGAAACACCGAAGGCGAGCTAACGCTGACTGTAGGATTGGGAAAAGAGGGGTCGCGAGTGGAGAAGAGTTTGAGGTTTTTAATCATCTGAGGGAGGTCGGCCTATAATGCGATATTAGAGCGACCTGCCCTTAATGCGTTCCGAGCAGTAACATCGACATCACATGAGCATTAAGTGTCCAGTAGGTAGCAAGGTAGGGGAAGTCATCGCAGAACAGCAGGTCGCAAGATCATGTTATCAACTGGCAGTCAGGAGAGGGTTGGTGGAGAATAAACACGAGAGGGGTGATGAACAGCCGGAGGGAGTACTCAGTGCGAAGAAGATAAAGGAACAGGAAAACTCTGTCCAACCAAATGAAGAACTGATGGAGATTTCATTAGAAGACGATCGCCCGGAGTATACTACAAGGGTGGGGACTTTAATACCTGAAGTATTGAGAAACGAGCTGGTAAAGTTACTAAGTGAATTTCGGGAAATATTTGCGTTTGGGGATTGGAAGTTAACAGGGGTATCCTCGGAGGTCGCGTAACATCATTTAAACGCAGATCCGAAGGCGAGGTCGGTGAAGCAGAAGAGGAGATATTTTAGGCCAGAGCTGGATAAGGTAATCGAAGAAGAGGTACATATATTGTTGAAGGCTGGCCACATAAGAGAGATTCAATTCCTTGAATATTTGTCTAATATTGTGATGGTGCCAAAGCCGGCACAAAAGTGGAGGATGTGTATAGATTTTCGCGATCTAAATAAAGCTTGTTCGAAGGATCATTACCCTTTACCGCGGATTGATCAATTGGTAGACTCTACTTCAAGGTGCGAACTGTTGAGCATGATGGATGCCTCACAGGGGTATCACCAAATACCCCTTGCAAAAGAAGATCAGCCCAATGTGAGTTTTGTCATTTCTACTGGAACCTACTGTTTTGTGTCCATGCCCTATGGCTTAAAGAACGCAGGAGCGACCTATCAGAGATTGGTGGATCGAATGTTTAAAGACCTGTTGGGGTCCACCATGGAAGTCTATGTTGATGATCTGCTGGTAAAGAGTAAAAAAGCGGAATCCCATGTAGAGGATTTGAGGAAGACGTTTGTTATATTGAGATAGTATGGGATGAAGCTTAATCCTAAAAAGTGTGCGTTTGGTGTGCGGTCTGGGAAGTGTTTGGGTTACATGGTGACGGAATGAGGAATTGAAGTTAACCCAGAGAAAGTGCGAGCTATTTTGGAGATGCCACATCCTCGCACAGTGCATGACGTTTAGGTGCTTACGAGTCGGATTGCAGGTCTTAGTCGTTTCATTTCCAGGTCGACAGAGAGAGGCGTCCCATTTTTCAGAGTATTACGCAAAGGATCACTACAAAAAAACCCGGCGATACTGACGGCCAAATCCGTCAAGATTCCCTCAGTATATGAAATACTGACGGCCTCCTGACGGATAACGGCCGCCAGTATTTT
>BMAC01000044.1:1544329-1560062 GCA_014905375.1 Phtheirospermum japonicum | reverse complement strand
TTGCCCAGCAGCTGCCGAGCGCTGCCGAGTCCCGCCCGCACGCCTGACGACGCCTGCCGCAAGCTGCCGGCAGCGCCCGCCCACATTCTGCGCGCAACGCGCGCAACTGCCGGCAGCCCTCGCGCACACCTGCGCGCTCCCGCGCGCAGTGCCCAGGCACGCTCGCGCAACCTCTCGCCAACCTTCGCCCAGGCGCGCGCCAACCATCGCCAGCCCTCGCCAAGCGTCGCCAGCACTCGCCAAGCCACAGCCGCCCACAAGCGCCGCCCAGGCCTGCTGACCAGCGCCCACCTGCGCCCAGGCTCGGCCATGGTCGAGCCATCTCGAGCCATATCAAGCCAAAATGTGCCAAAAAGCTAGCCAAGGGTCTAGGAAGGTGCCTCCGGGTCAAACTTGGTCAAACCCGGGAATTTCAAGCCTTTTTGGCTAATTTGGCCCATTTAAACCCAATTAAATTAGTATAAATAGACTACAACTCTCATTTTTGTAAAAACACCTCCTCCCAACCCAAGCTTGGGTTTGGGACTTAATTTCTCTCTCTAGATTTAATTTTCAAGCTTTGCCTTGGGTTTGTAAGCTCAAGAAGGATTCAAGTACTCCCTTGGATTATTAATTCCTTGCAATTTCAATCAAGCTTTTGGATTCTCCATTTAATTCTAGTAAGCTTTCTTTTAATTTCAAGCTTTGTTCTTCATTTGTTTTATGCTTTTTGCCTTAGGTATTAGAAGTTGTGCTTGATCTTGTGAATTGGCTATGAATCCTAGTTGAGTGACACATCTAGATCATAGATCAAGTCCTTGATTTGTTTAATTTCAAGTAATTTCATATGTTTCATGCATTTTTCTTCATTTCATGCCTTTTGTCTTAGCTACTTGAATTCATGATGAAACTTATGATTTGGCTATGAATTATAGATGAGTGACACATCCATGATTTTAAGTTTTTCATATGCTTTATTTTAAATCTTATTTTTATGCCTTGTTTCATGCTTAAATCCTAGATCTACTCTTTGTTGCTTGTTATTTTCCTTAAAGTTTTAAACTTTCATGTCAACTTTTCTTGCTCTTTATATCCATGCTTTCAATTTTTGCTTATTTGCATTATTTAGGATTTTAGGCATAGTTGTACCTTGTGCTTGCATGCTTGTACTTGGTGAAACATTGCATTTTCTTGCTTGTTTTCGTTATTGCTTTATATTCTCTATTTGAGGCATACGACGAGGCATTCTACCCACTTGCAATTTCAATTCCTAGGATAGTTAGCTATTTTATTTGCTTTATTTTTATTTTCCCTTTATTTTTCCAAGCTTGAAACACATTGAAACTTACAATTAAATCGATCTCTAATAATACCAATCCATGAACCCGTTGAATTATTTCAACACCACGAAAACTCTTCTAACACCCACCCACGTCGACCTGGCTCGCGCATAAAGCCGAGCAACGCCGGCGAGATGCATGCAGCACCGAGCAACCTGTGCACCCCGCGAGTCTCAGTGCACCGCCTCAGCCGAGCAGATATGCGCAGGACCGAGGACCCCGCATGCCTCGCAGAGCCCAGCTCGCCTCGCTTCGGCCGAGCATACATGCGCAGAGCCGAGGACCCCGCGCACCTTGCAAAGTCCCACGCGTCACCCCGGACGAGCAGACATATGCCGAGCCGAGCACCCGCGCGCTTAGCGAAGCCCACCGCGCCACTTCGGATGACCAGGAACATGCAGCGCCGAGCACCCCACGCGCCTCGCAAAGCCGCGTGTATCACATTCGGATGAACAGCCTTATGTCAAGCTGAGCACCCCGCGCGCCTCGCAAAGCCCAGCGCGTCACCCTGCCGAGTAGACGTGCGCAGTGCCGAGGACCCTGCGCGCCTTGTGAAGTCCCGCGCATCACGCCGGCCGAGTAGACATAGTCGATCGGCGCTGAGCTCGGTGCGCCAATATCTGCCGACTTGGACGAAACTTAGCCGAGCAGCACTAGCGCCAGGCCCAGCGCTCCAAGCATGGCCAACCTGGCACAGACGCTGTCGAGCAGCGTCGAGCTTAATGCACCACCATCGGCCGACCTGGCCGAATCACAGCCGAGAAGCACCAGCGCCAGACCTAGCGCGCAGAGCATGGCCAACCTGGCGCAGATGCTGTCGAGCAGCGCTGAGCTCAATGCACCACCATCGACCGACCTGGCCGAAACACAGCCGAGTAGCACCAGCGCCAGGCCTAACGTGCCAAGCATGGCCGACCTGACACCATTGTCGTTGAGCAGCGCTGGACACGGCTGACCTGGCGCAGACGCTGTCGAGCAGCGCCGAGCTCGATACGCCAATATCAGCCGATCTGGCCGAAACAAAGCCGAGCAGAGATGAGATGGGCCTGACGATCCGGGTTGACCTGGTGCCGAGAAATGTCGAGCAGCCGACCCGGAGGTCTACCAGCTCAACGAGGTGTGTCACGCGTAGATCATCCGATTCGACTTGACGCTTGTCAGGAATGTCGGACCCCTTAACTCCTCGCCTCCAGCAGAGAATATGCTCGGGGGTAATGATAGTTCAACAAAAACTAATCGACCATGAGGAAAGGTCGGCCCAACATCAAGGCGGTTCAAGGTTGGATTCGAGGCGGCGGGAGAGATGTGATCAAGGCTTGATTCTCTGACTCAGAAGGGGATGTACGACCAATGTGGAGGTGCCAGGTGTCTAATTAGGGTTAGGATATTTGTGACTGGCTTATTGGCCAAGTAAGTCGGTGCACTCAGGTGGTGACAGGTGTCCATTAGGGTTTGGAAGGAAAACTATAAATAGCCTCTCCAAGAGAGAGAGAAGGATCCCGAATCTGCTAGAGAGAGAAATACATAGAGAGTTAGAGAGAGAAAGGCTTGTAATCAAGAAACTGCCCTGTACAAGGATCCGGTTAAGGCCGAACCGACCTGATTATAAGGAATAAAAGTCAAGCACTTTTTCCTATTTTTTAGTTTTCTGCTTTTCCATTGTTGAACTGCTTATTTACTTGGTTTAAATGATTTAGACTACTCTTAGTCTAAACAGTGATGAATGTCTCTGCTATTATAATAAAATAGAATTTATTATTGTTTACCAGAATATGTAAGGGTTACAGAAGAACATTTGTTTTATAAACGATAATATTATACAAGCAGGTTTATTAGTCATTGTAACTGAGAAACATTTATACTATATTATCCCTAAAATTATATTTATGTTCGTCTTCATCACCATTATGATAAAGGTGGGGTTTAAAACCATGTTGGCAGCATTTGTTTTGGAGGAATTGCTTCTACCCAACAAGAGACAATCCATCCACTGCAAGGAGGATTTAGGATGATTGTAGGAACGGTCTCATAAATCAATGTCCCACACGTCAAATAATTCTACTTGATTTACATTTGCCATTGACATCTCATTTCTTCTAAAATATTGCTCAATCGTTGACAACGTCAACAATCACAACCCCCAAAAGAAATAAGAATCTTCAAATAATGAGGGCCAAAAAATGACTTTGCAATACCTTGCGCCGTACGAGCGGCTCCAAAATGTCCTCCAGTTGGTGAAGAGTCACATTGTTCAAAAGATCCATTCCACTCTTTTTCATGGACATGATGACGTATTATTGTGTTGGCACATCTCTTAAATAGAAAATGCTCATCATACATATAAATTTAATATCTCGAAAAAACATCTTCTTTTGGTAGTATGACAAATTTGTGGCAAAATTTTGGCACCCAAATAGTTGACTATGTCACAAAATCAATGAGTTTTGTTGTTCTCAATGAGTAATCGCTCGTCCAAACCAAAAATAGTTCTTTAATCGTTTTAACCTCCAGTTCTTCACTTTTATTATACTCCAGTCTCGACAAAGGATCCGCTAACACATTCTCTCATCTTTCTCTATCATTAATTTCAACAATAAATTCTTGTAAAAGAAGAGTCCAACATATTAAATGAGGTTTAGCGTCATTTTGCAAAAAATAGATATCTCATGCGGTCGGTGTGAACAACCATTTTTGTACCAGTTACAAAAAATTATCAAAAATATAAACAATTGCCAATATCTCTTTCTCCAATAACCAATAATAAGCCATACCTACTAATATATCTAACATTTGATCAATAAAGGGAGTAAAAATGATCTTTATGAGTAGCCGCATTCAACTTTCTATAAGCAGTACAAATACGTCAACCAGTCACTATCCTAGTTGTTATCATCTTGTTTTTTTCATTTTTCACAACAGTCATCCCACCTTTCTTAGGTACTACTTGTACCGGATTTACCCCAAAACTACTAGAAATTGCATAATTTACACTAGCTTCTAACCTTTTTAGAACTTTATTTCTAACTACCTCATACATTATTGAATTTAAACGACATTGTTGTTGCATTGAAGGTTCAAAATATATTTTTCCAAATGAGTTTTATGCATAAAATTGAGATATTTATTCCCTAAGGTCAACAATATACCAACTAATAGCAATTTTATGAGCAAGTAAAATATCAAGTAATTTTTCCAATTGACTAGGAGTTAAGGAAAAAGATGCAATTATCGGGTAGGTGTTATTATCACCCAAATATGCATACATGACATGATTTGGTAGAGCTTCGAAGGTGACTTCTCAATTTCTCGTCCCTCCACTTGAGCCTCCTGCTCAACCACATGGTCAGGTGTGAGCTTGTTTTTTGTGAAAACCATTGTTGTCAACTTTTTCAGTTTTAAATTGCACATTATTCAAATCAATAATATAATCAAGTACGTCAAAATCATCCTTACCTTCTAAACACGAGTCTGCTAACCCAGAGTCCACTGGTCTTTTGCCAACAATTGATCAAGATGTTGAACGCATTCATCTATCACATCTACCAAGTTACATTCATCTTATTTATGAAACTTGACCAATTGATTAATGAAAATGTGAATTCTTCATCTCTAAATTTGAGCGTTAACTTCTCGTTTCCCACATTTATTACCGCATTGGAATTGGCTAACGATGGTCTTCCAATAATTATTGTTACATCGCTATTCATTCCATACCATGTACCACAAAATCCATTGGAAATATGAACTCGCCAACCTTCACCAAATTATCTCTTACTACTCTGCTTGGTTGTATAATTGGTCCATCGGCTAACTATAAAGTCACCGACGTGGATTTTATCTCCCCCAAACCTAGATCTTTACAAAATCTAATAACATTATATTTATGCTTGCACCCAAATCACATAAAGCCTTCTTGAATTTCAAGCTCCCTACAATACATGGGATTGTGAAACTTCTGAGATCTTTGAGCTTTTGAGGTAACTTGCATAGAAGAATAGTGCTACACTCCTCTGTCAAGCTCACCATTTCGTATACTTTAAACTTATTCTTATTTTACATCATATCCTTAATAAATTTTGAGTATCTTAGTGTATGTTCTAATGCATGTATCAAAGGAATACTAATATTAATATTCTTAAATATTTTGATAAATTTAAAATATTTATCTAAATATTTCTTTTTATAAAGTCGGGGATAGGGGATAAGAATTTAAATATCAGAGTTAAGAGTCGATTTTTTGTTTCTCAGCCCCTTTTTTCACTATTTTAGGAGCTCATTTGACTTTGATTTCTTCAACTATCTCCTCGTCCTCATCTTCCTTGTTCCTTTATTCTCTAACATCTTTGCTCCTGTCTTCGGGCATTTTCGGGCCTTCATAAATTTTTTTCCGCTCATCAAAGTAATGGCCTCACATCTTGGAGGGGTTGCTTGCTCTTTATGACTAAATGATTGTAATAAGAGATCAAATATATTTTTCCCCGTCTTCTCGAGAGTCTTCTCAGTTCTACCATATGATGATTCATACTAGAGATAGAAGTCTCGAGTCATTCTTCATGTGATTGAAAATGGCCTCATATTCCTTCCATGAATTCTTGAAAAGTAATTTCCATGGTTGGTTTGGTTTCCAATATTTTTTAGCTTCTTCAATTCTCTTCGATGAATAATGATAGTTCGGTAAATCTAACTCCTCTATTAGTTTGAAAGCATCTTTTGTTCTTGTATTCAACAATGAACCTCCAGTGACTGCATCGACATAAGCTTGCGTCTGCTCTAATAATCTACTGTAAAAGATATA
The DNA here is from genome assembly GCA_014905375.1 of Phtheirospermum japonicum. Classification (NCBI taxonomy): domain Eukaryota; kingdom Viridiplantae; phylum Streptophyta; class Magnoliopsida; order Lamiales; family Orobanchaceae; genus Phtheirospermum; species Phtheirospermum japonicum. Next base: position 1,553,948 of record BMAC01000044.1, on the reverse strand, counting down.
TATGTGTTGCTCGATGAACCATTGTATCCCTTTGACTTGACATAAGGAAACGGTCCCAAATTTCATGTAATTGCTTTGTATATCTTTTTTGAAGCTATACGAATTTCGTCGCTCTTCACCAATTCTCCCTTGGATGATTAAATCTTCTTAGAAACAAAGACGTTTTCGAAGGTGGTGATGCTTTCGTCATCGATTGAAGCCATTGTGTCATTTGACCTTCTAAGAAAAAAAGAAAACAACTGCAAATACAAGATGGCTGAGGACACATTTCTTATTTTTCAAATATATTATTTATCCAATAATTGCTCCATACGATCTTCTGAGTCGCCATTACCTTAATACTTATCTTGTTCCACCATCTAAACTCACTCGTGCTTAATCTCAAACTCTCCAACCTCTACCATAATACATGTCATTCCTTCGTAAGTATCTTTACTCTGAAGTCGATCCCTTATTGATGATCCTGCCATGACCACTACACACATATAAAATTAGAAATACCAAAATCAAGTAACAAAATAAAAATAAAATGTCTAGATTGAGACCTCACTATTTATTGTATCACAAAATTTGTTCCCCGAAAACAACACCAAAAACTATTCGGCCTTGATTTTACCACCGCAAGTGTACGAGAGTCAATCATATTTATGGTGGACAAGGTCGTATACAGACTAATATTTCTACTAAGTACCATAACTATAATAGTGTGATTTTTACCTAAATTATAATAACAAAGAGTGATTTAGAACATAAACTTAAATGGCATAAATAAAAGAAGACAAGTAACTTTGTACAAGACACTTGAATAAAATAGGGTCCTTGACCAAAAAAACTATAAATCATTAATTAAAAGATTGTTATGAGAAAATTTTCATCAATCTCAATCAAGTCTAGAAATCAAGAAGTATTTATCTATACATAGATAACATGAAATAATAAGAACTCATTTTAATATTCATGCTTAGAAAAAGTATTAAAAAGAAAGTTAGAACCGCCACAAATCCAGGATTCGTCTTAGATTCTCACCATGTTGATGTTAAAGAAACCTTCTAGACTTCTCTCCTTGCTTCTTCTTACCCTCTTTATGTTATGATATGTTTTATATATGGATGGGTTGCTTTTATAAGGTTTGGTACCCTCAAAAGACCTAATTTTTGCTGAAATTTAAGCTAGTTGCCACCGCACATGACTTGTAACTCAGGTGCCGAGTAAGTGTTAAGTCATAGATAGCCCGAGTATCGCATTTTTCCTTCTCCACTTGACTTGAAATTCGAGTGTCTCTCTAGTGTCTTACATAAGTTGGGCACATGATTATTAACTCAGATGTTAACTGAGGTGTGCTTCCTACTCACTTTTGTCCCTCTAACAACTGAATTAGACTTAGTTATTTTCGTGAGAGTTGTAGTATAATCTCTTAGATTTCCGTGGCCACTTGAATAACCTAGGTTGAACTTTGTATGAGTGAGTTATAACCTTAATAAGAAACTGTTGCATTGCCACTTACTTCAACGCTCCATAATTTCAAGTTCTAGGCTCCCGACTTCAACTTCTATCATTCCTTTGTACTTTTTTTTGTATGCTTTGGTTGACCACTTAGGTTTGTCAATGCTTGTTTTCCAAAGAGGTCTTGAAAACCTATCTTTAGATAAGAAAATAACAAAAAAACACCAAAAGCGAAATAATTTCCAAGAAATAGGATAAAAAAAGAAAAATCACATAAAAAACATATATTAAGTCTATAAGATATTATGAAGTATGCATTTATAAACACGTACATTTGCATGTGAACAAATTCCCGTGATATGGAACTGAAATGGATCAACATAAATTTTGATGGGAAAAGGGGGTTAGTTAGTAGGGGCAAATAAGTATCATTATTATCACTTGTAATAAATAGGAGTAGGAAAATCAAGTGACCCAAATGAGATACTAAATATTGGTATAGGCCTATATGTTCAATCCCCCCAAGTATATTACATAACGGATAAATGTATAATAATATATAAGTTCATCGATTAAGATTATTGGAAACATTACATAAAAAATAAATATACATTACAAAACAGATAAATGTATATCAATATATATACATCAATTGAAACTATTAAATACATAAACAAGATATATATACATCAGTAAGTATATACACCCAACTAATCGCAGAAATAATAGGTCATTAAAAATCAGACAGAGATTCCTTCTCCTAGGTTGAGGTAACCGCTCGTCTTGATGCTGGCAGTCAAGAAGGCAAAGAGTTGACTTCGACAATTCGATAATGGTAAGGACTTGACCCTCCTTCGCCTATCTCGGATTCTGTTACTGATTGGTTAAATAGTTCACATTCGCTTTGGAATACCAAATAGAATGCAGACGAGACAACCACAAGTGGAGGAACGACCGACACAATTGGCATGCCCCGCTACCTTTTGGAATAGATCCCACCCAGACTTACTAGAATGCCACTTATTTCCTTTAAGGGGTGATCTAGGCCTTAAAACACATATTGTTGACCTCTTCTCAATTCTTACTTTCGACGGGAACAAGGAASGGTTGCAGCGATCACACCAAGGTCTTCCGCCGGATAGGGGCAGGCATTTTTCAGGGGCTTTACTATCTGCTCTTTCGGCTTCTCTCAGCTCCTAACAGCCTTACAGAATGAAGTCCATGTTAATAAAGGATCAAAGATGAGAGGCTTATCACATAAAAAATACATATAAATCATACAACAACTAAAAATACATCACATTCCATATAGACATACTATCAATAAAGCTGATAACTTTAAGTTAAACCCTAAAAAGACAGAATTTTGGCTTGAACCCTGTTGGCCAAGTTTGCCCAAATGAATTACACTAATTTTTTTTATGGGTCGGGCATGGACCGGTAGAATGGTGACCTAAACTAGGTTTAGCCCAGCTCGACCCATTTTCGGGATTTACCCCAATTGGCCATTAAAATACTAATTTTAGATTTGACATGCTACTTCTACCTCCTATTATATAAGAAATATGGGAGGTTTTGTAGCTCATCCTCCTTTGACAAATGGCTACGTTTGTGGCTGACACTTGTCATTGGAAATGTTTTAGAGACCAAACTACCCTTCATTTTAGGGCTTTTTGTGAGAATCTCATCCCTTTATTAGCACACAAATCTACTGTGATACAGAGCTATTCTGCATGGTGACTCCACTAAGGGTGTAAGTGAACCGGGTCGGCTCGTGAGCTACTCGGGATTGACTCGAGAAAAGCTCAAAATCGACTCGAGGTTAATCGAGCCGAGCTCGAGATCGAGCTACTTGAGTATGTATCGAGCTCGAACTCGAGCTCAGTGATACTCTACTTGATAGGCTCACAAGCCTAATTGAGCTTTGCTAAATTTACTATTTTATCCTTATTATGATTACTTATTTACATATATACGCTAAATATATAATAATAATTAATATTAAGTATTTTATTTTATAATTTTTAGGTTTTTTTATTAATATTATGTAACTCTAGCCGACCCGAGCCGAGCTCGAGCTTGCCGAGTTTTCAAACAACCCGAACTTGAGCTTGAGAACGTTGAGCTCGTTCGAGCTCGAGTTTCGAGTTTTATAAACGATCTCGAGCCCAACAGTGTTTGACTCAGCTCGGCTCGATTACACCCCTGAAAGAGAAAAGAAGAAGCTCTTTCGTGTCACAGAAGAGTTATATTGAGAAGATCCTGTCTAGATTCGGCATGTCTACCGCCAAGCCTATTGATACCCCAAGTGCTACAAATATTCATTTATCCGCTGATTATACACCGAAGTCTGTAGGTGAGCAGGAATACATGTCTCGATTCCCATACTCTAATGCAGTAGGGAGTTTGATGTATGTTATGGTCTGCACTAGATCAGATCTTGCACATGCTGTGAGTGTTGTCAGCGGGTTCATGGGACGACCTTGAAAGGAGCATTGGCAAGCTGTGAAGAGGATTTTTTGTTATCTTAAAGGTACGTATGATGTTGGTCTCTTGTATGGAGGTGATGTTCATGGTTCTGTGACTGGTTACTCTGACTCTGACTATGTTGGAGATGTTGATAGTAGAAGATCTATGACTGTTTATGTCTTCAATCTTGGTGGTTCTGTTGTTAGCTGGAAGTCAATTCTACAGGCTACAGTTACTCTTTCTACAACTGAAGCAGAATATATGGCACTGACAGAAGCTGCTAAAGAGGGAATTTGGTTGAAAGGGCTTGTAGGTGGTCTTGGTCTATATCATGATCAAGTTATTATATTTTGTGACAGTATGAGTACAACTGTTTGACCAAGGATCAGGTCCATCATGAGATGACCAAACATATTGATGTGAGGTATCATTTTCTGAGGAATGAGCAGAGAATCAATGTGATGAAAGTAGGTACAGCTAATAATCCTGCTGACATGTTTACCAAGCCGGTCGCACATAGCAAGTTTCGACATTGTCTAGACTTGCTAAACGTCAAAAGCTGTTAGTTGCCCAAGGAGGGCAAATCTGAGGCAGAAAGGAGTTTGTTCATCTGGCATTGTAATGATGCATCTGCAAGGAAGATTAAAGTCAAGGTGGAGATTTTTTATTATGTCTTGAATCTCTCACTTCGCCGTGTTGTACGGGAGTCTCGCCCTTGCCTGGGGGTTCGGGGGGTGGAGACGCCCCTGGCCCAACGGTATACAGTTTTGGGCCTTAAGCCCAACTTTGGTGTATTATCTAAATACTATATATATGGTCTTTGAGATCAGAAATCTGTAACCCTGATCAGTTAATAAAATATGTTCTTCTCTCTGCCCGTGGACGTATCCAATTTGGTGAACCACGTAAATCTATGTCTTCTTTACATTTTGTATTTTCTACTCTTTAATCTTATTCATTCGTAACAAACTCGTTGCCTTGATATCTGCATGCAGTAATTGTGTACAACTCTCTGGGATGGAAAAGAACAAATGTCATCAGGATTCATGTGAGCATTTTGCATTGTATATCTTGGTCTTTGTAGTGTGTGTTTTCTTGATGAAATTTGAAGATTAGTTCCTGTTGTAGTGTGTGAAAACTTGAATACTAGTGTAGTGTGTGTGTTCTTGGAGTTCTTGATAGAATTTGAGGATTACCATGTGTTTTTGCGTAGTGTGTGAAAAACTCAAAGACTGGTGTAGTGGGTAGTAGGTCTTTGTGTGTGTGATGTAATAAAAAAATTGATACACGACTTAAATTTGATGTTATGATGTTAAAAAGGCAATGCACATTATTTTTTTTATTAGGAATCACTCCTAGACGATTAGGTTGGGATTCTGGTTTTTTTCTTCTTAATCGAGTTAAGTTTAAATGGTATTTTTTTATTTTTTTTATTTATTTATTATTTTGTGAGTCATAATTTAGTAGGTTTCACAATGTAGCTAAATTCATTTGGATTGTTTTCTGCAACTGTGTTTAAAAATATAGAATTTCATGTTACTTTGTGAAATAACTCGATGCAGGTAATTGACAAGAATGTCATTGTTAAAAACTCTACTGAAAAGTGATTTCGTCACAGCTTCTTTCTATATAGTTAATGTTAGAAAAATTACAATGATTCGAGCAGGGCTGTAATTGAAATCATAAAAATCTGGAAAAAGAAAAGAAGAAAAAGATAAACAGAATCTTCGAAATGAAAGTCGAGTCGAGTGGTCACTCTTTCCGCAAAACGAATTTACCCCGGTAGTGCCCTTCGGTTTTGGCAATTCGTTCCAAAAGATAAAATGACTCCGTCCCTGATATTACAACACCGTAAGTATCAAAGCTCCGGCGAACTGGAGAAATCTGGACTGAGTTAAGTTCGGAAAATGCAGAAATGTATGTATGTTGTATGCTTGTCTCAGGTGTTTTCGTGTATGGAAAGTACAAAAACAAATGCAGGAGCCTCACCCTTTTATAGGGGTTCAAATCAGGGGTTACAGCTGCCATTTATGACGTCCTTAAAGCCATCATAAAGTCATTCAAACCAGCAGCAATAGTCAGCACGAACCTGGACTGGTTCAGTGTGCAAATACATTGCATGTTTAAATTCAAAAGTTTTGAAAACGTCTGAACGGTCAGGTGCCAGCTGTTACGAAACGGTCAGGAGTTAACAGGTGCGTGAAGGTTCAAAAAAAGAAACCAGGGTTGAGCCAGAACCCGAACCCCACACGGACCACCTCAATCGGACCAATTGCCCAAGACCCAAGTCCCAGGCCCAGAGCCAAGGACCCAGGTCCGGGACCGGGCTCGGGCTCAGGCTCGGATCCGTTCGGCTCCGCCATCGGCTTCGCCGAAGGCGGACTGGCGAACCCAAGTCCAAGAGCCCGCGTGAGCTTCGTTTACACAAAGCCCACAATACCCGCTGGCCCACTTGATGTCCACTCATTAAAATTAAACACTTTTAAACTCCCTTCCACATTGAATATTATTCAATGTGGGATAAACATTAAAGCATAAAAGCACCCATTCAACTTCCAAACACCATTTCTCACTCACCAATAAATGGATTTGAGAAATTCAAAAAGCTATAATAATATACACGGAACGTAGATTAAGCTTATACAATTCGTTAACATGAATTTACGCTGTACCATTAAATTAGAATTAATCTAATTTACAATAATCCCCCACATGAGTGAGAAACTCCAAAAACGAAATGCATGAATGCAAATACATAGCTCAGTCCTTAAGAGACAATAGAGAATAGGGATAGGTGGCTTTTGGCCTTGGACCCTCCTTAGTTAATACTACCGAGCATACCGACGGATTAGTGAACATAATTCTTGAACTATTCCCCTTTGTGTATACTAGACAATAGTACCAACCCACTAAGGTCTCAGAATTCTTCCGTTCTCACGTTTGTCTCCGTTTCTGGCCATGGACAACTTCTTTGGATTCATAAGCTTCAGTAGAAGCGGCCCTCACTTCTCGCTTACATAGGTGATTCTTCAAATAAGCATTCTGTCATACTCAAGTCAAAGACTTGCACAAGAATCATTAAAATCATAGATTTAACCTCACCACGTGATAGATTATAAACTCTACTTTTTGCGTTAAGGAATAGGGTCGTAGAGTTTTACTTACCCACACTTTTGTAGTTTGTTTTCACATTGAACCAAGTTTGTGGGATCTCCACTCATCATGGTTGGGTTTTCACTACAATCATCTTTAAGATGTGGATTTCACTCTCATTCCTTCAAGCAACTTGTACATCTAATCTCGAGCTATGTTCTTAGTGAATAGATCCGCTAGATTATTTATCGACCTTACGTAGTCAACTGGGATAATTCCACTCGATAACAGATGTCTCACGGTGTTATGTCTCCGACGAATATGTTGAGACTTATCGTTATACAAACCACTTCTTGCCCTTCCAATAGCAGCTTGACTGTCTCAGTGAATCATAACCGGCGGCACGGGTTTCTCCCAACATGGAATGTCTTCTAAAAAGTTACGAAGCCATTCTMCTTCTTCACCCGCTTTGTCAAAAGCGATGAACTCAGATTCCATGGTGGATCGGGCTATACATGTCTGTTTAGTGGATCTCCAAGAAACAGCTCCTCCCCCTATTACAAACACATATCCACTTGTAGACAAAGAGTCCTTAGTGTCGGATATCCAGTTTGCATCACAGTAACCTTCAAGTACCCTGGGGAATATACCATAATATAGTCCAAAGTTTAGAGTATACTTTAAGTATCTCAAAACTCTCACAAGCGCTTTCCAGTGTTCTCCACTTAGGTTGCTTGTATATCGACTCAGTTTGTTTACCGAGCAAGCTAGATCAGGTCTTGTACAGTTATAGATGTACATCAAACATCCAATGATCCTAGCATAGTCCTTCTGGGCAACAGGATCGCCTCTGTTCTTAATCAAAAGAACGTCGAGTTCCATAGGTGTCTTTGCTGGAAGACTATCGTGTGCATTGAATTTCTTGATCACTTTCTCAATGTAATGAGATTGTGATAATACAATTCCATCTGGAGTTCTAATGATTCTTATGCCAAGAATAGTGTCAGCAACTCCCAGATCCTTCATGTCAAAATTTCTTGTTAGCATGAGTTTCGTCTCGTTAATCACTTGTAGGTTGCTGCCCATGATTAACATATCATCTACATAAAGACATACTATAACAAATCTGTCATTAGTATTCTTAATGTAGACACACTTGTCGCACTCGTTTATCTTGAAGCCATTTGACATCATCACTTCGTCAAATTTCAAGTGCCATTGTAAAGGTGCTTGTTTCAAGCCATACAATGACTTAACCAGTTTGCACACCTTTCTTTCTTATCTAGGTTTAACAAAACCTTCGGGTTGTTCCATGTAAATTTCCTCTTCTAAATCGCCATTTAGAAAGGCAGTTTTTACATCCATTTGGTGAATCTCTAGATTGTGCAAAGCAGCAATCGCTAGAAGCACCCGGATAGAGGTAATTCTCATCACAGGAGAGTATGTATCAAAGACATCATAAACCTCCTTTTGGAGAAATCCTTTCACAACCAAACGAGTTTTATACTTATTGATTGATCCATCGGCTCTGAACTTTCATTTCAGAATCCATTTACTTCCTAAAGGTTTACAACCTTCAGGTAAATCAGTTAGAATCCACGTATGGCTCTGCATGATCGAATCGATCTCGCTTTGTAGAGCTTCCTTCCAAAATGAACTATCAGTCCGAGAGAAAGCTTCTTTCAAAGAGTTTGGTTCTTCATCCAACATGAAAACCACATAATCGGGATCGAAGTCCTTCGCAAATTTACCTCGAGTACTCCTCCTGGGAGTTGGAGCTTCAATTTCTGAACAAGGGCGTTTACGAGACTTAGGTTCAACCCCCACAAGTTCTTAACTTGTAATTCCTTCAACATTACCAGTGTTAGAACTGGATGCAACTTTATCCTTACAAGGATAGATATCTTCAAAGAATATTGCATTCCTTGACTCAATGGTGGTTCCGACATTCATGTCCGGAACATCCGACCTATGGATTATAAATCGATAGGCGCTACTATTCAGTGCATAACTAATAAAAATACAATCAACCATTTTTGGTCTGATTATCACCTGCTTTGGTAGAGGCACTTCTACCTTTGCTAAACACCACCACACTTTGAGGTATTTGTAAGAAGGTTTCCTTCCTTTCCACAACTCATAGGGAGTTTCGTCCCTTCCTTTTAGTGGAATTTTATTGAGTATGTAGTTAGCTGTTAAAATAGCTTCCCCCCACATGTTCTGAGGTAACCCAGAACTAATCAACAATGCATTCATCATTTCTTTCAAAGTACGATTCTTGCGTTCTGCAACTCCGTTCGATTGAGGTGAGTACGGAGCTGTAGTTTGATGAATTATGCCACTTTCATTGCAAAACTCCTCAAACGGAGCTACGTATTCCCCTCCTCTATCACTCCGGATAGATTTGATTTTGCAGTTAAGTTGATTCTCGGCTTTTGAAGATCTTGAAAACTTCAATAGCCTCATCTTTACCTCTCAAAAGATAAAGGTAACAGTATCTTGTGCGATCGTCAATAAAAGTAATAAAATACTTTTTACCACCTCTAGTTTGCACAAACTTTAAATCACATACATCCGTGTGAATTAATTCTAAAGGTGTCGTGCTCCTTTCTAC
>BMAC01000044.1:1521217-1544184 GCA_014905375.1 Phtheirospermum japonicum | reverse complement strand
TTAGTCATTTTTGCTTCTACACAAATTTCACACTTACTTTTATTAACAAATTCATTTACCTTAAGTAAATTGATATTTGATAAAAGTTTTATTGCATTTAGATTAACGTGGCCTAATCTACAATGCCATAAGCTAGAGCACTCAGTCAAGTAAGAGGAATCAGAAGCAATTTTATTAATGACTTATTTTGGGCGTATAGCCATTACACTTAGTTTGAACAAACCATCTGTAAGGTAACCCTTACATAGTGGTGTCCCAAACTTAGACAATACAAATATATTAGCCTCAAATACAAGTCTAAAGCCACGACTAACTAGTATTGAACCAGAGACTAAGTTCTTCCGTATGTCCGGAACGTGCAGCACCTCATTCAGAGTGATCTCCTTGCCGGAAGTCATTTTGAGGACAACCGTACCAGTACCATTAACTTCTGAAGAAGCTTGATTTCCCATGTTCAACTTCCTTCCCTCACAAGGAAGGTATTTGGAGAACAAGCTCCGATCAGCACACACATGGGCGGTTGCAGTAGTGTCGATGAACCATTGACCACGGTTCTCGATCATGTTAGCTTCTTCAGTGATAACCGCAACGAGGTCATCACTAGTCAGCTCCCTCTCGGCTAGTTGGTCACTCGGCTTGGCCTTCTTCTGCTTAGGCTTGCGACAGTTCTTAGACATGTGTCCAGGATAACCGCAATTATAACAATTGCCTTCGAACTTCTTAGAAGAGGGAGCTTTAGGCTTTGAGTTGCTAGGACGCGGCCTCTTCTTCGAGTTGTCTCCTCGTTCAAGTAGGTTCACCCGAGGTTCATCCGAACTTTTCAAACTCTTGTACTGAACTCGAACTTCGGACTTAATTTGTACCTTCCGGATAACATCTTCAAGAGACATCACCTTTCGCTTGTACTTGAGATACGTCTTGAAGTCTTTCCAGCTTGGAGGAAGCTTATCAATCATGGCAGAAGCCGTGAAAGTATCCGGAAGTATCATCCCCTGAGCGTGGACGTCATTCACCAGCATTTGGAACTTTTGAACATGTTCCATAACCGGGCGAGAATCAATCATCTTGTAGTCCATGAAATTCGTGACTACAAATCTCCTAGTTCCAGCCTCGTCGGAACTGTATTTCTTCTCAAGTGCCTCCCAGATATTTTTGGAGGTCTTTGCGTCCGAGTACAAATTACTCAAACTATCTTCTAGGCTACTCAGGAGAAAGCCTTTGCACAGATAGTCCCCATTGTGCCAATTATCGTAGGCAGCGTGAACATGTAAACTAGTCTAGTCCTAGCCCGAAGTAGATGGTTCGTCTTCCTTCACGAAGTTAGCGAAGCCAAGCATCGTGAGGTAGAACAGTATCTTTTGTTGCCACCTCTTGAAGCCTTCCCCATTGAATTTTGGAGGCTTCTCCGCGGTGGGCATGATCCGAGAGGAGTGCACCGGAGCGGTCATCGTTGGTACAAAAGTCCCCATCGAACCCGTTGAATGGGTATTCAAAACAGTTGAATCTGTTTGGGGAGCAGTTGCAAACAAACTTGGAACCGAAGTTCCCTTCATCCCAATGGGATGGGTCACAGCCGGAGCTGACATATTTTGGACCAAAGTCCCTATCCCAAAAGGGATCGTTCCAACAGCCGAAACTGTGGATGAATTCAACTGGGCCATGCGCTTTGTCAGCGTCTCGAGTAAGAAGTCAAGGGTTCCTGGGTTGATAATTAACTCAACTTGAGTAGTGTTCATAATTGGCGAAGACACGCCAATTGTTGAAGTGATCGTGACTGCAGGGGCAGTGGTCGTCGTCGAAACGGTGGAAGTGATGGCCGGAATTGTCGAGGTTATCGGAGTGTTGGAGGTTGACAAACAAAAATTTCGTTTTGCGATTGTTAGAAAAATTACAATGATTCGAGTAGGGCTGTAAATGAAATCACAAAAAATTGGAAAAAGAAAAGAAGAAAAAGATAAACAGAATCTTCGAAATGAAAGTCGAGTCGAGTGGTCACTCTTTCCGCAAAACGAATTTGCTCCGGTAGTGCCCTTCGGTTTTGGCAAATCGTTTCCAAATATAAAATGAATTCGTCCGTGATATTACAGCACTGTAAGTATCAGGGCTCCGGCGAACTGGAAAAACAAACCAGGGGTTACAAAAACAAATGCAGGAGCCTCACCCTTTTATAGGGGTTCAAATCAGGGGTTACAGCTAACGTCCTTAAAGCCGTCATAAAGTCATTCAAACCAGCAGCAATAGTCAGCACGAACCTGGACTGGTTTCAAAAAAAGAAACTAGGGTTGAGCCAGAACTCGAACCTCAATCGGACCAGCCAATTCGTACCAGTTGCCCAAGACCCAAGACCTAAGACAAGTCCCAGGCCCAGAGCCCAGGACCCAGGTCCGAGGTCCGGGTCCGGGACCGGACTCGGGACCGGGCTCGACTCCGTCATCGGCTTCGCCGAAGGCGGACTGGCGAACCCAAGTCCAAGAGCCCCCGTGAGTTTCGTTTACACAAAGCCCACAATACCCGCTGGCCCACTTGATGTCCACTCATTAAAAGTTAAACACTTTTAAACTCTCATCTACATTGAATATTATTTAATGTGGGATAAACATTAAAGTATAAAAGCACCCATTCAACTTCCAAACACCATTTCTCACTCACTAATAAATGGATTTGAGAAATTCAAAAAGTTATAATAATCTACACGACACGTAGATTAATCTTATCCAATTCGTTAACACGAATTTACGCTGTACCATTAAATTAGAATTAATCCAATTTACAACAGTTAATGCTTCGACAGCCAACGGAGAGTACTGGTTTGCATTAACGGCAATCATTCCACCTTTGGGTTTCAGCACTTACGTGATCGGAAGTGGTAAATGTAAGCCTGCTTGTGTTTCTTCAAAGTTGATAACGGGCCCAGATTTTTTTTTATTTTTTTTTTAATGCAAAATGTATTTACAGTCGGTAACTTACATATCCAGCTGCTGCTCCGATAAAGCCGATAACTTATACGTTTGGTGATTGTCGAAATGATGTTATACAAATTGGGTTTGGCAACTTGAAGCTTATATACTCTAGAAATAATGGAAATCTTACACAATATATTAACAGAAAAGCTCGGTATGGCATTTAGAAATTGCCTAAAATATTTCCTTTATTTCAGGTTATATATAATTAGAATACTACCCTTGAGGTTTAGACTAGTAAAAACAATTATAAATTTATATTTTACAAGTTTCACATATCGAGGAGTGAAAATCTTCCAAAACAAACATAAACCTCAAGATGGTTGGATTTATTTGTTTATTTATTTATTTTTGCGTGTGCTCTGCTCTTTAAACTCGTGAAGGTTTGTGAATTGTGATAATATACATATTTTGTGATGAAGGTGAATGTTTTGGAGCAAGCATATAGTTATTACGCTGGGCATGATGGAAGTAATGGTTCCACTCAGGTTAATCATAAATTACTATTGCGTCCTTTTAGATTTCCCTCTCATGATCCGGTAGGGTTTAATCAATAATTTCCTTTTATTTTCTGTAGGCTTCTGGAGTATATATTTTCAAAATACAGCCTAAAGGAAAGGTATGGAGCAGTCCTTTTAAAGCTAACCCCCTAACTCTTACAAGTTTACATTTTTCGTTATCAAGCAATGACGTTTTGTCGTATAATCTGTAGATTCCACTAACGATTTTTAAAGGACCACTTTTTGATGAAGTTCATCAGACGATTAGTTCATGGATTTATCAGGTTAGTACTTTATTTTATTTTAATTTTTCTGCCATATTGAGCACAAATTGTAACCAAAATTTGAATTTATGCATGAAAATTAATAAGCTACTAGCAATATTAACTCAAATTTGTGACAGCTAAGTTGAAATAATCTACAATATGAACTTTATGGAAATTTAGCAATTGAACACTGAGAAAGCTGGAAATTAAGATATTGGTTTCCTTTTTTTTTTAACTGTTCTTTATTATCAAGAATTGTTGAAATGTTTATACATTGATTACAAGAGTGTACAATGAGAAGGAACACGTTGAGTTTGAATTAATTGTAAGTCAACCCTTTGACTTTTCAGTCAGACTGCTGCAGTTGCTAAGTTGAAATAATCTACAATATGAACTTTATGGAAATTTAGCAATTGAACACTGAGACTGCTGCAGTTGCAATGCAGTTGCAGTCAGACTGCTGCATTGGCTAGACAATTAAATGAGGATGTCGAATATAATAACTTATCCTCGGGAAGTTGCAGTTGATGAGCTAGTAGCAAGAATATCATGTGAAGGTCTTTACGGCTCCAGTAAATCGAATTTCTTAGCCTCTTTCAATCGCTTTTTTATTTTTTATAGTGATTGAACTAAAATTTGTTATATTAATACTATGATATTTTGATTAATAATAAATGTAGTTGATTTATTAATTTTTTTGATCATAGATAATGATATGTTTTGGTTATATTGGTATTAAGTTTGCGATTATCTTTCTTTTAACTTTTAACGAGATGTGGTGTATTTGTTGGTTAATCAAGTATTATTGATGATTTTAATGTATTTGTTGGCGGGTACTTTTATTTCATGTTTATTTTGTTTGTTTTTTTTAATACTTTCTAGAACGGTTTTACAAAAAGCCGTTCTAAATCACACTATCCAGAACGAGTTTATGAAAGTTCTACATATAATACTTTCTAGAACGCCTTTTAAAACCCGTTCTAGAAAGTTTATTTTCCAGAACGCCTATTTCTTAAAAGCGTTCTAGAAAGTTTATTTTCTAGAACGTCAGTTCGTAAAAGAGTTCTAGAAAGTATACTTTCTAGAACGTCTTTTTCATAACCGTTTTAGAAAGTCTGACATTCTAGAACGCCTCAGATAGGTGTTCTGTAAAGTCAGACTTTCTAAAACAGCTCCATACAGAACGCCTGGCTAGGGCGTTCTGCACTAGTGATTGCTTAAAAAGCAATCTTGTTTCCTCTTTTAGAAGGTTTGTTTGACTAAGCATTTCCACATTCCATTTTTAATTATTTGTTTCATTCATTTTCTTTGTCTTTCCATAATTAATTATTGTTGCTTGCATCCATTGTAGGGGTGTACGGTTAATGATTATAGTGTTTCCTTCTTAAAGCTTGTTACAGGCTCCTTGTACGTAAGTTGTATTGTTTTATATATTGATATCTTAATCCCTTTTTTGTCATTGCTTCAATCTATTTAGATCCTTCTTGTATAATTTATGAGTCTGTTTCATATTTTTATTACAAAGTACTTATTACAGGCCACATGCTGCAATTTTATGCCCGTTTCACAGAACGATGGTAAAGTATCTCGTTGCATTAATATTTTTGCTCTTCCGGGTTGATTTTTTGGCCAATACTTAAATTATCTACTATCTATCTTATAGACTTATGGTTGGAATTTATGGTCTATTTTCAAATTAAAAAAATAAAGAAACCCTTATCAGTTTAAACTTTAGAGTAGTGCAAATATTGTCTGATTATGAATTCCTAGAACGTCTGTTAAGTTCTAATAGATCAGCAAAATCTCATTTGTTTCCCGAGCTGTTTGATTATTGAAGGAAAAAACAATTTTTTTCTTTTAGTATATGTCATTGTAGCCTACTGATTATGGATGTGTTCTCCATCCTACTAAGCTTCTTGATACTCAGGCATATATACATAGTTGTTACATTTTTTGTATTAAGTAGATTATAATGCATTTATTCATTTTTTTGTACCAGCTATACAATTAATTGTAGAATAGGAAGATCTGGAATGAGCTTGAAAATTTTAAATCTTCTTTTACTTGTATGATACACTCATATTTATTATGCTTCTATTTCATCCTCTATCAATGATTGATTTCTTTGCCGATTAGGTAAATTTTCCTGTCATTTGATGAGGCCTTGTAAAGTGAAAAAGAGAAGATGTGGATAACAAAACAACGAACAAGAAATCTAAGAAGGGGAAGGGCATGGCCAAATCAAATGCCAGATAATAATAAGAAGAAAAATAGGAAATAAATATTATCAAAGATAATGGATGAGGTATATTTTTGATCTTAAAGTACTTAATGTGCGTTTTTTGTTATCCTTACTTTACGATTCCAGGCTCTTCCAGGTAAGTGTGGGAATGAGACTTCAGAAGGTTTATTAGAGCTATCGTACTCGGAGCATGTTAGCTGACTCTATTGTGGATGTTGAAGAGCTATGGTAATTTGGTTTTGTTTTTACTTATTTTGATTTTTCTCAATTGTATTTTAATGAATGAATTTGAATACATTGAATTCATGATTATTTTTATATGCATGGACCAGGTTTTATTTCCATTATCTCGTGCGATGTCAATTTTTCGCTCCGATATACAATAACATTCATGGAAAAAGTGTGGAGTATAATTATTCGTCTTCTCCTTTTATAATTTTCTCTGTTAGTTTTGGTAAAACAATAACTAATTTGGCAAGCGCTGGATTTTTGGGCGATTAAATAACAATTCCTATTAATTTATCATCGTGATCGTTTAACTCAGACTTGCTTAATGCAGGGATAAAAGATAATTGATTCATAGTGCATAATCAATCAGTAGTATTATATGTGTGTGTTTGAATAATAAATTATGATGTAACTTCATAGGCCTATGGGTGTTACAAATAAATATCAGCAAAATGATGTTAAGTTCAGTGTTAAAACACTAGAACTAACATCAAACAGTTTATATAAAAATAAGCAGCGGAATAATAGATATAAACGAACACAGTAAATTAAATTTAATTCGTAAACAAACGTGATGCGAAGTTTATGACGAAGGCAATGCATGTATTCTCATTGTTCAGAGGACTTCAGATAATTGCTATCAAATCAATGGTGATGTGTTCTGCAAGATGTCTCAATTGAGTGATGTCGAGGTGTGGCATCAAAAGCTCGGACATGTCAATTACAAGATAATGGAGAGTTTGGTCAAGAAAGATGTTGTGATCGGACTACCTAAGCTCAACACTAAAACTTTTCCTGTTTGCGAGGCGTGCAAGAAAGGAAAGCAAGTCAGGGTGCCACATCCAATAGTACAAAGTCTCACTACCTCATATTGTCTCGAACTCCTTCATATGGATCTCTTGGGACCACTTGAGGTTGAGAGCCTTGGTGGTAAGAGGTATGTGTTCGTTATTGTTGATGATTTTTCTAGATTCACTTGGGTAGAATTTCTAAAAGAAAAATCTGAGACTTTTGAGACTTTCAAAAAACTTTTGTGTGCAATTTGGTGTGAGTATAGATAGAATAAGGTTTGATCATGAGAAGGAGTTTGATAATGCATCTTTTTCAAAATATTATTCCAAAGTTGGTATAATTCATGAATTTTCTTCACTCATTACCCCCCAACAAAATAGGATAGTCGAACGCAAAAATAGATCTCTTATAGAAATGCTAGGACTATGCTTATTTCAAATGGGGTTACTAAATGTTTTTGGGCAGAAGCAATGAACACTGCATGCCATATAATTAATAGAGTGTATTTTAGACCAGGATCTTGTGTTACTCCTTATGAATTATTGATGGATTAAAAGCCAAATTTGAGTGATTTTCATATTTTTGGGTGCATTTGTTATGTGTTAAATGATAGAAATCATCTTGCTTCAAAGAGTGATAAATGTGTTTTCATGGGATACTCTCGAAATAGTCATGCATATAGAGTGTTTAATCTTAGAACCTGTTGCATGATTAAGTCGGTTAACGTCAAGTTTGATGATTTGATGAGTGGTATTAAACCTGCTGAGGAGGATGATCTGGTTTATGATCAAAATCCTCAAAATAATGTTACACTTCCTGTAGATGAAAGTGCAGGTATTGAAAATAGAGATGCAGGTGCTGAACCCAGAGATTTGAGTGATGTTGGTAACAATGTTGATACGGAGATAACAACATCAGAACCAACATCAACTCCAGCCGCCGCAAAATCAGATTCTAATCCAAGTGTGGAGAATCCAGCTGAACCCATTGACTTGAATCAGAGAAATATTCCTTCAAGAATTCAGAAAAATCATCCTATGAGCCAAATCATTGGAGATCTCGATGAAAGAACTACAAGAAAGCGACAAATAAATTTCAAAGAGATGGTAAGGTTTGTTTGCTTGTTTAATAATTGTTCTAAAACTCGAGAATCTTTGTATTTTTCCAAAACAGAGCCCAAGCGAGTAAAGAATGTTCTTAAAGCCAAGTATATTGTAGCTGGAAGTGCTTGTACACAGTTATTGTGGATGAACCAAATGATCGAGGACTACGGTCTACATAGAAGAACATTGACTGTGCTCTGTGATAATTCTAGTGCCATTGATATCGCGAAAAATCCGGTCCAAATTTCTCGAATCAAACACATTGACATAAGGTACCACTTTATTCGAGACTTGGTTGAGAGGAAGATAGTTAGCCTTGAGCATATAGGGACAGACAAACAGCTTGTTGACATCTTCACTAAGGCATTAGATTTCGAGACCTTCTCTCGTTTGAGAAGAGATCTCGGTATGTGCATTGTCTGAACCAATGTTGGTTTGTGATGTTGTGACACCTAATACCAACATCAGTCACAACATCTGTATAATTTTTCATGCATTATTATCTTTCTTTTCATACATAATTCTAATGCATTGACTCTGATTGAAAGTGCGATAAGGTCCTGTGTTGCAATAAAAGTGATAGCAAAAAGAACCAACCTCTTCAATTGGGTGATTGTGGGACTTGCCCGCAGAAACAGGTTTTCTCCCAAGTCCAAAAACAAGAGGTGTTAACAACAATTGCTGAAGATCAAAAGATTCAAATCCCTTCAAGGATGAAGTAAATCTGGATACAAAAAGATCCAATCTTTAAATTTCACCTTCTTGAGAGATCTTGACGTAGTCATTAACTTGGGTTAAGGGGTAAGCTTCCATTGACTTCACCTGAGGTAATGTTGTTTTATGATGTTGTCAGTAATAAAAAGCAACATTGGATCAAGTCACTAAAATCATAATGTGTTCTTTTTAACCTTTTTAGGTCATGAATTTTAGGCATTCCGTAGGACATTCATAATTTGTGAAGATGCCATCTTGTTGTGCGTTCTGTTGTTTGTGTTCATGTCTATCTTGAATTCTCTTAATCTTGTTTTGAATCTTGCTAACCACGTGTTTCAGTGGAGTTGTAATCGGAAGGTTGGACAGGTAATAAAGATATTGATTTGGTGAGTGAAAAATTATTTTGCAAAGAATTTGTTCAACTATGGTGAGGGTTTATAAAAATCTAGCTCTATCTCGGTTTTCTAAGTAGTTGAGATTTGTGGTTTTTATTTCCAAAATTGGGATGATGAAATAGTTGAGTTGAGATCGTGTATCTTATTTTGAGAAAGAAAATTTTGGGTTTGTAATTGGTAGTGGGGGGTTACTTTTTTCAGTTTATTCTTTATTTACCCGTTTCCTTCCCTACTTCGGTCATCTTTACCCAAATTGACAAAGTTAAGATTTTTACTTTTTCTTTCTGCCTACGACACTTGATTTTTTGTTTGTAGTTGTTTTCAGTCTCTTGTAGATTATCGAATTCACCATCACCCAGCAAAACTCCAAAAACAGACTATGCGTCTATCTAAAGAAAATTCCACCCAAAGAGAGAAAAGAAGAAGTCCAAAGCTGCCGTGTCAGCCCATGTTAGTTCTGGTGTTGTGTCACCGAAACCAACATCCCCCGCAGACAATCCTGCCTCCTCTCCAAGCTTCGATTCTGACAATGTTCCATCTGCCAGTGCACCGATGTCAACATTTACCTCCGACCACTCTGCTATCTCTGATGAGGCTCCGTCTCAAGCCATCGAGATTGAAGACTTGGAACCAATCTCCACGAGGTTCTTGAAGAGTGAAGCTGAAGAGCTGTTCTTGGGATTTCAAAATCGAGGCATGATTTTTGAGCGCCGAATCCCTCGTTGGTGTTTTCGTGAAGCATAATCTGATTACCTTCTTTAGGCACCCTGGAGCCTCTTCGAGCTAGTGTCATGTCTAATGTTGGTTCTGGTATTCTCAATATCAGTACCAACATGGTTCATTTTTCTGCTCCGTTTGTCCAAGCCCAATTTACTTTGTTTGATAACCAGGTTGTACAGCACCAGGCGCTTCGGGACTCGTTTGTTGAGGTTCTTTTGCTTTCAGAAAAAAAAAAAAGGGGGAGAAGAATGTAGAAGACGCTGCTGTGAATGTGATTCATTTTTGTTTGTTTTAAACAATGGTTACTTCATTTAGGGGGAGTTTCTAATTCAGGGGGAGTTTTTAGTCTTTTGAGTATTTCATGCGTCTTGGGTATTTTGTCCAAAAAGGCAAAAGGGGGAGATTGTTAAGGATTTTATTAATTCCTTATTTTTTTATTTGCCTTTCTTAGGCCCAAAATATATTAGGAAACTAGATTTAGGAATATATTGTGTTTTCTAGTTTATGTACAAGACTTTAATTATTCCTAGATTGTGATTAGGATTTTTTTTTAGGTATTTACCAAGTTTAGGATTCTAGGATTGTCTATTTAAGACAAAGAATCCTAAAGCTTGCATATACGACTTTTAAGCAGGGGATTTTGAGGAGAACAACGCGACGCAAGACGCACGGCAAAGGAAGGAAGAACACGAAAGACTACTTGGAGCCATTGATCGAGATTAACAAGCTCTTCGAAGTTGCGTGACCAACGGAGAAGATCTTGCCATTCCGACAACAAGTATTTAGTATCAAGTTTATTGATATTTAGTTTTCATATATTACTTCATATTTTTGTATTGAACGTGAACAAGAAAGTAATATAGTTTTCGGGTTTGTACACCCAAGTTCACAAGTACTTTTACTTGTGAACTGAATTTGTTATATCGTGTTCTTATCATTTTATTCCGCTGCATATTTTATATTTTACTCTGGTCGATGTTGCTAACCAGTGTGTTAAATATTGACTAACAACATCGTAAATTTGAGAATTATTCTTAAAACCATAGACCTTCAAATTTTACAATCCATAATAAGGAAATATTCTCATATTAGGATTCTTAGTTCCCATAATTCCATAACAACCGTAAAAATATATTATTACCATGTTGGCGTCCTACTAGGACCTAGAATCTTCCACCCCTTTTATCACATTTTTACCATATATAATCTAGTCGATATTTTGTGTCGTATCAATCGCAATCATCAGCAACCGCGTCACCAGCGTCGTCACTCTCTCCACTATCTCTCCCTTTTTTGTCAGAAAGCAAAAGGGCCTCCACAAATGAGTCTCGAAGAGCCTCGAACTGCCCAACTTGAGCTTAGTGTTGATCAATCTGCTGATTAAGCAACGCCACTTGTGCGCGTACCAACGGAGCATAAAACTGGATGATGCTATTACTGGTGTTACCAATACCAGAACCAACACCATAAGCACCATCAGTCCTAGCTGGCGCCCATTCTTCTTACATTAAGTTTATCCCTAAAGGCAACATTATAAATCCGTGTATATTCACTAATTATCATATCGTTCTGTTTTATTGTTCGAACAATAACATAATGTGCACCAATTGTTTTATTATTTTTAAAGTTTCAACTGGTAGGAGGAGGAAAATACTACAAGGATTGACGTATGCAATTACATCAATAAAATTACAGAAAATGTGAAGTTCGGATTCCATGTCTATCAAAACTCTATAGATTTAGGAGTTGGAGAAAGTAGAAGATATCGCTCCAACTAATAATCTACTGTGAGTGTAATAATAATAATAATTATTATTATTATTTTATTATTATATTTATAAAGAGTGTCGTGACAAGTGTCTTGAGGGTGAGAGGTGAACAAAATCGTACTCCTAGTTCAAAGGACTCAATGGGCCTTGTAGATTTGTGGTTGAAGTGCAATTTACCTAAATGTATGCATACAACCGCAAATTAGGGAAAAGGTTGGCGAAATTGAAATAGAAAGAAACTGTCTCAAGCTTTCATCTGTTCTCCATTTCCCACCTGCAATTCTCTTCCCCAACCATGGTAAAATCTCTTTCTCTCCAATCTTTTTATTTTTATTTTTCTTGGTTCTTATAGTCAGATTATGTTTGTAGATTCAATTATCCTCCATATTCTCTCTTTAATTTCATGTGAATTTGAAGATTTTCCTTGAAATCAACGTCGTAATTAATTGATTGATCTTGATTTCTGTAACATCCATTTTTAGCAACGCGAATCCTTTGCAGTTTATGTGATATAATAAATTGCGAAAGGTGAATTATTGGGAGGTTACCCATCAATTGATTTATTTATCTTTTATTTATTTTTTGGTAATCTGAATGACAAAATTCAGCGCTGTTTGCAAGTGAAAATTACGGCATGGGTTTTTCTTACGTTAGGGGGATTGAATGAACAGCTTATGCTTTGATTTGAGTTTTCTTATTGCGGGTTTATGTTTTGTGTAATTATGAACAGGAAATTGAACAAAATGAAATAAAATAAATAGAGAAACTAAATTTTGCAATTCTTTTTTTTTTTTTTCTTGTCTTTTTCGGAGAGAATCATTCATGATTTCAGCTAATGTAAACCAGCTGAGAAATTGCATAGTTGGCCTGTGAAATGATTTTATTCAATTCCTTTACTAAGTGGATCTCAAATCTGTACTGGTTGAAGATAATAAATAACTCAGGAGGTTTCTTCTAATTATGGATTTGAAACCCTTATTCTCAAATACTCCAATCCAAGCCCAACATCAAGTGAAATTGTTATTCCCTATTGATTTTGTATTTATTTCATAATACAACTCTACAATGACAAAGCAAAAGTTTATAGCACATATATTTTTATTTGCTAACACAATTGGGACATTTTCCTTTTTTTCGTGGATTACTGATACCTTTGCTAATTTTGCTATGTCCTGTAGACAACCTCAAGGCGTGTGGCAGATAGAAAAGTGATGAAGTTTGAGAAGAACATTAACAAAAGAGGTGCGATTGGAGAAACAACTAAAAAGAAAGGCAGCTCTTATCCAGTTGGCCCTCTCGTGATTGGGTTTTTCATATTTGTCGTCATTGGATCTTGTGAGTTGCTGTCTATACAAATTAATATGCATCTTTCTCTTTTAATCAAATTTCTTATTGTCTTTATTTTTAATTAATTGTTTAAGTTACAAATACCCTCAAGCTTTAGTGTTTTTTTTTTCAATAAAAAATTATCTTTCAAATGGGTGCAGTTTATGTAAAAGAAACAAATTATCAAAGAGTGTTTGTAATTTTGAAAGTTTTTTTTTTTTTTTTAATTTTTGTTTCTTATAAATTAAACTAAATCCCAATGGGTAGTTTTGTAATTAACTTGTCGATCTCCTGCTTCTGTTTTTCTTCTACGTGAGATCATTTTGCGACTAACTTATGGTTTGTCTTCATTATTATCACAGCTCTGTTCCAGATTATCCGCACGGCAACAAGTGGAGGCATGGCCTGAATGACGTGGCACTAAATCAGCAGTGATCATGTTGATAATGTGTAGTTGGATGTACAATAGGTTTGTTAGCAAATGTTGGTATGTAGTAGAAATGTCTGCGAATGTAATGTGTGACAAAGGTTGTTGAGACTCATGACACTTGTGCATGTCGAAGCTAAGCCTATCTTAGCATCTTCTTAAACAATGCGACTGCTTTTCATGTGGGTTTTATGTGGCTGGCTTTATTTGAGATTCTGCGTAAATTGCTATTGACTTACTTTTAAATCCCGAGCTCCTGTTTTGGAGTGTAAATTTCAATTTTGTTTTATGTAGTTTATAGAAGTTGTTTTCTTAAGTCCACTCATGAAATCTAAGTTCTTATATCTAAGTGTGACCTCATACTTTCAGTCGAGTATATTTTTGTAACCGAGTCTCATATGAGATCGTCTCATGAATCTTCGTGAGATAAAGTGCTGAAAAAGCCCTTTAACTTTGGGAGTTAAGTGCAGAGAGAAACAAACCATTGCCCAGGGGTTTTAATTTGAGAGGCGTTGTAATTCAGAGTCCCACCACAATGAATAAATACTAACCCTCTATAATTAAATAAATGTCATGAGTTTAAAAAAGACTAGTTTACTAACCTAGAAATACTCTAAATGCAAATTCAAGGCTTTCTCGAATTCTGTAACAAAAGGAGAAAAAAAAAAAACTTGGATCGATTCCTACAAATGTACAACATAAAACAAAATCCATCGTCAGGATGAATGGTTGAAATCGGATGTAGTTGTTTACCTTTGTGAAAAGGCTTATTCGGAAAATAGGGGGTGTATAGCTAAACTAATTAACAAAAATTCTAAGTTTGTGGGGGTGTGTAGAACTTTGGGGTGTGAATAGTGCTACTCTTGATGTAATTTATTCTAATTCTCATATTTATTTGTTTTTATTCTCTATTATTTTATTTTAGAACTTGCATTTGATCTTTTTTCCTGTTTGGATTTTCAAAGTAATATATTAATATTCTAATAATTTATTTTAGAATTCTTAATTTGATATATTTTCCAAGTTATTTGAAATTATTTAAAACAGTATTCTTTTAACTCGTTTATTTTAAAAATTAAAATTAGCAGCAGTCTTATGAAATGCAATGTTGGTGTTTAGTTCTTCATCTAAGTCATTTATTAAAATTACGGTATTATAACCGGTTTTATATTTTATAATAATAATAATAATAATAATAATAATAATAATAAAAGCTGATGGTGTTGAGCCATTCTTTCAACTCATTTCGAAAACCCTCTATTTTGTTAATAGTGTTAACTATTAATGATGAGATGTCGAAAGAAGAGTGTTCTGGGGCTGATGTGGACAAATTAAATTTCTCAAAAAATGACGTGTCGGTTTGTGGTTCATAGGGGGTCTATTTTGGGAGGAGACCAAAATTTTGACCAGGTATAAATAACAACTTTTTTTTATTTATGTTAATATTATTTTGTCAATCTTTTCTCACGGCCTTCCAACACGCCAGAATTCTCTGTATTTCTTCATTTTTATTCTTCTTATTTTTCTCTGTGTTATTTCTTCTCTTATCTTCTTCGTTTTTTTCAATAAGCCATAACTTTTTCTTCTTTATTATGTTAATATAGTGTATGAAATTTCCCAACTTTATAAATATTTTTATAAGATTACAATCTGAAAATAAGTTTTTATAAAAATTCATAACTTCATAAAAAATTCCAGATGTGTTTTCTCCAGAATAATTGTCAGATCTATTTTTGAATTTTTCAAATCTGTTTCATAAAGTTTTTGTATTGACAAAAATTAATCCCGTTTTTCGATCTGCTGTTTCCTACATAAATTAAAATTTCAAATAAATCAGTTCAAGTAGTTTTCCAATCTGCGGTCATATTCCTTTTATTCAACTTAGTTTTCGATCTGCTTTTTTCGATCTAAACCAATTTCTGGATCTGCTGACATCAATATTGCTTTTTTCGATCTGAACCAAAAGAGAAAGTTCAAAAAGACTACTCATAGTTTCTTCATCTGCATTTACTTTATGCATGTGCAAAATAAAGGGGAATGAGGTGGGTTTTCTTCATCTACCATAGATCTAGGCAATATATTTGAGAAATAGACTGGAGCATTAACGGAGGAGCATTTTCTCGGGCTGATAGACTGGGTGGAGGAGCACCGGCCCGAGCTCGGCCTGTCAAAGATTTATGTCGCTAGGGCGACAGAGGAGGAGCCGGCGGTGGTGGTGTCCTCCGGGCAGCATTTTCCGGTGAGGAAGATTGATTTCGGATGGGGATTGCCAGTGTTTGGTTCGTATCATTTCCCGTGGGGAGAAAAATCGGGTTATGTTATGCCCATGCCAATTCTGAAGGGGAATGAAGATTGGATTGTTTATGTGCATTTGCTTGATTAGGGTTCGTATCATTTCTTTTTGTTTGATTTTTTACTCTATTTTATAAATTCGAAATTGATTTAGGGTTTGTTCTTCTCTGATGAATATTTGTGTGGGATGTTTTTTCGATTAAGGTATTGTACGTCGTGAAGAGCGTCGGGTGTGGGATTGCCTCCGGTATGATTTCGGATCCCAAATCTCTCAAGGCCAACGACAAGACGATGCTTGAAGTGATGGTCAATCTGCCGCACAGCGTCGTGGTGAGCTTGATCCGGGATTGACATATCGATTGCGTTTTGGAATTCGGGCTGATTATTGATATGCCGATGATTGGGAATATTACGATTCTGATTTTGTATGCCGGTGAGATGAAGTTGTCGACTATTTGTGGAATTTTGAGGAGAAAAGTTGTGTGAGTTTGCTTGTGCTGCTGCTGAAGCCAAGTAATTGTTAATGATTTCTTCTCTTCATATGTCTGCTTTTGTTTTTTTTTCTTCTTCTTGACAATTGGCCAATTGCATAAATAGATAACTATTAAACAATAAATGAAGAGGTCACGGTTTATTTTATTTTAATTTGTTGGTCGTTTGAAATCTTATTTGTTGATGGGGTTAGTCTTTTTTGATGAAAAAGCGTATATTTATTGCTTTTCTGTTTGGAAGTATTTGCAAAACTTTTTTGTTGATCAGCATTATCGATACATGTGTTGTGCGTGCGTGTATAGACGATGGAATATGGTATGCATTTTTTTATTTATTTTATCCAGTAATAGTTTTGCGCTATGCGTTTGCATTAGGTAGATTTGGGTTCGGAGTTTCTAAACAGTTTGGGTTTATGGATGCTTGGTAATGAGTTCGTATATCTCAATATTGATCCTTCACAGTATAGATAGAGCTGGAGCTATGATTTCGTTCAAAAAAAAAGGATGCTTTTGCTCCATTGTGTCTGACTGTCAAGGAGCTATATTGTTCGGAGATTTTTTTTTTTTTTTGAGATTTAGTTGTTTAATTATTTGGCTAATTAATAATCGTGTTAAAGTCTATTTAACAGTGCATATGTCTTGCAGGGGATGGGGCACTGCCCGTTCGGTAGTGATTTTGATCAGAAGGTGTTTTGGAAGATGAAGATGTGTAGTAAATGGGAGATGGGGCATCGTCGTTTGGAAAAAGTTGTCATTATGCTAATAGGCAGTCAGGTATATTACGATGTGACAATTTACGAATATCTTATATTTTTTTTAAATCAGGACAAAAAACTCGAAAAGAGAGGTGTCAATTTACGAATATTTTTTTAAATCAGTGCCGGTGGTGGTCCAAGGCAAGGCGGCCGCATAGAGGCTCAGGCTGTTCGGGGTGAACATGGACTGCCCCAATTAAACTTCAAAGGTGAACATGCATTTCAGGCTGAGTATGCCAAGGGTGGTTCAATGCGTCAATTCTTGACGAAACGGCATAACAGGTCAAGATTCTTGGCTAAAAACCACTGTGCAACAGTTTTTGTAAGGTAATTTTCTTTTTTCTTTTTTGTAAAACTTCACTGGGCTGCATCATAATTTTATGTTCCCCAATTTCTCATTCGGGTACTATTTTGGATTGAATTCAGGGAATTCTCTTTTTTTATCTATTCGTCAATTATTATTTTTGAATTTAAGATATTCGTTCTTCATTGTTTTTCTGGTGGTGATTCAATAGGTTTATATACCATGTTCTTTTTTTGATATTTTAGTCGGACAAAAAAACTTTGGTAACCTTTTCTTAATTATTTTTTTTCAATTAATATTTCGTATATTTCTCAAGAGATTATATGTTGAGCAGTATATGTTTTTGGTATTTTGTTAACCTAGTGAACATTTTATTATTATTGTATTATAAGAAATATTGGTGGGTCGCTTTGGATTAATGTTATTGTTTTTGGTGAGACAATTTTAATTGAAAATAGCACAAATGGTGCTTAACCCTTGAAAACAAGTCCACCAAATAATTATTCAAGTAACTGTTTAGAATTGATTTGATTTACTTTGTTTTTTTAAATTTACAAAGTTGTTTAAGGTGCAACTATTATTTATTTATTTTTTAGAGTTTCATAGGGATTTCTCCTGCTAATAGTTTATATATTGATGGGCCAGGAGTGTGTCAGACCTGGTGTGGGTAGACCTGATTTGACAAATTGCTAGATAAGCACGGTTAGACCAGAGTAACCCATGATTTCGGCCAGATCTTCCTCTCAAGGCCAGATCTAACCTCCTCCCTGAGGAAAATCACGTTGAGCTGATTTCTAGAGGAGACCCTTGGGAGTCATTAGAAGATTGATTCAGGATGGGTCAGAACTGGAAACCTGACCTGGTATAGCCAAAAGGAGGTAAGGACAGCTTGGTCCTAAAGAAAGGACTGATTGGGCTCTCTTAGATATAGAGTTGGTAAAGATAGACACGGCTTGAGAATTTTCCGGACCTAGTAGAGATTTCCCGAAAATTAACCCCTGGAAAAGTGTCAATGTGGGATTGGCATCAGGACCGCCGATAGAAAAGGAGAATAGGATAAGGACAGATCTGACTCTTTGATATCCACCAAGGAAACAAGTGGGACCACTTGTCAGTAGTTGTTGCTTAACGGCCCATGATACGCGGCCTTTGTTTCCGAGATCCCGGAAGGGGTCCCCCACCAAGGAAAGCTATAAATATCTCAGCCTCAAGGCTGAGAGAGGTATGTCATTCTTTGTGCATTCCTTCTTTGCTTGCTAAGAGAAACCTCATACGCTCGGCTGACTTAAGCATCAGAGAGGTTTCCACCGTAAAACCAACGGTGGTCCTTTCTAACGTGTTTTTGTGTGCAGATCAAAAGGGTGTTCAAGGTTCCAGGCGTTGTTCTTGACGTTGGTCATGTTTTGGGTCGAAACAATTGGCGTCGTCTATGGGAAAGCGATCAAGCTAAGACGTGAGGGTTTTCTATGGCTTCAGATGGTTTACGGCGAAACTTGGTGGGAGAGCTCAGCGGAACTCCCAGCTCCACCGCGCCATGGGGTATGCCACGGTCAGCAGAAACGTCCACGGCGAGGCCCGAGGGAGCAGAGTCATCAGCGGCAGTGGGATCAGGCACCGTGCCGCCCCCCTCCGACGGGTCAACGCCTGCCGCTGGTGGGTTGTTCAATGATGTCCTCCTCAGGCAGCTGTCTGAGCTCATCGGCAAAGCTGTGAAGACAGCTGTGGAGAAGAAGTTCGCAGAGATGTCAACGCCACCGTCCGGCACGCGGCCAGATCGGACAGTTCTGCCGACGGAAACTGAGCCACTGCGCGGCCAGCGCATGGATCGGACCCCTCTTCAGGACAGAGAAGAGCATTTCTCTACTTCGGATAGCGAGACGTCAAGCCAGGTTAATCCAGGTCTGGCTGAGCAGATTCAGAGCCTGCAGATGGAGGTACGGGAGTTCAAGAAGAAGATGACGGGCATAGGCACAGTGCCAGCACGGAGAGGCACTCCGTTTACGGAGGAGGTCATGCGCGATGATGTACCGGCTTCATATCGCTCTCTAGGCTTTGAGTACAGTGGGACCACGGATCCGTGTGACCATCTCAGCCGCTTTTAGATAGCAGCGGCGGTGCATAAATTCTCCGATTCCGTCATGTGTCGGGTCTTCCCGATGACTTTCACAAAGTCGGCATAGCTCTGGTTTAGTCAGTTGCCGCCTCGCTCTATTAGCAATTTTTATGAGTTCATCTCGGCCTTCCTGCACCAGTTCACAAGCTGCAGGAAGTACCAGAAAATGCCACTGGAGCTATTCAGCCTTAAGCAGAAGGAGAATGCGAGTCTGCGTGATTATATCAATAGATTTACAACGACGAAGCTAGAGGTGCCCTCTGTGTCCAAAGAGCTGCTGGTGAATGCTCTAGCGCAAGGCCTTCGGAGGGGTGAGTTTTTCCAATCTCTAGTTGTAAAGCCAGCTCTGAAGTTCGGAGAACTCTTGGAGAGAGATGAGAAGTATATTCACCTGGAAGAGGCCTTGAAGATCAAGGACGAAGGAGAGAAGAAAAGAGAAAGGTATGACCGAGAAGACAGGGCTGCGGTAAAGAAGCCCAGAACAGACCTGTTAGGGGGGAGACCTCGTTTTGATAGATACACCCCCTGGCAACGCCACGGGGTGAAATTCTACAAGCGATAGAGAGGCACCCAGAGTTGAAATGGCCTAAGACCTGTTCGCAGAAACCCAAGAAGGAAAGGTCTGACCGATAATGCCGCTTCCATAATAAATATGGACATGATACCGACCAATGCACTCATTTGAAAGACGAACTGGAGAGAATGATTCAGGCAGAGCACCTGAAGGAATATGTTCGCATGCGGGAGAAGGAAATCAGATCTAGTCGTAGTGGCTATGACCGGTCTCAGCAGAGTAAGAGAGATCAGGATAGGGGTCGTACTGATGGAAGACGGACCGATCAGGCCCAGTTCATTCATGGAGAAATCCAGATGATTACTGGTGGAGAGCTGGAAGAGCATTCTAAGCGGACGCAACATAGCTACGTTCGAGCTGCGAGAGATCTAGTCTGGAAATCGCGCAAAGTTGGTCAAATGATGTCTACCCCGAATATCTGTTTCGAATCAGAGGATGGTGATGGCATTCTGGCCCCTCACATGGATGCTTTAGTTATAACGGCTACCATCGCCAATTATAACGAAAGGCGAATTTTTGTGGATACGGGAAGTTTTGCTGATATTTTGTTCTATGATTGTTTCCAAAAGTTGAAGTTGGACGTTAAGTTGGAAGAGGTTACCACCTCTTTGGTTGGGTTTGCTGGGGGAGCCCTCAAGCCTTTGGGAGCGGTTAGGCTCCCCGTGACATTGGGTGAGGATCCATATAGGGTTACCAGAACGGTGCGTTTTGTGGTAGTGGATGCGCCCTCTTCTTATAACGCAATGCTGGGCCGGCCGTCCTTGAGCCAATTCCAGGCTGTCATATCGATTTTTCATATGAAAATGAAATTTCCGGCGGAAGATGGAACAGGCGATGTAAGAGGTGATCAATATGCGTCACGACAGACGTATGTTGAATGTATCAAAAGGAATAGTGAGGAGGAGAGACAGAGAAAGGGGCTCGAGTGGAGCAACCAAGGCCAGACCTGGTTAGGAGAGAGGAAGGGTTGATGTTGGTTGAAGTAGTCCCGGGAGATGAGAGCCGAGTCCTTCGTGTAGGAACGACTCTTAGTCCCGAGGTATTGAAAGACCTGGTCACACTATTGAGAGACAGTGCCGATGTGTTTGCCTGGTCTCCCCAAGACCTGGTGGGGATTGACCCAGAGGTGATGGAGCATCGCCTTAACATTAGCTCAGATATGAAGCCGGTTAAGCAGAAGAAACGTAATTTTGGGCCTGAGAAGGAAGCCATCATTGAGGCTGAGGTGGAGAAATTGTTAAAAACCAAGCATATCTAGGAGATACAATTTCCTGAATGGCTCTCCAATACTGTATTGGTTCCCAAAACTCAAGAAGATTGGCGAATGTGCATTGATTTCCGTGATCTCAACCGCGCCTGCCCAAAGGACCACTACTCGCTCCCAAGGATCGACCAGCTGGTCTACTCCACTTCTGGTTGTGAACTCCTGAGCATGATGGACGCCTCGCAAGGCTATCATCAGATCAGTCTCGCGAAGGAGGACTAGAAGCGAGTTAGCTTCATCACCCCAAAGGGAACGTACTGTTACGTGGTCATGCCATTCGGGCTCAAAAATGCAGGAGCCACATACCAGAGGTTGGTGGATAAAATGTTCAAGGAGCAGCTAGGGCGGAACATGGAGGTGTACGTGGATGACATGCTGGTCAAAAGTGTTAAGGCAGCCTCTAATGTGGAAGATCTGAAAGAAACATTCGCTACCTTGAGGAGGTATAGAATGAAGCTCAGTCCCAAGAAATGTGGGTTTGGGGTTAAAGCTGGTAAATCTTTGGGATACATGGTCACGGAAAAAGGCATTGAAGCCAATCCAGCGAAAGTGAAGGCAATCCTGGAGATGCAGGCGCCTAGAAATGTTAAAGAAATGCAATGTTTGGCAGGTCGCATCAATGCCTTGAGCCGATTCGTTTCGCGCTCGGCAGAGAAGAGCCTGCCGTTTTTTCAAGCCTTGCGTAAAAAAGCTCGGTTTGAATGGAGCAGTGAATGTGAGGACGCGTTTAGAATGCTGAAGGAACACTTGGCTAGCATGACCTTGCTCACGAAGCCTATTCAGGAAGAGCCCTGATTAGCACATATTTGTCCTTATTTTTACTAGTATTTTAGTACATTTTTCTATTTGTTTTTGGTATAAGTTGGAAGATTTAAGCTTAATTTCGTGTTTTCATAGTTCCAGCTTATTTAACCGTATTTTGATCGTAATTGATGCAATTAGGTGATAATTCGTTGTTTTTCACCTCACAGCTAAGTAACCGGAAGAGTTCGACGCGTAATTAGATGACTTTGATGTTCAAGAAATGGAGAACGAGCTTTCCGGTGAACGAGTAGCAAAAAGATGGAGAAACTGGGTTGACGCGCAGTCGCGTCGACTGACGCGACCGTTGATGCTACGTCGACGCGAGCCATGATCCGCGTCAGTCGATGCAGCATCGACGCAACGTCGACGCAACTTGCTGAAGAGTCGATGTCGACGCACCGTCGACGCAACTTGCTGAAGCATCGATATCGACGCACACTGTCGACCCATCCGCCCAGCCGATGAGCACGCCCTGGCCGCACCGACGCCCAGCACTGGCACGCGTCAGTCGACGCACCGTCGACGCGACGGCCCAGAATCGGGATTTTAGGGTTTTTTATGCTCCAAGTCAAGGGAGATCTATATAAACCCTCTAAGTCCGTCCCAAAAACGGACACCTCTCTCCCATACTCTAAAAATACGATCTCTTGGGTTCGAGAACAACACCATCCTCATCCATATAACAACAATTGATCGAGATCAAAGATTTGAGGATCTCTAGCTTCAACCGTCCGTTCGTGATCCGTTCTTCGACCAAGATCAATCACCCCTCCGGAGTAGCTGGAGAATTTACTACGCTTTCTAGTTTAATTAGTACTCTAAACCTTTTATTCGTTTTCGTAGTTTAATTTATGCGATTAAGTAGTAGTTTCTAATAATTGTTCTTGAGTTATTTCATGTTTCGAACTTTAGATACTTTTGATATTGC
>BMAC01000044.1:1491087-1520265 GCA_014905375.1 Phtheirospermum japonicum | reverse complement strand
AATTCGTAATCTTAGTTTAATTTATGCTTAGTTTTATTCATGCTTGGTTAGTTTATTTCGTTTACATTTCGTTCTAGATAATAGCTGCTCGTTTATGCTAGTTGATTTTGTTAAAGTTCTTAGATTAATCTCTCTAGTTTATAAGTTCCATTTGCTTGAATTTAAATACCTAGTTTTAATTAGTGTTCATGCGTTTTAAATTCTTAGATAATAAAAAACAATCAAACCCCCCCCCCCCCCCCCATTTTGTATGTGGATACGTGCAAAATGGTGTGTTACGACGAAAGTGAAGCCGAAGCATACGCCATCAAAAACCAACTCCGCCACCAAGACGTCCCAACTTACGAGCACCGCCAATCCACTAAGTTTGATGCACAACGAAATTCTCCGTATCTTAAATGGGGCCCTGAAAACCCACATTTCGCCCCGGCAGAGAATAATTCAACACCACCACCAAACAAGCATCCGACGACTGGACCAACGCCTGCTCCAATACAACCAAACGATCAATTACTAATTTGGCAGCAAAACCAAGTCACTGAAACGATCAGAAACAGAGATGGGCTTGCAAATCTGACTACGCAAGTTAACAAGAAAGGAGAAGTTTTGAACGACTCTCCAAAAGTGTGAAGAATTTAGAAACGATGGTGGGCCAAATGGCGACATTCATGGACAAACATGACAATGAAAAAGGGAAGTTTTCGAGCCAACCAGAGCAAGCTTCCGCTGTCCATGTCTTACGAAGTGGAAAGAAAATAGATAATGGAATCGAAGAGGAGAAAGAAGAGGCCACAAAAATTCCAACTGAGGATTCGCCCACAATTGACGGCCCTAAATCAATGGATCAAGTGCATAAGTCACCAAATCCTTATATTCTGGGGTCGTTGAAAGGGAAGTTTCAAAATCAAGGCCCCACTCCTGCAACAGTTGACGATTCTACCGAGTCTACAAATCAGCAATCAAAGCAGTTCGCACCGCCTATAAGAGACAAGGTTCCTTTCCCTAGTCGACTTCATCCAGCCAAGGAAAACAAGAAACTCATGGAGCTATACAATCTACTGAAGAATGTGAACATTAACCTTCCCCTGCTGGATGTGATCAAGACAATGCCCGCGTACGTTAAATTTTTCAAGTAACTAGTGTCACGAGAGAGGCACTCAACAGCAACCCAACATGTGGCATTAACGAAAGAAGTTAGCGCGATAATCAAGAAACCATTGCCACCCAAAGAAAAAAATCCCGGGAGTTTTTGTATTACTATTTCCCTTGGGAATGGACAAACGGCGAGGGGAATGCTCGYTCTTGGCGCTGGCATTAATTTGATGRCGTATTCTTTATTTAGAGAGTTCGATCTTGGGGCATTGAAGCCTACAACTATGCGCCTACAATTGGCTGATCGGTCGATTCGGCAGCCTCTGGGTATTGTTGAAGATGTTTTGGTGCAGGTTGGTGAGCTGGTTGTTCCTGTTGATTTTGTGATTTTAGATGTTGGAGAAGTGTCGAGCGGGAGCAAGGAGCATACCATCTTATTGGGATGTCCGTTTATGTCAACTACGCATGCGTTAATAGACGTGAATAAGGGAAGGATGACCATGTCCGTCTTAGGGGAGTCAGTGACATTTTCACTTCATGAAATCCATAACACTCCTTCACCACTTATGCAAGATGAATGTTCATTCATAGATCTAGTCAATTCTTGCGTCCATGATCTCCAAAGCATTACCACTATAGACGAGTTTGATGGCGAGGACGACAAGGAGCATTTGAGTGGGGAGGAATTGGTCGAATTGTTGGGGATTGACATCGGAGAAATCATAGATGGAATTGCTGGTTGTGGTGCCGAGTTATGCAAAGAGAGCGACGTACCTAAAATTGGGCCAAAAGTGGAGTCGAGACCAAATCATTCGAAGTTTAGAGAGGAGACGAAGCCATCACATAATCATTCGAGAATTGTTTCCCTCGACCCCTACGAGAATCTTAAACGTGCAAAGAACAAGGGCGAGGCGCTTAGCAAGGATTGGACGTCGAAGAAGAAGATGTCGAGCGAGGTGTATGACAAGAAGATTCATGATACGATAATCAAGGTTGGTCAACTAATGCTCTACAATTCCAAACGTAAGTTTGAACCGACCAATTGCAAGGCCGAATGGAGTGGCCCGTTTATGATAACGGAAATGGATGAGTACGGAGTTGCCACTCTATACGATGAGAGTACGAAGTCGGGATTCCAGGTCCATAAGCATCGAATCAAACCTTTCTACAAGGAGCATGGGTTGAATCGCGATCGTGATAAAGAAGAATTAGTGGGGCCCCCACGGGCTAAAAATTGATCGCATGGAATCACGTCGAGCATAGGACGTTAAATGTTGCGCTTCTTGGGAGGCAACCCAAGCGATAGTTAGTTTTCTTTTTTCCTTATTTTCTTTATTTTATTTCTATTTTTATATTGTGTCAATTGCCGTGGTACGTTTATGTGTGTATTGATGTGCAAAAAACACGATAGAATCGCTTATTCTGGACAACTAATGGTTATAGCAGTAGCTCGCTACCGCAAGGCCTTACCGCTAGCTCCACTCGAGGCGTTAACAATGATGATCAACCAGTGAACCTACCGTTAGCCGCAGCAATTAGGGATAACGATGAGCTGCAATCCAGCCACTTACGACGTTGAGCCGCAATCCGGCCATTTCAAATCCCAAAAGATGTGCCACCGGGCACTTGATCGTGGCAATTGCACTCAATCATAGTTATTTTTGTTATTTGTTTTATTTTTGTAGGACAAATCCAATCACGAGGCTCTAGACAACTGAAAATTGCGCAACTTCAATGAAAGAAATTCGACCATTCATTTTCAGGGACGTTTTTCTTACCCCTTTCCTCGTTCGAATTGTTTTTCTTTATATTTATGGCAATCAGAGGATTGCCGAGTTTTTAAGAGGGGGGGGGGATGGTTGAGTATGTCGACAAATTTGTGTGCAATTTTTAAGTTTTTACGTGATTGTTTGCTATTTCTGCGCTAATTTGTGTTTGTATAGCATGCCTGTCAAAGTTAGCTATATATGATTTGATGTTTTGGTCTTTGAGCGTGCATAAGTGCATAATTCTTTTCAAATTATTATTTATATATTATAAAATGGTACTTGGACGCAATTTATTTCACAAAACTTTAAAAGCAGCGTCAATTCAAAACTTTTTCATGCAAAAAGCCAGTGAGTAGCCTGAGTGATTATCATCTTTGCATGTACTTGAATGAGTCTTGATTTGAAATCTCTTTGAAACCGCTGTGTGTAGTTGACTTGGAAAATGACGTTAAGGCACAAATAAAATCCTATCCTGGCCATATTCATAAATTATTAGCCACTATAAATCCCGAATGAGCCAATCATAGCCAAATAATCCATGCCTTTAGCCAATGAGTGATTTTATCGAGTCGAACCCTACTACCCATTAAAAGCGTGGGGTAGGAGTTAGTAATTTTTATTGGTTATTAATGTTTTGGAGTTTTTATAAGGGATTTATGAATTTTTGTAATAAAGGATCACCATCCTTCAATAAAAAAAGGACCCCATAAAACAGAATTAGAGGGGGATAAGAAAAAAGAAAATAAGAAGGATGGTGAATTGTGTTAGTCATTGCCTACGCACTAATGAAGGCTTGTGTTTATTATTTATTTTATGAAACCTAATGTTTAGAAGGCATGAGTTGTGTAAGAAGCATGTTATAAGCTTCAATTTTGATTAAGTGGCTTGAG
Organism: Phtheirospermum japonicum; assembly: GCA_014905375.1. Taxonomy (NCBI): domain Eukaryota; kingdom Viridiplantae; phylum Streptophyta; class Magnoliopsida; order Lamiales; family Orobanchaceae; genus Phtheirospermum; species Phtheirospermum japonicum. Next base: position 1,516,514 of record BMAC01000044.1, on the reverse strand, counting down.
CTACAAGTCGGTATAGAGTATCGAGTTGAGAAATAGCCTAAGTATAAATGCTACGTTATGAGTGTCAAGTGAGGTTTTTATTTTTGAACGAGGTGAAGCACATTGCTTCGTGATTATATTAGGTTTGGCGAGTTATTGATCACGTTAGATCGTGAGTTAGCCACACAACTTATATATTCCATACCCATCCAAAGAGCCTTACATTACAACCCAAAAAGACCTTTTCCGATTCTTTGTTCGACAACACACTTAATTTGCGATTGAGAAGAGATTGATTTTTGGTGCTTGTTTATTGTGCTTYTATTTGTATGAATTGAGCGTATACACGTCCTATGCAGCAATGCTCGAGTGCTTTTGACCGTACACCCCTATATATTTTCCTTTTGTGAGGATTCATGAATTCAATTTCGAAGCGACAATYTAATACGGGTGGAGTGTTTGAAATTGCATTGCATGTACCTATATTTTCAAAATTATTTAAGTAGCATCGCACGACTCATTGCTTGAACTGATTTTCATTTCTTGCTATACTTTGAATCTATCGTTCGTTCGAGGACGAACAAACCAATTAAGCGTGGGGTAGTTGATTAGCACATATTTGTCCTTATTTTTACTAGTATTTTAGTACATTTTTCTATTTGTTTTTGGTATAAGTTGGAAGATTTAAGCTTAATTTCGTGTTTTCATAGTCCCAGCTTATTTTACCGTATTTTGATCGTAATTGATGCAATTAGGTGATAATTCGTTGTTTTTCACCTTACAGCTAAGTAACCGGAAGAGTTCGATGCGTAATTAGATGACTTTGATGTTCAAGAAATGGAGAACGAGCTTTCCGGTGAACGAGTAGCAAAAAGATGGAGAAACTGGGGCAGACGCGCAGTCGCGTCGACTGACGCGACCATCGACGCTACGTCGACGCGAGCCATGATCCGCGTCAGTCGATGCAGCGTCGACGCAACGTCGACGCAACTTGCTGAAGCATCGATGTCGACGCACCCAGTCGACGCACCGTCGACGTAACTTGCTGAAGCGTCGATGTCGACGCACCGTCGACGCAACTTGCTGAAGCGTCGATGTCGATGCACACTGTCGACGCATCCGCCCAGCCGACGCGCACGCCCTGGCCGCACCGACGCCCAGCGCTGGCACGCGTCAGTCGACGCACCGTCGACGCGACGGGCCTAGAATCGGGATTTTAGGGTTTCTTATGCTCCAAGTCAAGGGAAAATCTATATAAACCCTCTAAGTCCGTCCCAAAAACGGACACCTCTCTCCCATACTCTAAAAATACGATCTCTTAGGTTCGAGAACAACACCATCCTCATCCATATAACAACAATTGATCGAGATCGGAGATTTGAGGATCGCTAGCTTCAACCGTCCGTTCGTGATCCGTTCTTCGACCAAGATCAATCACCCCTCCGGAGTAGATGGAGAATTTACTACGCTTTCTAGTTTAATAAGTACTCTAAACCTTTTATTTGTTTTCGTAGTTTAATTTATGCGATTAAGTAGTAGTTTCTAATAATTGTTCTTGAGTTATTTCATGTTTCGAACTTTAGATACTTTTGATATTGCAATTCGTAATCTTAGTTTAATTTATGCTTAGTTTTATTCATGCTTGGTTAGTTTATTTCGTTTACATTTCGTTCTAGATAATAGCTGCTCGTTTATGCTAGTTGATTTTGTTAAAGTTCTTAGATTAATCTCTCTAGTTTATAAGTTCCATTTGCTGAATTTAAATACCTAGTTTTAATTAGTGTTCACGCGTTTTAAATTCTTAGATAATAAAAACAATCAACCCCCCCCCCCCCCCCAATTTTGTATGTCATATTGAATTGAACGAACTATTTGAGAACTCCGATTGTATATTCCTCGAGAGACGACTCGAGTCAAGTTGCCAAACTACGCGCGACCCCGTTCTCTTGCGGGCAAGCTATTGATCTTTTGACAAATTTTCATAAGTAGGAAACACAAAAGCTTGAATCAAGCCCCTAATCTTGTACTTATCTGTGGGACAGAAGGCAGTTACCTCTGTCTTGATTAGAGAAGAAGGAAAAATACAGAGGCCGGTTTACTATTGGAGCAAGGTCTTGCATGATGCTGAGGAGAGATATGTTGAAATAGAACGAGCAATGTTGGCTCTGGTCGGCACAGCTCACAAGCTACGTCCCTACTTCCTCTCACACAGCATAATTGTGCGAACCAATCTGCCATTAAGGGCAATAATGGATAAACCAGAGCCGTCAGGAAGATTGGTCAAATGGATAATCGAGCTTAGTGAGTTTGATATTGCATTCGAGGCCAGGACAACCATCAAAGCCCAGGTGATGGCGGATTTCATGCAAGAAATGACCAGCTCTTCCGACGACAGGCGCAAATGGATGATTTTTATGGATGGATCTGTTGGAAGTCAAGGCTGCGGGGCAGGAATAATTCTGATTGACCCAGTAGGTGTAGCCACTGAGTATGCCGTACGCCTGAATTATGCCCCGTCCAATAATGCGGCTGAGTATGAGGCCCTCCTTAGAGGAGTTCAGATGGCCCAGGATTTGGGGGCAGAACGGGTTTGTTCTAAGGTGGATTCTCAGCTCATCTGTAAACATATAAGCGGGGAATTTTAGACAAGGGAGGATAGCATGCAGAGATATTTGGCCAAGTTCAGAGAGCTAGCCAGAGATATGAAATCCCTGACAGTCCTGCAAATCCCCAGAGAAGAGAATGGAAGAGCTGACTATTTAGCAAAGGTCGCTAGCTCAGCTATGGATTGCCGGGAAAGGGTGATTACTCTGCTGAAGGCAAACGCAGAGTTTGGGACAGAGCAGGTGTGCTCGGTGATTGAAGGAAATGACTGGCTCTCCCCCATAAAAGCATATTTAGAGAAGGGAGTCTTGCCAGAAGAAAAGAAAGAATCAGTAAAGGTACGGACCAGGGCTGACAGATTTTGTTTGGTCAAGGGAGAATTGTTCCGAAGAGGGTTTGGACAGCCTCTCTTAAGATGCCTGAGCAGGGGAGAATGAGCCTTGGTCCTTAGAGAAATCCACGAGGGATGTTCTGGCAACCACATGGGCGCCAGAGCTCTCCCAGGTAAGATCTTGCGAGCGGGGTATTTCTGGCCACAATTGCGAAAGGAGGCAGAAGATTTTGTGCGTACTTGTGAGGAATGCTAGAAGAACTCATCGTTGATACACAAGCCTGCGGAAGAGCTCATCAAGATGAGCTCTCCTTGTCCGTTTGCCAAGTGGGGAATCGATTTGGTCGGCCCCTTTCCCATGGCCCCCGCCCAAAAGAAGTTTCTGATAGTAGCAATTGATTATTTTAGCAAATGGGTGGAAACAGAGGCCTTGGCAGAAATCACGGAGGAGGCGGTCATGAAGTTCTTATGGAAAAATGTTGTGTGCAGATTTGGCGTCCCCAGAATCCTTGTCTCAGATAATGGCACCTAGTTCATGGGCGCCATAATTAGAGCTTGGTGCGCGAAGATGAAAATTGACCAGCACTTCACATCTATCTACCATCCCCAGGCTAACGGTCAAGTAGATGTCACCAATCGCATATTAGTGCAGGGGATCAAGACACGTTTGAAGAGCGCTGGGGACAGATGAGTGGATGAGCTGAATTCAATTCTATAGGCATATAGAACTAATCCCAAGGAAAGCATAGGGGAAACGCCTTTCAGCTTAGTTTATGGCATGGATGCTGTGGTGCCTGCCGAGATAAGCATGGAAACTCATCGAGTTCAAAATTTTGTTGAAGAACAGAATGAGCTCTTAATCCAGGATGCTCTGGACTTGATTGAGGAAAAAAGGGATCGAGTTGCTGCCAGGATGGCGCATATCAAAGGAAGAATAAAAGTGACATACGATAAGTCTGTGGTCAAGAGGCAGTTCCAGGTGGAAGACCTGGTCCTGAAGAGAGCAGATTTAGGAAAGGCGAAGGGAAAACTGGATGCCGCGTGGCAAGGGCCGCTCTGAGTCATCCGAATCTTAGTAGGAGGCGCTTATAAATTGGAAGAGCTGGATGGGACCGATATCCCTCGTGTTTGGAATATTACTAATTTATGAAAATTTTATGCATAATTGTAATTTCTTGATGATTATTTGCCTTATTGAATAAAATTGCAGGTTTATCCTCGTTCACCAGTTTAAGTACGTGTTCATAATTAAGCCAGGATTGGCTAAGGGCGGATTCCCTCGATTTTGCCTGACCCGATTGTCAGTTTAAGCCAGGATTGGCTAAGGGCGAATGCCCTTGATTTTGCCTGACCCGATTGTCAGTTTAAGCCAAGATTGGCTAAGGGCGGATGCCATCGATTTTGCCTGACTCGATTGTCAGTATAAGCCAGGATTGGCTAAGGGTGGATGCCCTCGATTTTGCCTGACCTAGTTGTCAGTTTAAGCTAGGATTGGCTAAGGGCGGATGCCCTCGATTTTGCCTGACCCAATTGTCAGTTTAAGCCAGGATTGGGTAAGGGCGGATGCCCTCGATTTTGCCTGACCCGATTTTCAGTATAAGCCAGGATTGGATAAGGGCGGATGCCCTCGATTTTTCCTGATCTGGTTGTCAGTTTAAGCTAGGATTGGCTAAGGGCGGATGCCCTCGATTTTGCCTGACCCAATTGTCAGTTTAAGCCAGGATTGGCTAAGGGCGGATTCCCTCGATTTTGCTTAACCCGATTGTCAGTTTAAGCCAGGATTGGCTAAGGGCGGATGCCCTCGATTTTGCCTGACCCGATTGTCAGTTTAAGCCAAGATTGGCTAAGGGCGGATGCCCTAGATTTTGCCTGACCCAATTGTCAGTATAAGCCAGGATTGGTTAAGGGTGGATGCTCTCGATTTTGCCTGACCTGATTGTCAGTTTAAGCCAGGATTGGCTAAGGGCGGATGCCCTCGATTTTGCCTGACCTGATTGTCAGTTTAAGTCAGGATTGGCTAAGGGCGGATGCCCTCGATTTTGCCTGACCTGATTTTCAGTTTAAGCCAGGATTGACTAAGGGCGGATGCTCTCGATTTCCTGACCTAACTGACAACTAAAAATCAGTCCTAATAAAAAAAAAAACGCTTGTATTTCCAGACCTGGTTGTTAAGAAACACCGGGATTGATCTAGGACAACCGTCCATTGAACATACTAACTTTTCTGAACAGGTACACCAGGACGACCCACATTAGTGTCCGACCTGACTGACAGCCCAAGGCTAGTGAAATGCTTGCCCTGGTTGATTAACCTCAAGCAAGACCCGGCTAAAATCGGAGTCTTTAAAGGGTAAGCCCAAACACACAATCCGTGTACTTTAAACAGAAAAGATCTATTAAAAGAAAAATCTTTCATGTTTATCACGGTATCTTCGCAAAAAATTATTTCATTAAGTTCTGGTAAATACAAAACACAAGTGGCCTACACCTTCTACGAGGGTTGGCAGTTTTAATTACAAAATGCAGGAAATAAAAACAAAAACACAAAAGGTAATCCTTGAACAGATCTTCGATCCGCAGCCAGAACCCAGCGAACACGCCAAATCTCGCGCTCTATCTCATGATAGCGCTGACGATATTTATCAGCGCGCTCAGAGAGAGCATGTGCTTCGCCGGCGGTGATATTCAAACGGCTCACCTACTCCGCCAAATCAACTTTTTCTTCTTGCAGTTTGCGGTTCAGTTGACGGAGCTCAACCTATTCCCGCTTGTAATGGAGCTTCTTCTGTCTCTTCCTTTCCAGAAGACGATGGAAATAGTTGATTTTTTCTCGGAGCAAGTCAAGTTTATCGGAGAGTTTGAAATTCTCAACCACTAGAGAGATGTTCTTTCTTTTCACAGCGTCGAGTTCTTGAAGAAGAGGAGAAGATCCCATTGCAAAAAGTTGAGGGAAAAATGAAGCGTACATGCATATATTTAAAGCAAGACAAGGCACGTGCTAGAGAATAAAAAGTACTAGGGTTTCCGAGAATTAAGGAAACCCTAGAATACCAAAGGTTTCTACGAGACAAAAGCATTCATTATTAATCAAAATATATCCAGTACAAGAGTTCGGAAAAACAATAAAACAGATCGGCCACACAGGCCAAAACTACAGATCTGTTGAAAAACAAAAGCAAGGAAGAAAGCAGAGACAAGGTAATCTAGGCGTCCTGAGCTACACCTTGGGTTCAGTTGCTACCAGCTCTTCCTCATGCCTGATCCTCGGCCTGGGAAACCTCAGCAAAATCCTTCGCGAACTGAGCAGACTCTTGCAGATCACCCAGGTTGGCAAAGGTTTGAGAATTTGCCACCACCATTGCCAACGATTGTTCCGGGGGGGGAGAGAGGAAGCTGAGGAGGAAGAGCAGAAGGTCTGGTGGATATGATCAGCAAAGGCCGCAGCATCCAGCAGGTGAAGACGGTTGTCCTCAACAACATGAGAAAAGGAGGTGGGCTGGGGAGCGCCTGTGATGGGGGCAGAACGGTCAAAGGGCAAAGTGGGATTTTCAGCTACCCACTTGGCATGGGCATCCAGACCTAAACTGAAGAAGACCTCGGCCTCAGGAACTAGGAGGTCGTATAACTTGACTGACCCCAGGAAGGCTTGGCATGTGGTCTCCCAAGTTAGCTGGATCAAGCGCAGTCCTTCCTCAGAGTTAAGGAACTCAAGCCTTCCCTTTGCCCGTCCCTCAGTGCGGCCCTTGATTTCTCCGTCAGCCTCGCCCTCAGCTCTGGCTTTCTTGGCTTTGTCTTTGAGCTCTTGCTCTCGGAGAATGGCCTGGGCACGCCGCCTGCCCTCAGATTCTTGCAATTCACGCAGTGCAGCTTTGGTCCCTACTAGCTCTGCCTTGAGTAGCTCCATATCCCCGTCAAGGTCGTGCATCTTAGCCAGTAAGTCCTGCTTCTTCTTCTTCAGGACCTCAAGCTCTTTCTTCAAATCTGCCTGCAACAGAGAGCCGCGCGCCCGGGCTAACAGGGAGGCCCTCCATACCACCGCCTAAAAAAAAAAGGTGAATAGCAAACTTGGAAAGATAAGAGATACAATAAGTGATGGAGTCTTCACCTGTGTCTCTGCCTTGTAGTAAGACTCCACCACCTCAAGGTCGGACATTTTTTCCACAACACGGAGGTCAGCTGTGGGAGCTAGCCCCATCATGAACTGTTTGGCCACCTCCCCGGGGCAATTCATAACAGATCTGTTGAAGAGAGCCTGATTGGGGTAAGGAGGAACCTGGGGGACCGCTTCAGGGATGACTTGAGGCTCAGTTCACCTCCGTTTCCACGTCTGTAGTTGGTTCTCCTCCTCAGGACTCTCTGAGGATAGGACTGTCGGGGTTGGAGCGCCGGCTCAGGAGCAGTTCCCCTCGCCAGCTCCGGATTCCTCCTCACTGTCCCAGGAGGAATGACGTTGGATGGCGCTGCCCGAGCTTGATCTTGAGGCTGGGAGAAGCCCTGGAGGACTCTCCCAGAGGGCTTTTCTAGCCCCCTCCCGCAGCCTTCTTTGCCCTGGCGTTTAGACGTGCTTGCAACATATTTGCTAAAAAAATGGAGTTGTAAATAATAAATAACGACAACTGATGAAAAGGGGTGAACAGATAGTGCGGGAGTATACCAATGTGAGGGGGCAGAGGTCCGCTCTGTTGTTGAGTGATAAAAAAAGGATAAAAGGTCGGGTTTAAGGATTAGGATATGTCCAGATGTATCGCGTTAAGGGTGTTGATTTTCTTGGCTATGTGTGGTGGTCTCTCACCACGGGATAATGGTGCTTGTGGAGGTAATATGTTAATGGGGGCAGTAGAGAAGCCCCAATCTCCGGAGCACTGAACATAAAAGAACTTCTTCAGCCAGGACTTGTGAGAAGTAGGAAGACCTGTCAGAAAATGGACATCTGGCCTGGCGGAAAGATAGAAAAAGCCAGAGGTGCTCTTGGCTAAAAACAGGGAGTAAAAGAGTTGGGCCGTGGGAGTTATCCCAGAGTATTGGGCCGCTAAATGAAAACCCGCCATCACCCGGAAGGCGTTGGGTAAAAATTGGTGCACCGGAATTTGGTACATCTGGGAAATGGCTAGAATTAAGGGATGAATGGGGAGACTCAGGCTGGCGTGGAACTGGTCCACGTAGAAGGTTAAATGATGACGGGGAGGTGACGAAGCCCTCTCATCCGGCGCCGGACTAGTGAACGTAAAATCGTCGGAGATGTTAAAAGTGGCGCGTATATTTTTGAGGGTTTGGTTACTAACTATGGAGGATATTTTGTTAAGAGGGAGATTTGGGGGAGCCACCAGAGGTCTCTCCTGAAGAACCACCGGAGGTCTCTCCAGAAGAGCCGCCGGAAGCGACTCTGAGGACGATATATGTGCGGTGGAGGTGGAGTTCGCCGGCGCCACCGACGAGACTCTCCCGGTAGAACCAGAGTGAGAAGAGGAATTGGACATAATTAAAGATTATGAAGGAGGTAAAGAAACTGGTTTACGGAATAATCGGAGAAGCTGGATGAGGAAAATTCTAAATGGAGAAACTCGCCGGAATGCTAGAGAGAAAAACGAGAGAATTCAAGAAGTTGTGAAAATAGAATTTGAAAAGTGAGTAAAAAAGGAACGTGGAAGAACAAAAAGGCAAATGGATAAATTTGAAAAATGGGAGTCGAGAAAGGCGGGATTTGATGGGATCCCCACATTTAATGTGGGCAGTACCCTAGGTAATGAGCTGGAGCGCCAATAGTCCTAGGGTAGGCCATGCGCCCCCAACCTGTCAGAATTTGAGAAGACGTGTGGGAATAGAGACCGTTTGGGAATGTGGGCCGACACCACTAATGCCAATAACTAGGCCTGGTTATCAGGCGGATTTCTAAGGATTCACACTGGTACAAGAAGCACTAAAGGGAGTGGGGCCATCCTGTACTGAAATAGCCATAAAGCTATTACAGCTCTACCCTCACTATGTTGGGGGGAGGAGTTGATGGGCCAGGAGTGTGTCAGACCTGGTGTGGGTAGACCTGATTTGACAAATTGCTAGATAAGCACGGTTAGACCAGAGTAACCCATGATATCGGCCAGATCTTCCTCTCAAGGCCAGATCTAACCTCCTCCCTGAGGAAAATCACGTTGAGCTGATTTCTAGAGGAGACCCTTGGGAGTCATTGGAAGATTGATTCAGGATGGGTCAGAACTGGAAACCTGACCTGGTATAGCCAAAAGGAGGTAAGGACGGCTTGGTCCTAAAGAAAGGACTGATTGGGCTCTCTTAGAGATAGAGCTAGTAAAGATAGACACGGCTTGAGAATTTTCCGGACCTGGTAGAGATTTCCTGAAAAATAACCCCTGGAAAAGTGTCAATGTGGGATTGGCATCAGGACTGCCGATAGAAAAGGAGAACAGGATCAGGACAGATCTAACTCTCTGATCTCCACCAAGGAAACAAGTGGAACCACTTGTCAGTAGTTGTTGCTTAACGGCCCATGATACGCGGCCTTTGTTTCCGAGATCCCAGAAGGGCTCCCCCACCAAGGAAAGCTATAAATATCTCAGCCTCAAGGCTGAGAGAGGTATATCATTCTTTGTGCATTCCTTCTTTTCTTGCTAAGAGAAACCTCATACGCTCGGCTGACTTAAGCATTGGAGAGGTTTCCACCGGAAAACCACCGGTGGTCCTTTCTAACGTGATTTTGTGTGCATATCAAAAGGGTGTTCAAGGTTCCAGGCGTTGTGCTTGACGTTGGTCATATTTTTTGTCGAAACATATATATTGTGATTTAAAATTTGTTTTGGGTCTACTCAAGAATCTAAATTCCTTAATATGTTCATTCTGTGGCTATTGATGAATGGCCATGTCGAATTACAAAGTTTTAGTGATTCTCATCGACAATGTTGGCGAGAATTTAACGTAGTCGCAATGCATCATAATGATCTAATAATGCACTTTTCTTTTTAAAGAACCCGTTATTGGCAATTTGGCATTAGCAGATATATGGTTTCTCCCCCATTTTTGTGACATGAAAGATCGTCACATATTGGCGGCTAACATGTCTTCATATTATGACTAGAGTCCGCTGCTAAGTCTCACTTCACAAGCATTTGCTATTTTTCCTTCATTTGATTATAAAGGAGGATTTGATTCTATTTTAACCCACTAAATTTGGAATTCAGGGTGTGGAAGATAATAATATAAGTTTATATAGTTAAGCATCCAAGTTTGCTGTTTCAAGGTTATTTGGGTTTTTAAAACATATATACATTTTGTGATATTTTCTAATATCAGATATATTTGATATGTTATTTTTCCCTGTTTGGCCTTTGTTTTCCCCTATATGTAGACTAGCTGAATATTTGTGAGGCCTTATAGTGTTGTTTGAAATTATTGTGACAATTTAAAGTTAAAAGTATTTCCTTTATCGTGTTTTGCAGGGAGCAACCATAGTGGACCAGGTTGTTATCATAACACCAGCAGGAAACTATGAACCCCAACCTGTTGTGTATTTTTTTTAAATAATGTCGTTTTCCACAATCTTCATTTTAAGTAATGTTATCACAAGACGTTCGATCAAATCCTTGCTTCGATCCCAACAATTCTATTAGAATTTAAAAATGGCATCGGGGTTAGAAGCTTAGAATCACTTTTTTTAAATGAGTTTGCAAAAAATCCGTAAATCCCATTTTTTTAATTTCCTTATGTGAAGGTTTACTTGAGGATCAGGTTGAAGTTTGGGTTCGTGAAATCAATGAGAGTGTATTCAGGTAAAGTCTCGTTTATATTACTTGATAAAAAACAAATTTTTTCTTTAATTTGGATTCAAGTTTGTTTTATCTATAAGTGTTTTCATATTGTTATACATATGATTTCAAATCAACCTTCATATCTTTTTACTTTTTTTGTTCAGGTCCTTGGATTCACATTCTGCAATATCAAGCACCAACCTAAAAGTTGAAAAGTTTAAAAGTTTGGTGGAGAAGTTGAAAAGTTTCACTTTACTTGTGTGTGTGTTTAAAAGTTAAACCAAAAGCAGAATTAGAATCTAAAGTAAATGTGGTTTTGATGTGTCTATGTCCGCTATGAATAAGTAAATCATACGCCTGCTTCAATTATCCAAACATCTTGCAAGCATTTGGTTTTAGCCGACATGTTACTGAGCTTCTTGATATGTTAATATTTGAATAATATCTTCGCATATGAAGTTTGACAAAGATGTACTTTGATAAAATATTGCGCATCGTCCTTGAACATGGTCTGATTTGTAAGACTATGTTTTTGTAGGATTAATTTGGAATTGCTCTTTTTATCATCTGGTAATGTTGTGAACAGGTTACTGCTTCAACCAATAAGGAAGTAGATTCTACTCTCCCTAACTATCCAGGCTTACAACCTCAACTAATATGCCAGCATCACAATTATGCCATGAAGCTAAGTCCCGTCCTTTTTCTTTTGCTTTTTTTTAATAAGTGATAATTACAAATATTATCGCTAACCCTAAGGTTTGTAGTTTTTACAAACAAAATAAAAATTGTTAATTTAAATGACTTGATCTGACAAAATTTGCTGACCCCGTCAGATATGTTATAATTTGCTAACCCTAAGGTGGTTGGGGTTGTATTTGTTATCTAAGGGATCAATATTAACAATCTGGTGGGGTTTTGTTGAAAAACAAGTTTTTTAGTCATTATTTTGGCATTACTTTCCATTGCTCAGGCTCTGTAAATGTCTCGAGCCGAAAACGGTCGAGGACATACCAGGATCTTATATTATTTTATTTAAAATCAAGGAGCATGAATGAAATATTTTGGCCAAAATCGACCCATTTCCACTCAATAATTTCAATTTTGGAAGATAGTTGTTGCTGCTTTCTTCTTTTTTGTCTTTTTTTTTCTGGGTAATTAGGCTAAATCCTGGGGTACTTTTGTAAATATACCTAAAATGAATTGCAGAGCATAACTGGAGCATAAAAAGTGTTATCAGCAAGAAAATCTAGATTCCGTAAGATAGTTTTTTTCTAATTTTTTTTGGTAATTAGGCTAAATCCTAGGGGTAGTTTTGTAAATTTACCTAAAATGAATTACAGACCAGAAATGGAGCATAGAAAGTGTTATCAGCAAGAAATTCTAGATTCAGTAAGATGATTTTTTTTGTGTCTGTAATCCCAAAAATGACGACTTTCATTACTTCTCGACACTAATATTATGCGTAGAATTACAAATTATATTTGTTATCACTCACTGACTCAACCACCTATTGCAGTTGTAATCCACCCGTTCGCCGAGCACATCTCCTGCTTCATGCTCTTCTCGCTACCAATGCTCACGAATCTGTACATGCGAAATGCGTACATCATCTCAGTCGCCGGTTACGTCTTACATTGACTTCATGAAATAAAACACGTCCAATGATCAAGTTTCTTTTTTCTGTGATTCTAAATTTTTTTCATCTTTTTTTTGCAACTATCCCAAACTTCATGGGTAGTTTTCGTAATCTTGAAAGATGGGTGTTTTTTTTTTCAAAATTCAACTAAACTTTTGCACTTTTAATAATCCCTACAAATAACTAAAGTTTCCTGACATATATTGGTTTCTGATATGTTGTCATACAAAAGAAGGGTTAATTACAGAAAGATCCCTTGAGATTTGGTCTAATTAGGAAACGAATGAAAATTAATTATAAGATTGCTACCATCAAGCAAAGAATAATTTTGTAAATTCCATTATTAATTTCTACATTAAACTTTTTTTTAATGATGTGAATCCCATTAGTTAAAACATATTCTTGAAGACATATTCTAATTTCAAATTCCTTTGATTTCCCCTGTTGCATATATATCTTTTCTAATATTACATGTTCTATAAAATAAAATAAATTAAATTAACGTGTGTTGTTATTTTCAGTTACATTGAGAACAGGAGTGATTACTGGTATCTTGCGCTCTCGGTGGTGACAATGAATTTGGAAGACTTGCGAACGTTGAAATTATCGGTGTGGCTGAGACACCGTATGAATCACCAGAACATGGGCGAGAAGTGGAAGAGGAGAGACATTTTGGTCGAGGAGATTGTTAAGATTTTCAAAGAGCTCGACATTGAGTACCGTTTGTATCCTGTCGATATCAACATTCGTGAAAGGCCACCTATCAACTCCACCAGGATGCCTCCAGCGTGGACTACTCCCCCGACCAACTGAACCATTTTTAGAATTGACTTTTGTGTCGGATCGTAGAATAGGAATGTGGAACTAACGGCGCAATGGGAAATATTTTTTACCATTTGCTTTCTTTCTTCTGCTATGCATGCAGTTGGTTTTATATGAGTAGAGATTTATTATTATTATTTTAAATTTATTTTTAGCAACTCTCATGCTTGGAGAGTAAAAATAAAAAAATAATTAAAAAAATAAAAAATACTAAGAATTCAAATAGCTAAAATTTAAGAAAATCACTCTAAAACTTTCTTCAATTATTATATTATATTGAAATCTTCTTTTTTATATAATTTAATTAGCTAATTTTTTGGAAATGAGTTAAAGTCGATGACAATTGGCACGTTTCGATAAAATTAGGATTGAAAGTTAGTTGAGGTTTTTCCTTTTTTGTGTGTGTGTTTGTAATTATGTCAAAATTTAAGGGGCCTTTTTACAATTAACAATTTCAAACTATTAATTAGGCTAAACTTGAGTGTGAGTTTTGTAATTATCCATAAATAGTTCGGTGGTACGATGTTAATTAACATTTTATTCATTCTTCTTAGAGATCCTAATTAATTTGTATCAAAATTATTTCACATTTCCTTCGAGCTTTCTATAAGGGACTACAATTCCAAGATATGGATAGATCTGGATTTTCTAAAAATGTTGGAAGAGGCCAAAGGGATGCATGCAATGCTGCTTTCTTGATATGAATTTTTGGTGAAATCTTGAAGGCATACGAGAAGAAGCAGTTTTCGAGAAAATAAATCATGATAAAAGAATAAATTGGCCTCTCCAAGAATTTCGGGCTTAATTATGCAAACAAGATTTTCGATCTTAATTATACTTTCCATCTCTTTAATGAATACGCCAAGCATATAAAATACAAATTTGATATCCCAACGGGGTCGTTAATAATTTTATAGTCTCGATTTTATTCGGACTTTCCCGTCACACATTTAAGTATTTTTCTATACTTAATAACTAATCCCGTGCATCGGACATATAAATCCACTCGAAAATTATTTTTGTGAAGAGTGATGTAAATGTAAATCGAACGATATGAATACTTGAACGATATTATATTGGAACGAGACACCACACAAGTTTTAAATATGACCATACTTCAAGATTTTGTATACATAGAAACTTCAAGGGACCTTTTTCATATTTTTATTTTCCATATACATAGAAACGATTTTGTATATATATATATATATATATATATATATATATATTATATATATTATTATAATTTATTATTATTATTATTTGTATAATTATAAAATTTGTACTTGAGAATTGGCATAATTACAAAAAGAAAGAAATACATATTACATTTTCTCCATTTTTATCGATACATTATATTGCCCATATCGTATCTATACCTGCCATTATAGCACCCGAAAATTTTAGAAGCCAACCTTATATTTAATTACCTGTCATGCAACCCGACCCGTAGACCAAACTCGACACCCTTACGATTGCTAATATGTATATTTTTTGGGTAATTAATATTTATAATACACATTATGAATTTCTATTATTTTTGATAAATTTTACATATTTTTGCATTTCTTATATTTGCCCGCGAAATCGCGGGTTTTCACACTAGTATATATATATATATACTATATATATATATATATGTATATATGTATGTATGTATGTATTGGTGGGATCTTGTGGGGAACCTTACTCTAATTGAGAACTGAGAACCAATCTCGCTCATTGAGAATATTTGATCTAACAGCCTTGTTCATGGCAGTATAAATGTATATATGGGTGGGATCTTGTGGGAACCTTACTCTAACTGAGAACTGAGAACCAATCTTGCTCATAGAGAATATTTGATCTAACAGCCCTTGTTCATGGCAGTATAAATGGTAAATTATATTTATTTCCGGCCTTTGACTTATTTAAGGGTAGATGGAAGGGTAATTTTGCCATTTTTGAATTTCTCCAAAATCAGAGGTCGCAGCCTTTTTAATTCTGGCACAATATAGATCTAGTGGCTTTCTATCTTTCCTTCTCGTGGCATTGATCAAATTAGATCTCGTGGCTTTCTCTCAAATCAGAGGTCGCATTTTTTTTTTCGGTAGTCCCCTACTAAAAAACCCTGATAGCTCAGAACAAGAATAAATGGATTGCGTACTTGTTTTTTTACATGCAGCCATCGCCGAAGCTAGAGGACTTTTTCGCAGGCGGAGGCGGCGGCGACTCGACGGAGACTCATGAGGATTCATCCTTAACTCACATCTACGACCACCCCCACTGCGGCGGCGGCGGCGCCTACTTCAGCAGCGGGGAAGCCTTTCCGGCAAAATCGGGCTCGGAGGTGGATGACTTAGCGTTTGGGCTGGGCCAGACTCCCAAATACGAGTAAAGTAATTTATGTGTTTGGTGCTAACTACAAATGCTAATTACATTGATGTATTATGCTAATTACACAAATACGTATAAAGTGATTTATGTGTTTGGTGCTAACTTATTTTGATATTTTTTACAAATGCTAAGTTTAAAAACATGTGCTACTTACCTTATTATGATGTTAGGTATTGTTAGTTATAATGCTAAGTTCTATTACTACAAGTTGGTACAAGTGCTTAATTTTGTTTGATGTTTGCTAATATTGTTATTATATGTTTATGCTGAAATTATAATTATTATATGCTAATGTGATTTTAGCATGGCTAATTATAGGGATGATGTTAAAACATATTAGAACTTTGGCTTAATATTATGTACCTGAAATAGTATGTTATACTAAATATAGGGATCGCAGTATGGTAATTATAGTTGAAAAACATAAGTTGTTGTTTTGTATGCTAATAATATAAGCTTGATATGCTAAGAACATAATTAGCAGTTATGTTACTAACATAAGACTAATATAAGCTTGATATACTAAGAACATAATTAGCAGTTGTGTGCTAAATTCGATATTACCTTTTGCTACTAACAGTGTCGTTTGATGCTTATTTTGAATGTAATTGTGGTATTGATTTGTACATATTTGTATGTGATTTTCGTGTATTTTTGCATCGTATGTTGTGTGCTTTTACGTGTTTTAGTTTATATTTTTATAGTTTTTATTCCTTTTTAATGTTTTTCGTTTCTTATGGTGTTTAATGTATTTTTACTTTATTTTATATGAAATAATCTAATTTTGTTTAATGTTAATATCTCAGCTCAAAACGAAGAAAACGGGACGAGCGACGAGTCGAAGCCATGAAGGCGCCGCAGAGCAGTACCCGCGTCGATGCCGAGTACTGCTCGCGTCGATCGACGCGCAGCTTCTGAAGCGACACATTGTTGACGCTACGCCCACGTCGACCGACGCACCATCAACGCACCATCGACTCAAAGGTTCTGAAGCGTCGATCTTAATCCTGTCGGTCGATGCTAGGTCGACGCATAGCTTCTGAAGCGTCGATCTTAGGTGAGTCGACCGACGCTCTGCCTGGTCGACGCGTGCGCCTGGCTCACGTCGACTGACGCACCGTCGACGCTCCGGCAGTTTGAGCGGTTATTTTTGAAAAATCTATAAAATCTAGAGGTTTTCTTCATTTTGGAGTGCTGGGACGAGGGGGAAAGGTCCAGATAATGTCGAGAGCCCTCGGTTCATGCCACCATTCCATTCGAGCAAGATTAGAGTTAGATAATTCGTAGTTTCGTCGATTTCTACGCCGTCCGACGTTCGAGGCCGTTTATCACTGCTGAGGATCGTTCGATGGCATCGCTTTTCTGGTTCATAAGTTTTCTGAACTTAGTTGTAATCGATTTATGTTTTAGCTTTGGTTAATGTTAATGTAGTTCTTCGGTTTTTAGATTTCGACTCGTTAATGAAGTTCTTCGTTATTTTACCGTTAATATCATTTGTAGATTATTTCCATTTGATGTAGTAGTTTAATGGTGATTTCTCGTTATAGTATGTTAGATTAGTTGTTTAGATGATTAATTGCTCCGTCGGATTTTGTTTATGCTTGAGGCTCATTTTTATTATTCGATCATGTTCATGCTTTTGGTGATGCTTTTGAATATGATGATGCTTGTTGGCTAGATGTATCGGTCTAGTGTGCTCAAGGTCGTTTAGAGCCATCGGGATTGACAACCCCGATCGTGGAGACGATTCCGGCACACTAGACCCTCGTTTTCTTTATCATTTTAAAATCTTTTTATTTTATTGCTCGTAGATGTTAGAACACCTCAAGCTTTATTTGATCGAGTGTTTAGTATAGTTTAGTTTAGTTTTTAATTTCGTAGTAATGTTCATAAAATCGAACACGGGAATAGTTTCCGATTAGTCTTCCTTGTGATTCGACTCGAGTCAACTTATCGCCTACAATAGCTCCGTTCTCTTGCGGACGAGCTTTTTATTATTTTTAAACGCGAAAAAGTTCGATTCAAAATTTGGCGCCGTTGCCGGGGAAGGCTAAAGGCTACGATTTTTGGTGTTTGCTTTTATTTATTTTTATTCGTATTCTTATTTGTTTGTTTGTGTTAGTGTTTGTTTGTGAATTTTGTTTTTGTTTCTTTTTATTCTTGTTGGTACATTTAATCTCGTTTGTTGAGTATTGTTCTTTGTAGCCAAGCTTTGACGATTTGAGATTTTATATTGAAGATGGCAAACTATCGAGCAAGTTCGCCATATGATGACTTTGACGCTCCACCTTTCGATGAAGAGATGTTTTGCCCAACGTCCAATTGGCACGGGTATCGATCGGCAATTCTATGAGCTTTGCAATGCGAGAGTACGATCTTGATGAGTTTTACCTTGAGCAACTCCCGATTTTTCACGGACTACCGAGCGAAGACCCATTGAACTTCATCCGAGAGTATAATACCATCATCCCGACATTTCCTCTTTTCGGCCTGTCGATAGATCAAGTGAAAATGCGACTTTTTATTTTCACGCTAAAGGATCGGGCGGGAACATGGTTGCTGGATTTAGAGCCCGARTCCTTGAGATCGTGGGAGGAAATTTATGATTGATTCATGGATACGTTTTACTTTCACCCATCCGAACCTCTGAATCACCAATGGGCCCCGCTTTCAAATTCCTACAATTTGGCCCATATTGACTCTTTGCTAATTTTTCCGATCATAGTTTTGGTCATCACATCCCAGCTACATATCACGATTGGAGATTTAATGATCCATATGCTCCTCATGAACTACATACTTCTTTTCCGAGCTATGATTATTATTCCTTGTCTCCTTCGTGTATGGAATCAAGCTTGAACAATTGTTTAGAAGGGTTGTGTAAAGAGGAGGTTATTGGAGATTTGGTTGAATTTGCCGCCCCGATTGTGCTAACTGATGACGTCTTTAAGGAGGACGAAGAAGGGATTTTTCCGTTGGAGTTCCCGGAGGATGTTGGAGATTCGAGCCTCCCGGCTCTTGGTGAAGAAGGTGGAGTTATGATGCTGATATTGGAGGAGAATGAGATTACTGAGTCGTGTTTTGCACCACCCGAAGCTTTGTTGAAATCTGATTTTGAGGTGGTAGATGAGATAGTCGAGAAGGTGCCCGATCACCCCATGCCACAATTTTGGTTTGATATATTCGAGGTGATCGATTACTCGCGTTTCCGACCTCCGAAGCTAGTTGGAGTGTTCGGCATCTCGGGACATGCTTTTTATGCCCGCCTTGGTGATTATCATCGCCAATTCTTGCTTTTAGATCTTATTTTTAGACCCGGGATGATCTTAGGTGCGTTGACCGACGCTCTGCCTGGTCGACGCGTGCGCCTGGCTCGCGTCGACTGACGCACCGACGACGCTCCGGCAGTTTGAGCGGTTATTTTTGAAAAATCTATAAAATCCGGAGGTTTTCTTCATTTTGGAGTGCTGAGACGAGGGGGAAAGGTCCAGATAATGTCGAGAGCCCTCGGTTCATGCCACCATTCCATTCGAGCAAGATTAGAGTTAGATAATTCGTAGTTTCGTCGATTTCTACGCCGTCCGACGTTCGAGGCCGTTTATCGCCGCTGAGGATCATTCGATGGCATCGCTTTTCTGGTTCATAAGTTTTCTGAACTTAGTTGTAATCGATTTATGTTTTAGCTTTGGTTAATGTTAATGTAGTTCTTCGGTTTTTAGATCTCGACTCGTTAATGAAGTTCTTCGTTATTTTACCGTTAATATCGTTTGTAGATTATTTCCATTTGCTGTAGTTCATTCATAATCTTTTGATGCTAATAAATATGAGTGATATGCTAAAATAAATATGAGTGATATGCTAATAATCTTTTCAAAAAATGGTTTTTAAGTCTGGATTTTGACAGTTGTGAAATTTTTGTTAATTTATTCATATTTGTTTAATTGTTGATTAGTGCTAATTCACTAGTTTATTCCTAGGCCATATGCTTAATTAGTTCATACCTGGATAATTAATTATATGTTGATGCTAATAGTTTAAGGGAAAAATATTTTTTGCCACCTGTACTTGTAGCGTTTTTACGGTTTGCAACCTAATGTTTTTTTTTTGTTGTTATTAACAACCCAAAGTATGCGGGTTTTGCTCTTTGCAACCTTCAGGCTATTTTTCATTCAAAAAATGGTTGAATCGAAGCATGTAAACCTCATGCCCCATTCTAAAAACATGAAAATATTGATCAACATAATAATTGGTGATGAGGCATGAGGTTTACGTGCTTCGATTCAACCATTTTTGAATGAAAAATAAGCTGAAGGTTGCAAAAATCAAAACTCGCATACTTTGGATTGTTAATAATAACAAAAAAAATATTAGGTTGCAAAACATAAAAACACTACAAGTACAGGTGGCAAAGAATATTTTTCCCTAGTTTAAATATAAAATACTTGTCATTAACTTATTTTCCTCCGTTTTCAATTTGATGTTGCTAAGTTTATTATTGTGTTGTGTTATTTTGATGTTCTAATTGTGATTTATAAAAATGTTTGTATATTATTTTAAACTAATATAATACTTATCTAGTGCTTTGCATATAAAATATAATAAAGAACTCATTACTATAATGACATCTAGTCCTTGATTTTTAGGTTGGAGATCAATTTAATGATGATGGTGAACCATCTGGTACAGCTGGCAAGCTAATACATTCCGCAATTGAATCTTCAGGGATAAATAGAGTTATGGTTGTTGCTATCAGGTGGATAATTTTGTTCTATGCTTTTCTAATCTAATACAGTAAAACTTTGATAATTTAATTCTCGATTACTTAATAACTTTGATTTTTTTTTTTCTTGTTGTAGGTTCCTATAGGATTGGAGGTCCTTTTTGATCTTTTGGGGGCCCTGTACCTTCAAGTAAGATCGTATAAACCTGATGTACAATGTAGTATTATGTTCACTTAGATATTGATTCAAGCTTTTGTGTACTTACTTATAAAAATTTATCAAATATTTAAAAGTTCGCCCGCAAGAGAACGGGATCGCGTGTAGGTTGGTAAGTTGAATCGAATCGTCTCTAAAAAAAACTAGGTTCGAAAGTTCCTTTTGTGTTTGTTGTTCACGAATAAGAAATAAAATAAAATCCTAATCTAAACACATAAAAACAATAAATTGGTTTAAACGAAGGACAATTAACTCAGGGGTTTTTTGAAAAGTTTTAAGTATCAAGATCTAAGAATTAATTAAACTAAAGCAATTAAATTAAATCTAAAGATTATCTACACTATGAACTAATTAATTTAAATCTAGAATTATTTAAACTAAGAATTAATTATCTAAATCCTAAGATTAATTTATCTAAGAGCAATTGGATCTAGAAATTATTTATTCTAAAAGAAAATTAATTAAAAGATTTTAAAATGATTTAAGAAAACTAGGGTTCTAGAGTTTCGATTCGTCTCCACGATCGTTTGGGAAGACCAATTGATGGTTCACAACGAATGTAGGCTCTAGACCCATTGGATCTAGCCAAAAAAAATTATCATAATCAAAGTTTCAATCCCAACACAATCACAAGAACGATTCGTCATGGAAATAATAATTATTAATTAAACTAATTAAAAGCATGCAATTAAATTAAAAGGCAAGGAAAACAAATACTTACTAATTAAATGAAGACGAACCGCAGCGTTTTGGTGAAGAGAACTTGAATCGAAATTATTCAAAGCTAGTCTAAATTAATCTAAAGATAGAAAACTAGATCTAAGAAATTTGAAGAGAAACTACGAACAACTCGTCACTTGTTTGGGGTTGTCAATCCCTAAGAGGCCTTAAAAACACTAGGAATAAGTTTAAAGTGTCGAACTACAGCTTAGATAACTTAAAAATTGGATTTATGGGGTAGTATTTATAGATTTTCGAAAAACTTGAAAAGAAAAGTTTTTATGTCGGTTTTGGGCACTTAGCGGTAGCATTAACAGTAAGGTAGCGGTAGGGTAACCGTTATAGAAAGTTATCTCTAGTTCTTCATTTATGTACTTCTGCACTTCGACAACGGTTCTGGGCAGCGGTAAGTAACCGTTATAGATAGCGGTAGCTACTAGCGATAGTAGTTATCGCTAGTTCTTCAATTCAGCGCCTCTAATCTTCAAAGATACTATAACGGGTTCTGATAGAAATAACCGTTATAGATAATCGTTAACTTCAAGTTCTTGCTACTTTTTCACCGGAAAGCTCGATCTTTGACTCTTGATCATCATAATTCATCTCTAACGTGCTGAACTCTTGAGGTTACTTAGCTATAAAGTGAAAAACAACATAATATCACCTAATTGCATCAATCTAGATTAAAAAGCAGTAAAATAAGCTGGAAGTGCAAATATACGAATTTAAGCTCAAACTACCCAACTTATACCAAAAATAATAAGAAAAATAAACTAAAATACCTACTAAAATCAAGACAATTCCCCGTTAATCAGATATATGATCGTGTGTTTTTTCCCATGCACATTATTTCTTGAGTTTATAGTATGTAAAAGAATTTGCAAGCACTTAATTAGCTTTGTTGCGGTGAAATCATGACAAGCAAATCTGAAAGGATAGTATTGTTAGTTTATTTCTCAAATTAATTAAAGTTACCGTGTTCTTTCAATCAAACTTCCATTTTCTAATGTCAAATAACTGATATTCCTCAACTTCTGCAATGTCATGGGCTGGTGATGGAAATATTGTTGGAAATACAATGAGCACAAACAGGGATTGTATAGTATATATGTAATATCATTAAAAATTGTAAAAGGTAAAACAAAAAGAGAAATCAAGTCGAGTAGAACTCTGTCTGCAAGACGAAATTGCCCTGGTAGTGACCTTCGGTTTTGGCAATTCGTCCCCAAAGATAAAATAACTTCGTCTCTGGTATTACAGCACCGTAAATACCAGAGCTCCGGCGAACTCGAAGAGTATGGACTGAACTACGTAAAGAAAAAATGCAGAAAGATATGTATGTTGTATGCTGAAAGTTCAGATGTTCGTATGTTTTCAGGTGTTTCAGGTGTGAAATGTGAAGGAGTCCTCACCCTTATAAAGGGTTTCCAGCGGGAGGTTACAGTCAGCTTAATGACATCCTTAAAGACGTCATTAAGTCATTCAAACAGGCAGCATGAACCTGGTCAGGTTCAGCGTGCACGTGCATTGCATGTTGAGTTCGTACGTTTTGGAAACGTTGAACCTGGACAGGTTCAGCGTGCACATGCATTTCATGTTGAGTTCGTACATTTTGGAAACTTACCTGAACGGTGAGGTGAAAAGTAAAGTGCTAGCCGTTTTCGTAACGGTCAGGAGTTCAAAAGTTCAAAAGCTTCTCAAGTGCGTGTACGTTCAAAAAGTACGCAACTAAAAAGGAAGTTTGGGTTGAACCAGGGCCCCCAATCGGACCACCTCAATCGGACCAATTGCCTAGAACTCAGGACCCAAGTCCAAGGTCCAAGGTCCAAGGTCCGGGCTCGGGCTCGGGCTCGGGCTCGGATCCGCTCGACTTCGCCGAAGGCGGACGGGCGAACCCAAGTCCAAGAGCCCGTGTGGGCTTTATTCACATAAAGTCCACAACACCTGCTGGCCCACTTGATATCCACTAAAGAAATGTAATCATTTTAAAACTCCCTTCCACATTGATTAACTTTCAATGTGGGATACACGATAATGCACTTAAGCAACCGTTCAACTTCCAAGCATCATTTCTCAATCACCAAAAATTGGATTTGAGAAATTAAAAATGCTACGATTATCTACATGACACGTAGATCGAGTCTATACAATTCGTTAACACAAATTTTCAAAGTACCATTAAATTGATTAAATACAATTTACAACAAATGTATTATCTTCTTTTACTCGCCTCGTAATTGTTCTTTTGTGGTTATTACTCCTTTTTTAATTATTAATAGGTACTTCTTGTATTTCAGGCTAATTTTATTTTCTCAAAGCTGACAAGAAAATTACACAGAGATTAGGGATTACTACTTGATAGATTGTCTAGATCATTGATATATTTAACTACATCGAGTCATTCTAGTACAAGGAATTTTTTATTTTTCTTAAATGAAAAGCAACTAAGAAACTTGATTTTTTAATTAGGAAAATCTAGTAGCATGGTTTTGTAGCATGTTTGTTAATATTAAAGAATGAGATCTGAACATTTTGAATTATCTTGGGGCAAACTGCATCCGCCATGTTTATGTGCTTACATTTCGGATGATTCGACTATAGAAAACTTACAACACTAATTTCAAATGTAATTTAACATTTTCTGCCTTAGTCAGTTTGCTTTGGAAACTGGTATTAAATCCGATATGACTATTGACTTGCAGCTGCAATCTTTTAAAGTTGAGGACATCAAGCAGGATTATGAGACTGGAAAAGATAATGTTACAATGATCACTTTTAAGGTCGACTTTGATCGAGCACAAAGTTTGGAAGAAGCTCTAAAGGCCAATTGTAGTCGTGACATTGTGTTATATAATAACTGAACTAGATTTTGGTTACTCTCCTATGATGGCATGGGTACCTTATAAAGTTTGTACATAACAATAAATATAATTTTTCAAACTAAGCACCGGAATTTGCAATCCAGTTGTCAAATAATTTATTTGAACTCATTTATTTAATGCAGTTTAATCAGTGAATTGTGTATCTAATTAATTTCTTCACTATTCAAATTTCGTCAATAACTCAATATATCGTTTGATTGAGATGGCAGTATTATTCTCTATGAAAATAGCATTTTGTCACCTTCTTCTCTCAAATAACTCTTGATGTTTACTTTGTTAACATTTTGTCGTTTATTTCCGTCCAGATGGTGTTGCATCATTTACTTGTCATTTATATGTAAAATTGGAACGGCTTATTGCATCTCTTTGTAAGTTTTTAAAACCATTAAATGTTATAAATTAACTTTGATTATTATATGCTCGAGTTTGGCATTGTTTTCTTGCATCAGGCTATTTAGTTGGTGTCTCAAGTTGAATGTTGGTTGAAAGAGGCATTTGGTTGTGTAATCAATTTGGGGGAGATGAAGCTGGCTAAAGCAAGTACTTGTACATATTTTTTTTTTTTCTTTTTAGATGTTATTGTTAAAGAGGTGCATAGATTATTGGGCTAATAGGGTGCCGACTTAATGGTTTGAGCGTGAATAGATCTTGGCCGAGTCATTTTATAAACCGCACTATGGAGCAATCTCAACCAAGTTTAGTGGTGAGGTGATATGGTAATTTAATAAACAAGAAATCTCATTAGCATGGATAATGCATTTCTAAGAATGGCAACACATTTGCACAGGAAAAATACAATACAGCACAACTCAACCCTGGGGAACAATCTAAATGAGGCAAAACTACTACAAAAGCTATAATGGCAACACGAAAATAGAAACACCAACATACAAAAAGTGAATCCCCAGGACTTTAATTAGTTTGAGGGCCGCGGCGGTGAATCCCAGGACTTTAATTAATTAGGTCAATTGTTGCCGAAGTGAATCCCTTAGATTAGTACGTGTTTAAAAAATTCACAAACTGAGTTGTTTCACTTTGGCAAAATTAAAGGAATCATTAAAAATATTGCAGCAAGATTTCTTTTAACGTACCTCCTCGATATTTTGGAAAGAATACGATTAATTAGGTTAATTATATATTAACATATATATTTGTATTTTATTTTAGAATAGTATGAATAATGATGTATAAACCCTTTTCTATTATAATAATTATATTAATTATATGATTAATGCGGTTGATCTTAGCCATACAATAAATCTAATCTAATGGATCATATGAGTTCTTAGTTTCCACATAGGGAATTGGTTCCCACATGATCCAAATTCTATATCTCATTTGAACCCACCCATATATATATATGGTTGGGTTCCGGTGAGAATGGGTT
>BMAC01000044.1:1480520-1491062 GCA_014905375.1 Phtheirospermum japonicum | reverse complement strand
TCTCCTATGATGGCATGGGTACCTTATAAAGTTTGTACATAACAATAAATATAATTTTTCAAACTAAGCACCGGAATTTGCAATCCAGTTGTCAAATAATTTATTTGAACTCATTTATTTAATGCAGTTTAATCAGTGAATTGTGTATCTAATTAATTTCTTCACTATTCAAATTTCGTCAATAACTCAATATATCGTTTGATTGAGATGGCAGTATTATTCTCTATGAAAATAGCATTTTGTCACCTTCTTCTCTCAAATAACTCTTGATGTTTACTTTGTTAACATTTTGTCGTTTATTTCCGTCCAGATGGTGTTGCATCATTTACTTGTCATTTATATGTAAAATTGGAACGGCTTATTGCATCTCTTTGTAAGTTTTTAAAACCATTAAATGTTATAAATTAACTTTGATTATTATATGGCTCGAGTTTGGCATTGTTTTCTTGCATCAGGCTATTTAGTTGGTGTCTCAAGTTGAATGTTGGTTGAAAGAGGCATTTGGTTGTGTAATCAATTTGGGGGAGATGAAGCTGGCTAAAGCAAGTACTTGTACATATTTATTATTGGGCTAATAGGGTGCCGACTTAATGGTTTGAGCGTGAATAGATCTTGGCCGAGTCATGGATAGGGGACGTGCATGAAGGGCAACACATTTTTTTTTTTTTTATAAACCGCACTATGGAGCAATCTCAACCAAGTTTAGTGGTGAGGTGATATGGTAATTTAATAAACAAGAAATCTCATTAGCATGGATAATGCATTTCTAAGAATGGCAACACATTTGCACAGGAAAAATACAATACAGCACAACTCAACCCTGGGAACAATCTAAATGAGGCAAAACTACTACAAAAGCTATAATGGCAACACGAAAATAGAACACCAACATACAAAAAGTGAATCCCAGGACTTTAATTAGTTTGAGGGCCGCGGCGGTGAATCCCAGGACTTTAATTAATTAGGTCAATTGTTGCCGAAGTGAATCCCTTAGATTAGTACGTGTTTAAAAATTCACAAACTGAGTTGTTTCACTTTGGCAAAATTAAAGGAATCATTAAAAATATTGCAGCAAGATTTCTTTTAACGTACCTCCTCGATATTTTGGAAAGAATACGATTAATTAGGTTAATTATATATTAACATATATATTTGTATTTTATTTTAGAATAGTATGAATAATGATGTATAAACCCTTTTCTATTATAATAATTATATTAATTATATGATTAATGCGGTTGATCTTAGCCATACAATAAATCTAATCTAATGGATCATATGAGTTCTTAGTTTCCACATAGGGAATTGGTTCCCACATGATCCAAATTCTATATCTCATTTGAACCCACCCATATATATATATGGTTGGGTTCCGGTGAGAATGGGTTCGTGGGTGAGAAATGAGAATAAATCCTAACCATTATATCTAATCTAATCTAATGGATTAGATTTAATCAAAAAAATTAAAACCTAAAAAATGCAAGACGGGAGCTTTTATACTCATCTTCATGCAAGAACACGAAAATCAATCTCCTGCTCAAATTCATCAAACCCTACTCGATTCATATGCTCGATTCGTCAAAACCTGCTCGATTCATCAAAACATAAAAAACGCAAAGAAATGGGAGCTTTTATACTCATGTGCACGCAAGAACACACAAATTAATCTCCTGCTCGATTCATCTACTCGTTTCACCAAGTTATTTATCCGTATAATTAATCATTTTCCTCGAAAAATCAGATTTGTTCCTTCAATCGAAAAATTCAATCCCGTTCCTTTCAATCCTATTCGGAATTAGGGTTGGGGCGGAGTAGTAGAGATCAACGTGACAATCCTGTTCGATTTTGGAGGAAATTCCTATTCGATTTTGGGCCCTTACTCATTTGTTTTTTTTTTTCAATTTTGTGCTTGTTGTCGTCTGATGTGATATACTTATCATCTGATGTAAGAGTGACTTATTTTTGCACAATTAAGTGTCAGCTTGTGCACGTTAATGTGTTCCATTGTGCACGTTCGTGCAGTAGCAAAATGGTATTTGCACGTGTTATAATTAAAAACATATGTGCGTGTTGTTGTCTGATATGACTTATTTGTTGTCTGATGAAAGTGTGACTTGTTTGTGCACAATTAAGTGTCAGTTTGTGCGAATTAATGTGTTCGCTTGTGCACTGTCATGCGGTAGCAAATGTTTTTTGCACGTATTATGATTAGCAAATTCTGCGCATGTTGTCGTCTGATTTAGTTGTCGTCTGATGCAAGTGTGATGTGTTTGTGCACAAGTAAGTATCAGTTTGAGCACATTAATGTGTTCGCTTGTGCATGGTCATGCAGTAGTAAATATTTTTTGCACTTGTTATGATTAAAGAAATTTGCGCATATTATCGTTGTCTGTTGCAAGTGTGATGCGGTTTGTGCACAAGTATCAGTTTGTACACAAGTAAGTGTCAGTATGTGCACAATAATGTGTTCACTTGTGCATGATCGTGCAGTAGCTATGATGTTTGCACATGTTATAATTAAGAAATCTTGTGCGTGTTGTCGTCTGATGTTGTTGTAGTTGATGCAAGTGTGATGTGGTTTGTGCACAAGTAATTGTTAGTATGTGCACATCAATGTGTTCACTTGTGCACAATCGTGCAGTAGCAATGGTGTTTGCACATGTTATGATTAAAACGTCTTGTGTGTGTTGTCGTCTGATGTCATTGTCATTTGATGCAAGTGTGATGTGATCTGTGCACAAGTAGGTATCAGTGTGTGCACAGTAATGTGTTCACTTGTGCACGATCTTACAGTAGTTATGGAGTTTTTCACATGTTATGAAGTTTTAAATTATTTTTTCTGTCGCGTTATTTGTGGCGTGTACTGTTTTGTGCACTGATTCAATTGGAGATTTCGCAGGTGGTGTTGAATGTTCTTCCCACAATTGTGAGCCTATTCGACAAACTATGGTGATGACACCTAACTCTACAAAATATTGGGTTCCGATATGTGAAGATGCCATTAAACCTTATATTAGTCAGAAATTCAAAAGCTTGGATGACGCTATACCGTTTTACAAGTCTTATGTATCGGTGGTTGGTTTTGATGTCCGTCGTAGGAAAAAAAATAATATCGGGTGATAATGTAATTATTTGGAAGTATCTATCGTGGTTCTTGCACATTTATGTTTCAATATGTGCACAATAATGCATTAAATTGTGCACAATGTGTGCAATTTAGTTTAACATTCATATGTCAGCTGTCGTTTGATGTCATTTAAGTTAATGTAGAAGTAATGTGGTTTGTGCACAATTGTGCATTGAGATATACACAATTGTGACACTGATAATGTACAACAGTGAATGACAAAATGCACAATTGTCACTACTTGAATTTTTTTTGTAATAATGTTATAATATTATTTATGATTTATTTGATATCAATTATTATTGTAATAATCACTTATTTGCACATTATAATTTGCAGGTGGACAAACAAGGACCAATTCATCAAGACCCACCCCTTAATTTTATTTTTCTTAATTTATCAAACAGTTTCATAATTTGAGAAAGTGTTGTTTGAAAAAGGGAATGGTTTTTTGTCATATGATTTTTATAGATCAATGTTTTTATACTTACTATGATTGTTGTACCTAGTTCTTGAAGTGTTTAAATTGTTCACATTTAACTATTTTTATTAGTTGTCGATCATCTTATCCGGTCCTTGTGGTCATCGACGCCCAGTCGTGGTATCTGGCATGAGACTACTGCTGTGAAATGTCACATGCACAGTAATGCATTAAGTTATGTACAATCATGCAGCAATATATGCACGATAATACAATAACTTTGCAGAACCAAATGCAACTTTTGAAAATAAAAAAATAAAAAAACAAAATATCTGTCAATGGCATATGCACAATTATACAGTAAGTTATGCACAATTATGAAGTAAGATATGCACAACCAGAAATTAAAGATGCAAAAATATTATTCAGAAATTAAAGTTATGCCAGGAACATTATTCAAAAATTAAAGATGCAAACACAACTTCTCCATGAGATCAGAATGCATAAAATCAAGTACAAAACTTATCCATGCTACCAAAAATCAGTCACCAGTAAGTTTGTGCAACTAAGGGGACAACATACTGCCCAATTATCAATTCCAACACAACATGATATAACAACATTGAAGTAATTATACTTTGAAAATAAAATCACTACAAAACCCAACAACTCTAAATTAAGTAAAATTACAATATCAATGTTTATATTAATTCAAACTAGAACATTAGAATTGATAAGTATTTTCAAATTAAAAACCTAACTCAAGGGAATAATCTGTCGCGTGCAAATTATTTTTTCAAATCAGCCTCTTGTTCATTTATCCTGCCTTGTAAATTGAGAGATACTCCTTCACGATTTGTACGTTTACATTTTTCAGCTCGTTTGTCTCTGCGCGTACCAAGGAGTGACAATACTTCTTACGAATATAATTTTTTTAATCTCATACCTTAATTCCACACACCCAGTTGGCCTTCAATACAACACCTATATATGACTCCAAGTGCCTCATGGTGAAAATACCTTCAATACACATTTTCCACCACTGTTGTGCATATCATCTCCAAAAATTATGTTTCAATTTTTGCAACCACATTGACATAGTTTGACAAATATGTAATTTTATAAATAATTCTCTTAGCACTAGAAAAATAATTTACTTATAAATTCAACAACACAATAATGACCAGGAAATACACGTATACAAACTGTGGTGTTTGCACATTGACATGTATTATTTTGCACATTAATAAGTATTATGTTGCACATTAATATTTTGCTGCATACACACGAAATATATACAAAAGTGTTATGCCAAACCATAAGGTTGGATTACAAAAAAATGAATTTATATAAAATCATGTCTTATCACAGACATGTCATGCTAATGAAAAGTGCATAATAGTATACTAGATTTTGCACACTAATTATAAATCTCATGCACATTAATTATAAAGTAGATCAAAAAAATAGAATCTGAATAGATTACACATTTAATCACATCCATATCAGAGAATTAAAAATAAAACAAATTATAGTTTCTAAGTAATCAAAAAACAATATCACTAGCATCATCTTTGTGAAACCAACCACATAAACAAAAAACTTAACCAATCTAACTAAACATCCATTGATAATCAACTTGTACCTATAAATGATTTAAAAACTACAAGAGTGCATCAAAAGGCCCAAAACAAGGGGATAAATGCATAAATGAAACAAAATTCAAAAGGCATAAATGAAACAGAA
The DNA here is from genome assembly GCA_014905375.1 of Phtheirospermum japonicum. NCBI lineage: Eukaryota > Viridiplantae > Streptophyta > Magnoliopsida > Lamiales > Orobanchaceae > Phtheirospermum > Phtheirospermum japonicum. The sequence continues at coordinate 1,485,768 of BMAC01000044.1, read as the reverse complement.
ATAAGCTATGTCAGTAATCAAGTTCTACTATTAGCTAAAATAATGAGTTTCTCAAACTTTGCACAGACACCGGAAATGTTGAAGTCTGCTTCACTCTCGGCATGGTTGGTATTTATTCACTTTTCGTTTCTTTGGTGCTTGATTTAATTTAAGTGTAATAAAAAGAAATTGAGTATTTTCTCTGATTTGACATTTAATTTACCTGACATTGGCTACCACGCGCCGGCCCTCTACTCACTCGTCGTCGTCCAGTTCAACGGCAGTGTGGGATCGAAGAAAAACAAGGACCTGTGCACCGACGTTCCTCGGCCACATCGATTCCCCTCGGGAGCTCGTCCACTACCTACAAGACGGTTATGGGGTGAAGAGGAACGTCTCCAAGGGGCGGTGGTTTCCGATTCAGGCCAACGCGCGTGAGCTGGTCGCCGTGCTTTCCGCGTGGCCGTCGGAGTTTGCCCCATCATATGCTCTAAAATTGGGCATATACTCTAGGGTTTCGAATTTTTGAAGATGGAGAGGATTATTGATAAATTGTGCTTATACTCTAGGGTTGAGAGAATATTTTTGCTTCTGTGCGCGATGAATGATCTAAAAAGACGAGGATAATTTTTGATTTTGTGCGTGATGAATGATTTGAGATCTGTGCGTGAAAAATGCGTGAAGATGATCAGAAAAGACGGGGAAGGAGGAGACAAATTGCTGAAGTGAGATTGTCACATAATTACTGAAATGCCACCGAATTTCAAATATTACTAAAATGCCACCTGATAATTTTAGAAAAAGGCATTAAAATTAGTGGCTAGAATTCATTCTCATTTCTCACCTAAGTACCCATTCTCACATGATCCTATACCTATATATATATATATACATATTTATGGGTGGGTTCAAATGACCACCATGTCCTTACAGCAGTGCATTTATTGCACAATCACAGTGTTTTATTAATATTTCAGTTATATACACTAGTAGTGCTTTTATTATACAATTCTAATACTTTTAATTAAATAAGAAAATACACAAAAAATATGATTCATCCATTTAATTAGATCTAAGGCCCATAATTGACCGTAGGTTCACATATAGGGACAAGGTTCTCATTTGAACCTAACCCGATATATATATATATATATATATATATATATATATATATATATATATATATAGGATCACATGATAATGGATTCGTAGGTGAGAAATGAAATGCATCCTGACCAATCATTTTAGTACTTTTTTCAGCATTCATCCGGTGGCAGTTTGGTAATTCTAGACATCCGGTGGTATTTTGGTAATTACGTGTATTTTCTCATTTCACCAACACCCACTCGCGATTTTTACACAGAACCTTCCCCTTCTCTTTTTTTTTTTTTTTTTTTTTTTTTGCACAGAACGCTCTCCGGCGACCTGCAATTAGAAACCTCTGGTTCCTTCCTCGCCGCTCTCCGGCGACCTGCAATTCGTAGCCTCCTCCTCCAATAGACTCAATCTACCCATCATCACATCCAATTTTGTTAAACCCATTCTCAATCTTCTTAATCGAAGAATTTCTTAAAAAAGGGGTCTCGATCCCCTTTTGCATAAAAATGGCATCTCGCCGGACGGCGCTCTTCCGGCCGATTGGAGGTGCACCAACATCCTCCAATTTCACGCCGATGCCAACCCAGGTGTCAATTTCAAGAAATGAGTTCCAATTGTGTCCAATTCAGCGATTCCCGTCGCAGATCCCCTTTTTCTTGAACAAGGCGATTCCGGCCAAATTGATGCAAGTCGCTTTGAATCGTTTGTCCAAACCACTTCAATTGATTGTAACAACGATTTTCCTTGCCTGAATTTGTTCACTGAAGTTAACCCAAATTATTCACGTTTTTCGCTTGAAGAGAGAAATTTTTGCTGCCGCCGCCGCTGCAAGGTCGGCTGGAAAACGACCTTCCCCAGCACCTGTTAGTGCTCAGCCTCCTCCGGTTCCTGGCCCGACAGCCCCCTCTCCCTTGAAGTCCTATGCAGAAGCGACTTCCACAGGCCATCCAAAGCTATTTTCTCCATCACGGAACGTTTGCAAGCCTCGGTTGATTTTCAACATGCCATCGTCGGGAAATTCTCGTTTGGTAAGCCGAAAACGCAGGTAATTTGCTCAAACCTTACCAAAATGGGATTCAAGGGCTTCAAATCGACGTATATTAACTCGAGGCATGTTGTTATAAGTGCTCTTGATGAACGAATGTTTTCAGAGTTGCTAAGGAACCTCGAGATCCGTAAATACGTGCTTCACCTATAATATGGGAAAATAAGTACTTACTAATTTGTTTTCGTGCACATTGGGATTCTTATTTATAGCTTATGAAAGAAAGTTTTCTAATAATTATGATTCGTGCTAAATTTTGAGAATCCTGTAAACTGACCTACAAACTTAACTTAGTCCTTTTGAAACTTTAATTTTTCGCAATGAATGTCGGATCTTTACTTCCTGTGTTGTGTGCTTATTTAATTTTTAATTATTGGACATTGTATTGCTTAGTAATGTCCAATGTATAACTGAGTAATGTGCAAAATAATTCTTATTATTGTGCAATGTATTTCTTATTAATGTGCATCGTATACGGTTTCTGTGCATACAATTTTTCCTTGTATATATGTTATGTATTTTTCTTGATTATGTCGCCCTCTGAAAAAGAATTTTTATTAATGTGCACATGAGTTCTTATTATTGTGCAAATTATTACTTATTAATGTGCATCATATACAGTTTGTTGGTATAGTCACCCGAAGCACAAAGAAAGTTGATGTTACATTGAGTCATTAAAAGAAAGAAGAAAGAAGGCAAAGTATGAACCATATGGTGCTGATCTTGAGAGGCCTTTGCGACATAATGAGGAGTCTGAACTTTCACCACAAATGAGAAACCTCCTCCACGTAATGAAGAACCATCTGAAGACACTCCACCTTTAGGCGTGCACATTCTAGAGAAGAATTTATGATTCTGACAAAAGTTGCGGCAAATATTTTTCCATTTATTTAATGATTTTTTTTTTTTTGATATATCTTGTTAGACTCATGTGTAATTTCATTGCTGGTGTAATTTTATAATTTGTGTATTGATATATATTAGGCATGACTTGTAATACGATTGTGCAGGTCTTATGGCACTATTGTGCATATCCTGAAACTAAAGTTGTAATATTTATTTTGATTTTAAAATAAAGTTAAACTGATATTGCTAGATCATATTATGATGTTGCAAACAGAGCCTTCACCTCAACCTCATAATTAGTACCGAAAGACCAAAAAACTAAATAAGAATTCATGAAACAGTAGAACCAAGAGTGCAAGAGCGTCTGCACCAGTGACATATTGTGCACAATTTATTGCACTATTGTGAAAAATTCATTACATTGTTGTGCACAAATTGACACTTACTTGTGCACAACCCAATTTGCTAAATTAAGAAAATAAAAATAAGAAAATAATATTAAGGTAGGTCTTGATATATGTCAATTGGTCCCATTTTTATTCCCTTCCTCAAATCACCTGCAAATTACAATGTGCAAAGAAGTGATTATTACAACCATAACCGATACCAAGTGAAATTTCGATGTAAGAACACACAAAAATCAGAAAATAAATTTTTGAATATCTTTGAAGTAATGATACATCTTGGCTCATGCACCATTCGCCTTTTGAATTACTCGAGTAACAATCAGCGTACTTAGTAGTTATCAATACAGCTACAAATGTAACATTTATTTGTGGTTGTAAATCCTAGTGAAAGGTGCAAACACCATATTAATGTGCACAAACTGACAATTATTTGTGCACAAACAAATCACACTAGCATCAGATGACAACCACATCAAACGACAACACGCGCATAATTTTTTAATCATAACAAGTGCAAATACCATTTTGCTACTGCACAGACGTACACAAGGGAACACACTAATGTGCACAAACTGACACTGAATTGTGTAAAAAACAAATTAGATGGCAACCACATCAGACGACGACACTCACATATTTTTTTAAGACTTCATGACACGTGCAAAACACCATTCAGCACGGACGTGCACAAGGGAACACACTAATGTCCACAAACTGACACTGAGTTATGCACAAAACAAATCAGAGAGCAACCACATCAGAAGAACGACATGTACGGATTTTTTTAAGACTTCATTACACGTGCAAAACACCATTCAGTACGGACGTGCACAAGGGAACACATTAATGTGCACAAACTGACACTGAGTTGTGCACAAAAAAAATCAGACAACAACCACATCAAACGACGACATGTACGAATTTTTTTAAGACTTCACGACACGTGCAAAACACCATTCAGCACGGACGTGAACAATGGAACACACTAATGTGCACAAACTGACACTAAATTATGCTTCAGCACGGACGTGCACAAGGGAACACACTAATGTGCACAAACTGACACTGAGTTTTGCACAAAACAAATCAGAGACAACCACATCAGAGAACGACATGTACGGATTTTTTTAAGACTTCATGACACGTGCAAAACACCATTCAGTACGGACGTGCACAAGGGAACACATTAATGTGCACAAACTGACACTGAGTTGTGCACAAAACAAATCAGACAACAATTAGCCCAAACGCACATCAGACCGAGTTGTAAATCAGATGCACTGTTATATTTAGATGAATTGACCTAATTTAAAAAGAAATATTACCTGATTCGTCCAAAATCGGAGCCATTGGGGTGCAAGCAAAATCAAATCGAAGAAAACAGAAAAACAAATCGAGCAAGACCCTCCCAAATCGAACCAAATCCGCCCTCAAATTGTCGAAAACTCGTAGAAACCAAATGAAATCAAAGAAGATCTTGTGTTTCAAAATTAATAGGTGAGTTGATTTTGGGATTACCCCTTAAAATCGAACAGGATCGTGCCTCCAAAATCAAAAACTTTCCCCAAAATCGAATAGGATCGTGTTTGAATAAAACCTAGAAGATCTTTTTTTATTAAATCGATCGAAGCAGATGAATGCTTTGACTTGATCTGCTGCTGGTGCGGTCAGTGGCCTTTGTTCCTCATCTATCGCAGGAGCGGGATGCTTTGGTTCCTCATCTATCGCTGTTGCTGTAGCTTTCGCGGGTGGCCCAGAGTCAGGAAAGGGTGTTTTGCACGTGTTTTGTTTTGTTTAGGTTTTAATTTATTTGATTAAATCTAATCCATTAGATTAGATTAGTTATAATGGCTATGATTCATTCTCATTTCTC
>BMAC01000044.1:1447233-1480495 GCA_014905375.1 Phtheirospermum japonicum | reverse complement strand
GAATTGTGCACAAAACAAATCATACAGCAACCACATCAGACGACGACACTCACAGATTTTTTTTAAGACTTCACGACACGTGCAAAACACCATTCAGCACGGACGTGCACAAGAGAACACACTAATGTGCACAAACTGGCACTAAGTTGTGCACAAATAAGACAACAATTAGCCCAAATGCACATCAGACGAGTTGTAAATCAGATGCACTGTTATAATTAGTTGAATCGACCTAATTTAAAAGAAATATTACCTGATTCGTCCAAAATCGAAGCCATTGGGGTGCAAGCAAAATCAGATCGTAGAAAACAGAAAAAAAATCGAGCAAGACCCTCTAAATCGAACCAAATCCGCCTCAAATTGTCGAAACTCGTAGAAACCAAATGAAATCAAAGAAGATCTCGTGTTTCAAAATTTATAGGTGAGTTGATTTTGGATTACCCCTTAAAACGAACAGGATCGTGCCTCCAAAATCAAAAACTTTCCCCAAAATCGAATAGGATCGTGTTTGAATAAAACCTAGAAGATCTTTTTTTATTAAATCGATCGAAGCAGATGAATGCTTTGACTTGATCTGCTGCTGGTGCGGTCAGTGGCCTTTGTTCCTCATCTATCGCAGGAGCGGGATGCTTTGGTTCCTCATCTATCGCTGTTGCTGTAGCTTTCGCGGGTGGCCCAGAGTCAGGAAAGGGTGTTTTGCACGTGTTTTGTTTTGTTTAGGTTTTAATTTATTTGATTAAATCTAATCCATTAGATTAGATTAGTTATAATGGCTATGATTCATTCTCATTTCTCAAACAAATCATACAGCAACCACATCAAACGACGACACTCACAGATTTTTTTTAAGACTTCACGACACGTGCAAAACACCATTCAGCACGGACGTGCACAAGGGAACACACTAATGTGRACAAACTYARACTYAYTTGTMCACAAYACAAATCASACYYCYASCARATCAGACYARGACAKGKAKAMYTTTTTTTAAGARTTRACGACACGTGCAAAACACCATTCAGCACGGACGTGCACAAGGGAACACACTAATGTGCACAAACTGGCACTAAGTTGTGCACAAATAAGACAACAATTAGCCCAAATGCACATCAGACGAGTTGTAAATCAGATGCACTGTTATAATTAGTTGAATCGACCTAATTTAAAAGAAATATTACCTGATTCGTCCAAAATCGAAGCCATTGGGGTGCAAGCAAAATCAGATCGTAGAAAACAGAAAAAAATCGAGCAAGACCCTCTAAATCGAACCAAATCCGCCTCAAATTGTCGAAACTCGTAGAAACCAAATGAAATCAAAGAAGATCTCGTGTTCAAAATTTATAGGTGAGTTGATTTTGGATTACCCCTTAAAACGAACAGGATCGTGCCTCCAAAATCAAAAACTTTCCCCAAAATCGAATAGGATCGTGTTTGAATAAAACCTAGAAGATCTTTTTTTATTAAATCGATCGAAGCAGATGAATGCTTTGACTTGATCTGCTGCTGGTGCGGTCAGTGGCCTTTGTTCCTCATCTATCGCAGGAGCGGGATGCTTTGGTTCCTCATCTATCGCTGTTGCTGTAGCTTTCGCGGGTGGCCCAGAGTCAGGAAAGGGTGTTTTGCACGTGTTTTGTTTTGTTTAGGTTTTAATTTATTTGATTAAATCTAATCCATTAGATTAGATTAGTTATAATGGCTATGATTCATTCTCATTTCTCTCTCTCTCTCTCTCTCTCTCTCTCTCTCTCTCTCTCTCTCTATATATATATATATATATATATATATATATATATATATATATATATAGGATTTGGATCATGTGGGAACCAATCCCCTGTGTGGGAACTAGGAACCCATATGATCCACTAGATTAATGTTGTTGTAAGGCCAAGATCAACTACATGAATTATATAATTAATATACGTATATTAATAGAGAAGGATATATATGTAATTATTCATACTGTCCTAAAATAACATATAATTAATCCATTCTTTATCCCAAAAATCATGCATCAAATCACCACGTCAATGCCAAATATATATTCACAAAAAAATGGAATCACATTCATGCCAAATATATATTCACAAAAAATGGAAGGAAGAATCTGCGTTATACAAAAAACAAGCAAAAATACTGTACCATCGACAGACATTTATTTTGCTTAGTTTACACAAATATCGACTGCAATTTATTTTTCTTCATTACACATATTCATCATCTCTCAAAAAACTAGATGGACTCTCCAGGTTGCTTTATTTGATCATCCTTTTATTTTTATTTCCCGTGATGTTTTTTTTATTCTGTAACAACCTGCATGAAAGAAATGATTATATACTGCAAATTATATTTTTTGAGCATACTCATTCTTTAGCATATTCTGGTACAAATCTCGGACCCATATTGCTAATATTCTGCCGATGGAAATAATTAGGAGTTTTTGATTCTTACAGATCATGTATCCCATGTATAATGAGGCAGAAATTTCCACGAGTTTGTGTTTTGCAATAAAAAAAACTCCTGCCAAATTTTCGTAAGCACAAGAATCTGTTTAACTTTTGGTCGAATTTGATGATTTTCATTAACAATTTAACAAACATTTTCCTTTAACAATAAAGGTGTTATAAACTAACAAAAAATCCGACAATCATGATTTTCTACAGGTACAAAAAGTTCGTGCGACACGAGTGTCCGTATTGAGATTTCTCTGGGGAAGACAGAGTACTACATCCCGATTTGCGACCCCACCATGAAGCCATACCAAGGGCAAGTGTTTACATCAATCGAAGATGGAATTAAATTTTACAAGACGTATGATACTGTTTATGGTCTTGATACCCGTCTTGGGGGTCATAAGATGGCTACCGATAATTCTACTATAATACAAAAATGCGTATATTGCAACAAAGAGGGAAAAAAGAATCAACAGCTGACGAGGTTGATGAGAATGGAATTTGTATGAAGAAAAATAGACGTAGGTTGTCGAAACGTGTTGAATGCATGGCTCGTATAAATTTTAAATTTAATGGCAATAAAGGATATATTGTTGACCTATTCATAGAGCGTCATACGCACAATATGATATCCGAATGTTATAAAGAGTTTCAAACAGAGAATAGGAATTTAGATGACGTCCATCGGACATTTATCTTAAACTGTGCTAGAGCCAGTATAGGAGCAACTAAGTCCTACAGGTTTTTTAAGGAATTTGTTGGCGGGTACTCAAATATCGATTGCACGAGCATTGATTTAAAAATTTTTGCCCGCAATTTGAAAGCATATGTAGTTGGCATTGATGCACAAATGATTCTGGATAAGCTTTTCAGAAGGCGCGATGTGTGTTCTGCATTTGTATTTGATTATGCCGTCGATGATCAAGACAGGTTGACACTTCTTTTTTGGTGTGACCCGATTGCAAGGAGGAATTTTGCCGCATTTGGAGATTTTGTCTCATTCGATGCCACATACTCGACAAACAGGCATGTAGTCTGATATCTTTTATACACACGTTTATTATCTTACACACTCTCTTGCTTGTTTTTATTTCGACACCGATATATTATACATGCAGTTGCTATATATTCAACAGTAGTTACTCTATTAATTTTTGAATCATTTATTTTGCATGGTACAATATGATTTTTGCACTCTTCACAGGAAAAGATAGCCTCGGTAAATGCGTCACATTTGGTGCTAGCCTACTATCAAGCGAGTATGATGCGTCGTACACATAGTTATTTAAATAATTCAAAGATTGCATGTGCACAAACTCAAGAATCATAATAACTGATCAGGACCTGGCAATGAAGATCGCAATTGAACGCATTTTTGAAGGGGTGACTCATCGTCTATGCATGTGGCATATAATGTCCAAAGTGTCATGAAAAGTCCCCACACATATAAAAATGGATTCATCCTTTAAAAAAAGACTAAACGATGCAGTGTGGTCCGAATTGATTGAGCCACATGAATTCGAAGGACAATGTAATGACTTGATGAATGAGTTTGGGTTGAATGATCATAAATGGTTCAAGACAATGTATGCGATGCGTAAAGGGTGGATTCCATCATTCTTTAGGGATTCCCCGATGAGTGGATTATTCAAGACGACGTCAATGTCCGAGAGTGAAAATGGTTTTTTTGGCCGGTACGCATGCCCTAAGGCTAACTTGATTGAATTCTTCATGCTTTACGAAAGTGCATTAGATGCACAGTGGCACACACATGACCAATTGAACAGTGTGGACGAATCATCAGTCCCCTAGCTAAAAACACCTTTACAAATGGAAAAATATGTTGCCTCTATGTACACCGACAAGACATTTATTAACGTGCAGATCGAAATCGTATCCGCTTGTTTTGAATTTCATGTAATGAGTATTTATGACGATGATAGTTGTCGCACATACAAGTTTGATGATAGTGGTAACGGCTCTTTTATCGCAGTGCACAACAAGTTAGACGACATGTATACATGCAGCTGCAAGCATTTTGTCAGGTTTGGGTTATTGTGTCGTCATGTTTTTGTTATTTTCAAAGGGTTGGGTTTGGATACTATACTAGAGAAATATGTCATTAGTCGGTGAACAAAATTTGCATATTCAAAACCTTTACATAACATCAGTGGGGATGTCGTTTACCAATGCGCTGAAATCGAGAACAATAAGTTGTTATCCAATCAACTGGTGTCCGAGTTTTATTCTTGTCTTGGAATGATCGATGGAGATAACGATAAAATGAATACAAAGTTAAGTGGCATAACGGATCTGAAAGATGCATTTAAGTCGGGTGACCCCGCACTCGTCGTTGTGCCCAGCAAACGAAATTATTTGAGAAGTTCTACGGAGCCTCTGCACCAGTGTGAAAACCAAAGATAGTTGTAGTACTATCGTTAGCCGTTTGAAATCAAATAAGGAAAAAGTGATCGAATCATGATGCTAGGAATTGTCCGTTGTCACGCACGAATGATACTACTTAGTAATTAAGTTCGTTTATTATGGCTAATATTCTTTCCCATGTACTGACCCTAGATATTGTCTTTTTGTTGGGTTCTGATTCTTTTACCTTGTTTTAAATTATTAGTCATTTCATACTCGTAATTTCATAAGTTTTTTTCATTATGTTGTCTTCTTTCCGCCTCTGGGTTTATGTTTTCATGAAGTATAAAGTTTTTAGAGATGGTTGTCCAGAGTTCATCTCGTAATTATACTGATTTTGCAAGCTGGTTCTAGGTTTTAAAAGCCATCCTTTTTTTTTTCAATCACTAAGACAAGCTGAAGAAAAAAGAAACAGGAGCCGCAGGGTGCTCGTAATTTTAAATTTGTTTGTTTTTCCTGCGCCCATGTGTTTATTCTTTCTTCTTCATGAAATAAGAACAAATTAATCCTTGCTAACTGGTTGCTAACTGTGTTTATTCATTGCTAACTTGTTGCTATCAAGTTTCAGCAACTTTTAACTCTTTTCATTTGTTTTTTTTTTCATTAATCTCTTTTGTGATATTTATTGCATATTGGCATTTTGTATCTTGTGGTAATGGTTCTTGTTTACATTTGGGTTTCCTGGATTTTCATGACATCTATTATATCAACAATTAATCACTGCACTGAGCCTTTTGTTTTATTCTTGTAACCTATTTTTTTTCTACAAAAACTACTCTAGAGTTTTGAAGTAATTATGAAAAAGCTCAAAAAAAGTTGACTCCCAAATAAAAACTCCTTGTAGTTTGAAGCTGTCTATCATTTTCCAATAAAAATATTATAGTAACATTCTTGACCGAGTCAAACATGAAGGGACCATTTTCGATATTTAGATTTCTGTATTTTATTTTTTTGCTGTTGTTGTTGTGTAAAAATCCCAAAATATTATAAGTAAATTAGCTTGACAGTAACAACTTATTGGAAATAGCATCATTCTTAGAACTATGAAGTTATTATAATAACTTATCTCTGGATTTTTACAGATGCCATGACTTTTGAAATGATGCATCTCATTGCGATCCCCTATACACCAAGGTCGAACAATGAGGACGATTGCTAAGGACGATACAAAACTTTTGCATACTTTTACATACAATTCTTATAATTTTAGCATAGCTACAATACAATCACAACAACTTGCATAAAATGCACATATTCGTAGCAGCTTGCATAGGAAGCACGTATTCATAGCAACTTGCATTAGAAACATCACCGGAAATCAAACGACAAACACAAAAATACCGATGCAAAGAAACACACTGAATAAATAATTAAGAAGCATGACAAAAAAGAGACGAGCACTTTTACGCAAAGCACATAGTCCGCCAGTTAAATCAAAAATATTTCCAAACCTAGATTAACACAAAAATCCCAAAGTTTATAACAACACTACTATTCCATCCCAAAGTCAAAACATATATTGATGCAAAAGCCATCGAGTTAAAACACCCCTACTTATTAAATTTAAATGTAGCAAAGCTAAAAAAACGTATCGCTGCTACATGCCTACACCTCATCTATGTCAACATCACACAAACGATTGACAAGAAGATGTGCCACGTATTCTCACATGCTAGTTGGTAATGTAGGAGCACCGATTCCTTATTCCGACTTGCGTGGACGTTGTTAACAGATGTAAGTATTGTTGCGCAGTACTGAGCTCTTAAATAGAACATCTACGTTGGAGCTTTCGTTTTGATCCCATACTTCCAACCACGAACACCTTCACCCATGTACGTTTCCATGTGACGCATCTCATTTATCGCACAATCATGCTGATTTGTTTCGTCTCTTCACCACATTTTCAACCTTAAGATCAAGGATTTATCGAGTCCGGTTGCTTTTGCCCCTAAGCCATTCACCACCAAGTATTCTACAAACATATCTCTCTTTGAGCTAATCTGAACAGCTGGTAGCTGGTGGATGATTGATGATAGTTGATAATTGGTAGTTGGTAGCTAATATCATATTTAAAATTATTGCTTTGTAAATTAGTTGATTAAAGTAGCTCATTGATGATTAGTTTACCAATAAATACATGATTGAGAAATATAAGAATAATTAACATAAAATAGCAAGAAAAATGTACAGAATAATAATAAATTAAGACTTTGGAAAAAGAAATACTAAAGAAAACCTGGGATCCGATGCGAACAATCAATTGAAGGAAATAATTACAATAATAAATAAAGAAATCCTGAGATCCGATGCGAACAAAATGACTACACCACACTTATCGGTTTGTTCGTCCTCGAACAACGAAAATAATCGAGAGTGTACATGCAATGAACATTATGTAAGAAGAAAAATCCTTGTACTTATCCTTATTAATATGATGGAAGTATCAACATAAACTCGCTATCGTCAAGCATTGCTCGTATTACTCTTTCTCAAATGCAAGCCAAATCGATGACTTCATCACAAATAGAAATTTGAGGGTATTCGCTCAATTCGCTCAAGTGTATATAGGACGTGTTTACACTCGAGTGGGTCAATACATTCACCTTGTCAAGATTTCACAAGTCGGACGCTCAAAATTTGCTCATAGTACATGACCAAATAAGAATCGAAAGAGGTCTTTATTATGGGTTGTAATGTTGGKTCTTTGGTAAGGTATGGAATATTTGGATATAGTGACTAACACACGATCAAACGTGATCAATAACTCACAAAATCCTAATTTCTAAAACCCGAAGCTTATAATCGCTTCACCTTTCCCAATTCACCAAACTTTCGTTCGAAACCCTTTCGTTTATTCACACACTTTTCCAATTTTATTTTCACAACACTTAGAAGCTTTTTGAATTTGCTTCTTTTCACTAATTTTAGCCTTTTTTGAATTAGGCTTTTCACTTGAACGCATGCTTTATCACTTTTCGTGATTTGTGTTGGAGTATTATTTTCTTCTCTTTTTTTTCTTTTTTTTTTTTTGTATAAACAACTCAAAACCCAAAACCCACAATAGATTTCCCTCACATTTCTTGTCTAGTAATCATACACTCTTACCTCACAGTTTATGAAGATTTAAGAGTTAAAATCGAGCTCGGCTAACAAGAAATGGGATAAAGGCTCTAGGGGGCTCATTTGGGATTTTTAAGTAGCTTACATATATGGATATGGTCGGAACAAGGGTGATATATGTGCCTCGAGGTCATTTTCAAATTCAATCATGTATGAGCAAAGTCAAACCTCCTCAATGCAATTTCCATAAAAATACAAGCAAGCCGAAAAATCACACAAGGCTACTCACTAGTTTGCACCAAATTTGGGATAAAAATCAAAAGAGTTTTTAGAGCTTTGCAATCTTTTCACGAGAAAATGTTGATTATATATATATAAGCGGGTTTTGCGACGAAGCACAAAAATTCAACCCTTCACTCAAGAGTCCATAAATATGCAAAAACCCGACAAGTAAACTATTCAAACTTCCAAGCACGTGGAGTTGTTCAACAATGTAATAAAGACACAAACGACACAAAAATCGACTCAGCCATATAAATGCGTAAATAGTAAGCGTCACTTCGCCAAGAATGCGTCACTTCGCCAAGTCTCGAGTTAAGAACAACAAAATATGCTTTTCGACACCCGGACCCTAACCACCTACCCACCCCACACTTAAACCATGCATTACCCGCATTTTAATGAAAACCAAGTAAAAGGAGGGGGATAGAAACTTCCTTAACCGAGCGAGTTTGGGTCGAGCTCGGTGGGGTCCACTTGAGAATCAAGCAATCCAAGTAAGAATCGAGCATGGCTAGTATCTCCCGGCTTCATGAACGCTACTCACTTATCCAATCGCCCAAGGTTGAAGTCGAAAAACCAAACCCAGAAAAGAAAATCACACGAAATTAAAAACACAAGGAAATATGTACATGAGTCTCAACAAAATATTTTTTTTTATTTTTCAATTTTTCAAATGTTTTTGGATTTTCATTTTAAGAAACAAACGAGAAGAACTTGGGTTGCCTCCCAAGAAGCACTTGTTTTACGTCATTAGCTCGACGTACTTCCTTTTGGTCAAGGTGGAAAGATCACGGGAGGGTCCACCAACACAATCTCCTCCTTGTCGGGAGGATCCACTCTTTAGAACGTCCTTGGCGCATTGCATAGCTCATATAAGATCCGCCAAAAAGAAACCGTTCCAAATGGGCAAATGAGACTCATCTCGGCTAGGTCCTCGGGTGGAATGGTGATTTTAAAGTAACCCGATGACTCATCAAGGAAGCAAAAGGAATATTGGTCGGCTAGCTTGTTCAGTCTTTTATCGAAAAATGGGGGAGGGAAATGATCTCTCTTGGTAGCCACTTTCAACTTCTTAAAATCGATCAACGTCCTCCAACCCATTGTAGCCCTCTTGGCCAACAACCCTCCTTCTTCATCTTCAAGAACTAACAAGCCGCTCGTCTTGGGCACCAAGTCAATGGGCTTTACCCACTCACTTTTGGACATCACGAACATCAAACCCTCTAATAACAACCTCCAATTACCGGCTCTCACCAATTCATCGAGAATCAACTTCAAAGGGATAACTCTCTCAACCACTCTGGGCTTCCATCCAATGGCATCCTTAAGAATTTTAAACCCTTCAACCATCCTCTCCTCCCCTTCTTCCCGGTGCGAGTTCGCAAGGGTAATAATCGACTTGCTTTCCTTATCCTCCTCAAGATAATCATCTATTTCTCCAATCTTATCATCAATAACCCCCACCTCCCCCTCTAAAAAGTCGTTGTTGCCCCCAACGACACATCGAGAATCATCTCCACACACAATGGGGTCAAATAGAGGCATAACGGGCTCATCAAGAAGAACAAGGGGCTCATCCTCACAACATCCCTCTATATCGACAACCGGGCCAACCTCCTCCTCATTGGTCCACTCTTCTAAACAAACCCGTTCGACCGTGGCCTTGATGAAGTCCATATACACCCATTCTTCGCAAGATTGTATTGAAGTAAAAGTTAAGGGGTCAAGAGGGGTAAGAATACTCGGACTCGAAAACAACTCCTCCTCCGACGGCGAGATGATCGTATCCCCAACCACCCCACACTTATCAAAGGACTCGACCAGAAGATTGTGTGAAGGCGGACTTGAGATTTGATGTGCAATGGACCACATATCCGGATCGGGGGATGGAGTAGGAGCAACCATCAGGGTAGCCAGATGAATTGGTCCCACGTGAGGAGTAACAAGAGGATCGTGAGTCGTCGGTGGAGTAAAAGAAGGCGTAGTACAAGCAAGTCCTGCTCAATGTCCACGATCTCCATACATATCAACGGAATCGAACAAGGACATTAAAGGGCAATAGTCGAGAAGATGATCACTCGTTCCACACCATCCACATCCCAAAAAAGGTCAGCTCACATCTCTCATAGTACGAATGGGGGGGAAACTTTTCACATTGGACTCAGACCGCCAAACGACTCATAATCCTTGAGATCTTGAGCGGTTAAAGGGGGAATTCGGGGAACACCAAACGATCCGGTGTCCTCCAATGAGGAAGTTAAAGGGAAAGAACTGGTAGTGTGATCACCTATTCTACACCATCCACATCCCACAAAAGGTCGGTTAAAATCTCCCATAGTACAGATGGGGGGGCCACTTTCGATATTGGAGCTCGGACCTCCAAACAACTCATACGCCTTGAGATCATAAGGGGATAAAGTCGTGCATGCCGTAGAATACGTCGGTGGAGAAGATAGTGGCTCYGGAGGAAGAAACGCCCCCACAAAGGGTTTATTAAAGTCTCCCATGGTGTGGACGGGGGGAGCATTGGAGATCAAACCTCCAAAGTAGTCATAATCATCGAGAGGGCGAGAATCGCCATACGGGCCGAAAGTCGGGGCTTGCACGTTCGGATAGGAATTTAGAGCTCCATAACCATGCACGCCCGTGAAACTATCAAACCCGACATGGTTTGCACCATGCCCTCCCATGCCGGGTTGCCCATAATCAAAACCACCATTGGCAACGTGGTTTGCACCATGCCCTCCCACGTTGCCAAGGCCATTATACATCGTTCCAATCCCAACATAGTTTGCACCATGCCCTCTCATGTTGGGAATATATCCACCATAGCTATAAGCACCTTGCATACTAAACAAAAAAAAGGTCAAAAACAAAAGAAAGCTAAAAACACAATGAAACTACAAACAAATCGAAAGCCTTAACCAAGCCTTGTCGCAACGGTGCCATTTTGTTTGTAAAGTTTTCGTGGTGTTGAAATAAATCAATGGGTTCATGGCTTGGTATTATCGGAATTCGATTCAATTGTAAATTTCAAGGTGTTTCAAGCTTTGGAAATTAAAAGAATATGAAAATAAAGCAATTAAAGTAACTAAACTACACTAGAAATTGAAATAACAAGTTGGTCAGATGCCTCGTCGTATGCCTCAAATAGAAATGCAAAGCAATGAAGGAAATAAGCAAAAACAAGCATTATTTCACCAAGTACAAGCTTGCAAGCACAAGGTACAACTATGCATAAAATCCTAAATAATGCAAATTAGCAAAAATTGAACGCATGGATGTAAAGAGCAAGAGAATTTGACATGAAAGTTTAAAACTTTAAGGAAAATAACAAGCAACAAAGAGTAGATCTAAGATTTAAACTAAAACTATGCATGAAAATTAAATTGCAAATAAAGCACAAGAACAACTCAAAATCAAGATGATCTAAGACTTTATCTATGATCTAGATGTGTTACTCAACTAGAGTCCATATCCAATTCTTAAGATCCAACGAGAAATCAAGGTGCTAAGGCAAAAGGCATAACATGAAGAACAAGCATGGAAAGGAAGAACAAAGCATGGAAATAAAGCATAAAACATGAAATTGAAAGGAAACTTACTTGAATTTAGAAATGAAACAAATCCTGAATGTAATTGCATCAAAAGTAACAATCCAAAGGAGTATTTGGATTCTTCTTAGGCTTACAAACCCAAGGCCAAGCATGAAAGTAAATCTAAAACTAGGAAAAGAAATTACATCAAAGATTGAAATTAAATCTAAAACCTAAGAAGAGAAAAATAGATCTTAAAAACTAGAGAGAGGATTTTTAATCCCCAAACCCATGCTTGGGTTGGGAGAAAAGTGAGAGGTGTCCCTTACAAAATGAGAGTTGTAGTCTATTTATACTAGTTTTAATTGGGTTTAAATGGAGTTAAATGAGCCAAATTGGGCTTTTTGGACATTTTGGCTTGATTTGGCTCAAGGTGTCTCGGTCTTGGCTCAAGGTGGCTCGGTGTGGGTGACGGGTCCTGGGCGTCCTTGATGGGTCCTAGGCGTTTTTGGGCTTGGTGGGGGGTGCTGGCTGGAGATGGCGCGCGGACGGCGATGGAACGGCCAAGAGATGGCTGTTGGGCGCTCCCTTGACATCTGGGTGGCGCTGGAATGGATGGGAGATGGCCAGGAGATGGTTGGGCGCTCCCTTGGCAGCTGGGTGGTGCTGGAATGGCTGGGAGATGGCCACCATTCCAGAATGCTTTCCCCTTTGTAGCTCCTTCTTGTCACAACTTTGGCAAGCCCTTGGCAAGGAAATGGCTTGATTTTTGGCCTCCATACCACATATTGATTTCAAATCATTAAACCACTTATTAAATGAGAATTTCCAACTTAAAAACCCAAGAATTTCACCAACCTTAAATCAATAAAAACCATTTAACCCAATTAAACATAAAATCAAAAGAAGAATAGAAAAACCCTAAAATAAGAAAAATAACCTAGAAAACAAAGCTAAACGACTCAAGAACCACTAAAAATAATATAAACCCCTAATTAATAACACTAGAAAAACACAACAATTACATGCAAAACAGTCTATGAACAATATTATCGTAAAACTTTGAAATAATGTGTTAGTTTATAAAATAAAATAGTTTTTTAACAAAAGAAAACAAAAATAAATAATTTTCCCAATCATCTAGGAGCTTTTAGGCATAATCAACTACCAAAAGATGATTATGAGTCTTTACAAAACAGTATAACAAATCTTCTTATGAATAATAAGCTC
This sequence comes from Phtheirospermum japonicum, assembly GCA_014905375.1. Classification (NCBI taxonomy): domain Eukaryota; kingdom Viridiplantae; phylum Streptophyta; class Magnoliopsida; order Lamiales; family Orobanchaceae; genus Phtheirospermum; species Phtheirospermum japonicum. Next base: position 1,467,510 of record BMAC01000044.1, on the reverse strand, counting down.
AATTTCTATATACTCGACCATGGTCCACATGGCCAAGGTGGACCTAATTGATAGATATATAACATATAAATATACATCAGTGTAGATAAATGTACAAAATTATATTAATATTAATTAAAACTATTAAGTACATTGCCGATAAGCCATCAACCCTTACAACCAACTAGGCCTCGTATAAAATAGCGAATTTAAAGTGAATAAATTATGAACTCATCGAACCAAACAATCCCTAGAGGCCTCGTTCACTTTGGAGTACGGGATAGGATAATATCATCCTATGGTCGCGGATAGCACTGTTCATGAGTGATCATGTCCATCGTTCAGATTGAGTGACGGGGTAAGTGTGATGGAAAGGAGTGCGTGTCACATCCACGCGTTCACTTCGAGTCTTTATGGAGGATTATGGCGTAAAAGACGGTTCTGCCCTCACGTATGTTCGCTTTTATCGCCTGAAGCAAAATCAGATCTGTGAACAGGGGTAATCCGTTGCTACGCATTCCCACACTAGCGCTCGCGGTGTAGGCTACTTTCTTGGCCGGCGGAAATAAGTTAGAGATAGATTGTAAAACACGAGCGTAAGTTCGACGACTACTTCGGCATCACGGACCCAAATAGCAGGTATAGTTTATTTATTAAGTTAATATAATTAAGGTTTCGAAGTCGAAACTTTGCATCGATTTGAAAGGATTTAGATTCGACTTCAGCATTCATTGTAGGTTGTAATGTGTTTCCATAAGTCTGGAATGAGTATACTGTAACATTTGGACTAATTACTTGGATTAGCAGGTTTTCTTCCTTAGTTTACTGAAAAATTAAGGACTGCTGGAATGTTTTTTATTTTTTTGTTCCTATTCCATAATTGTTTGTGACACTAAAAATTAGCTAGATGAGCAGAACAAATAGTTCGGGTTTATCCGGCCGACAGTCATCGTTTGTCTACCAGTGCCTTCTCTGTCGCCGGGAGCTGCCACTTATATGCTACTGTGGAAACGAAATGAGGGTTCAAACCACTGGAACAAAAAGGAATTCCGATCGTCATTTTATCGCGTGTCCTACAAGAGGGGTACTTATTCCATCCATCACCTCGTATCATATCATCTAACAATAAGATGCTTTCCCGAGTAATCGATACATGTCACATGTGAAGTTCACCCTTTAATAATTAATTGTATTTCCGCAGGATGGGCAATGTAATATGTTTGTTTGGTTGGATCATCCCGTCAAGAATCATTCGGTTCACCCCGATATAGAACATTTCCTCGATGAGGTCCGCGCGAGCAACCGCAAGTGTGAGAAGTACAGGGAGCGTTACAAGAAGATGGTGCGATCCAGTGTTGTCGCGTGGGTATTGTGTTTGGTTTTTGTCATTCTATGGTTGTTGAAGTAATGACATGTGTTTCACATCTTATGGAACGAAATATTTATTAGAGCTGGCAATACAATTGTATTTAGTAGAATTGAATCTCGAAAATCCGGATTCCCGTACTCATGTTCTATGTACAATGGTTGCAAATGTACTGTGATTATGGAATGAAGTATTGATCTAGACAACTTGCCATTTTTTGGTATCTGACTTTTATAATGTTCAAACCAATGTGATGCTTCGCCGCGGTTCGGGTCTTGGAAATAATGTGAGGAATATAATCTCTTCCAAAATCTGGCACGTCATCAGGAAATCATCAGTGTTTGTGGCCATATCAAGCTCATTCATATTTTTCTAAACACGTAGCCAGTATAGTGGCGTTGGTTGCATAGGTAACTTCATCACTCATTACACAAAATGGGTTGCTAAACTATTCGTGTAGGAATTCTCAATGGACCCCCGGAAGAGAATGTAGCGTAAGGTCTTCTACACCAGCAGATGGACAAAGGAAGTAGATGAATTGTTTGTTGCAGTTCTTGTTGAGCAGCACGGTATGGGACATTTTAGGGTTGGTTACCCAAACTTTGAGGCCATCGGGAAAGCGATGGATGCTGTGAATATGGGCTTTAGCACTAAATTCGATTACACTTACTGTGCGAATATGGTCGCCAAGTTGTACAAGCGGTTTATAGTGTTTCGGTGGATTCTGAGCGTGAAGGATGTAAGCCACAACGTTTTCACAAATCAATTGATCTGCGACAAGTCAACATGGAAGTACATTCTAGATGTAAGTTGATTCAAATTGGTATTATTATTAAACCCCCAAATACGATTTTCGTTAGTTACTCATATTCGTATTAATTTTCAGAAAGAGAAATTTGCCTACGTGTACTTGCATAGTGGAGATCCGGAGTTTTATGGGTTGCAAGAAATGTTTGCACCGGAGTCGTGAAGGCATTTGCCAGATTTGTGCCACGCAGAGGGGGGCCTACCGAAACTGTACGTCCGGCTTCCTACGTAATGGATGTCTTTAGCGTGTATTGTAATGTATGAAAAATTTCAGGAACAACAATATCTTCCATTGTTAGTATGTCATATGTGTTTCACACAATGATGATGTATGTGGGTGTTTGTATTACATGCAGTAATAATCGTTTGTATTGAAGAAATGGTGGGTTCCTGGATGGACCATGTGCTCTTATCTTCTAACTACTTCCCCATAAAGCACTTCAATAGTAATAACATTTCTATCATTGATGTTGAACTGTCTGTGACCCATGCAGGTAGGGGAATATATTCCCTGCATGCATTGGCACATCCACCCCAGTCAGGCACGAAAATTGGTAAAGCATTTCTATCATTTCGAGTACAGTGTTCGGCGTTTGTGTCTAATAGTGGTGCCTATATTAGTCACCAATTTCATGAACACACGGAGTCCTTATACAGTCTCTGATATTTTAACAAAAAAAATGAGAAAAAAAATTGTGCTGTTTATTTTTGGAAACAAGAAATGTCAGGTGGTGACTATATGAAACAAGAACTGTTCTTGTATGACACCGTATGGACCGAAGACATTGACAGGTGCTTCATTTCACTCTTGAAAGATGCTCGGTCAGTCGGACTGGTGAAAAACGGGGACCCAGACTCGACAGTAATAGAATTCTTTAAGGACCTACTCAATGTGGAGATGCAAACAAGATTTACAAGCCGGGATTGCAATGACAAGCTGGCTTTCCTCAAATTGCATTTTCGGGTATTCCGTGGCCTCCTTCACAATCCCAGGGTGCGGTATGTGGATGGAACGGGAGAGATGAAGGCGCCCAAGCATGTTTGGCAGGAAGTAGTTGAAGTATTTTTTACTCGAATTATTGTTCAACGTATGGCTGTATTTACATTTTCCGATTTTGGTTGGATTTTGCAGCAAGAGCCATTTGCGCTGGCGTACTACACCTTCGGAGACCCGAACTGGGACGATTTAAAAACAATCTTCAGAGGTCTGGATGTCCAAATGGCTGGGCCTGGGGATGTAATCATCGACTGTGATGCGAGCAACGAACCATTGGCGGCTGTGGTGGGTGGGTGTCAGCAGCCACCACCGGAGCTTGGACCAAACGCCCGTGGGGGATGGAGTAGTTCGTCGAGTTCTTATTGGAGGAATCTGGAATATCTTCTGGATCACCCAGACCGTGTATCAGAATCTTCGGTAAACCAACCGCCCGTGTCTCCCACCTCGTCGACCATGTCACGTGTTTCTGGAACCATCCATCCAGGTTCCCTAACTAGAAGGCGTATTATCGATAGACCATCTCCGTGAAAAGGTTCGAACAAACTGGAATGAAGATGAGTTCGTGTGGACTAGTGCTCGTTTGGTGATGTTGATCTTTATTAATGTTTGTTTCTGTAATATTTTATCGATTGAGAAATGATTTCTTGTGGACTAGTAATCGTTTGTTGATGTTTATCATTAGTAATGTCTGTATGGTCACGGTCATATTTTGTGAGGATATACCATTCGAGAGATGGTTTCATGTGGCATAGTGCTCGTTTGTTGATGTTGATCTTTAGTAATGGTTGAAAGATCATGGTCATTTAATGTAAAACTGTGTCGTTTATTGGGAGTGGACCAATTCACTTCTTTAGCTTGGTCAGAGTGGACCAATTCACGTCTTTAGCTTGGTCAGCCTTTGTATTGTGTGTGTTTCATTTTGTAATAGCGTCTGTGGTGGTAATTAATATCTCTGGGGAATATTGGTAAAGTTTGCGCATGAGAAATGATCGTATTCGAACGGCAAACTACAAATGTACCGATTATGATCATGAGTAGTTTATTAATAGACGTATGAAAAACATGTCGAGCACTAATGGAAAATTCATGGTACCATAATTCGGGGTAGAGTAGACTACATAATAAGGTCACAACATATTGGCAGGAGTACAACAAACTGGTCCAAAAACATCATTGTCAACACACAAATTGAAAAAACAGTTCATTCAGGAATAAATGAAGATATGATTTTGAGCAGGAATTGTTCGAGCGGGGGGTTGTGTCTCAAATGTGTGTCAACACGGACTGCTCATGGTCACTATCGCTACCGTTGGGTGACAAAGGGTGTAGATATCCCAGACCGCTGGCAATGAAAGGAACATTCATGACCGGTAGCACGTTGTCATCTTCGACAGGCAATTCAAAAACATCCTCAGGTTCCTCGTCATCAGACGTGGGTGCATCGATGTACATTGGGTTAGCCGCGGTCATTCCGGGTTCATCACTGAAGTCAAACGCCTCCGCATTCCGATTGACAAAAATATTGTAACAGAATTGGTATTTTGGGAACCCGTAAAGTCTGAAATACTTTTGCCGGTCCAGTTCCTGCATCATTTGAAGTTTTACAAACGATTATCATGGCAGTAATATTGGTGAACACTGGAATAAACTCACCTAATTAACCACTTCTTTTCCAAAGTCCTCACAATTAATAAGTCATTGATTCTCTTCTAAGTTAGAATTTTACCTCCCCACCAAGTTGCTCCCAGTATGTCGGTACCGTCATCACTTGGCATGTGCGTATATTGAGCCGAACCCCTGGCATGCCTTTGAAATTGACGAAGGCGTTGTACTCTGCGCGTAACAGGTGGATGCACGCCCTCACTTCCCATAGGCTGAACCGTTTGTTGAACACGTCAGACATTTGGTCTGCAAGCTCCTCAAACACTGAATTGAACACATTTGAGTCCTCGACATGTGCGGTGCGGTGGCATATGGTGAAAAATAATTCAAGACAGTGATCCTCCTCGTCTTCAGACATGCTCTGGAATCGCCAGTAGTTGCGCATACGTACTTCGCGCTGGTTACGTGTTAGCACCATTTATGAACTGAACTGAACAAAAGCAATTGACCGTAAACAAGCATTTCGAAACACGATTGATAAAACTAATCTCACAGATAAACACACTAGTATCCACAAACCACGTTTAAGGTAGTTTGTCAAAATGCAATTTATAAAACTAATGATGGTCGGCGACGTACATATAGCTTAATTGTTTGTTTGTGTCACGCAACTTTTAGTAATACTACAGAACCATTTAAGCCATAGAAGTTTGTGCATCTAGACATTAGAAAACTGACACACAACTAATACGGATATTTCATCCAAAACCCTAGACACGAAGAACTAATTTCGATCAGAGCCTTCCGTCCAACATCATCCTAACCATAACGGACTTGTACTCATCTGATATGCTAAAGAAGAGGTCAAGGTCCTCGTTATTCTTACAGAATGTCTTTGAAATGGATAACCTGTCCTCAGTGGTCAGGAACGACATCTTCAACAGCTCATCAAATACTTCCTTCCGCTGCCTCTTCGCATCCTGCTGGAAGCCGATCCGCTCTGCCAGAACACCCAATTGTGAATCAGTTTTCTTACAGAAAGATTCCATCAGATGCAAGAACCTCTCTTCTAATGCATCGACTCCTCTTCTCTTACTTGTTGCTTTTTTCCTCGACGTAGAGATGCTGTCGCATAGGTTATCTGAGCTGTCCTCCCCAACAAGTCCATCGCTGTGCCGGTCAGGTTCAAAGTTAGGGTCCGTGACCTCATTTGCATTACCAGTAACGACATTGGGCTTGACTGCGTCTGCAAAGCCCTGAGCATTCTCCCCTGTGGCTCTGTCCTTCCCAAATATTTCAACCCAGTCCTTGTAGTGGGGCCAAGACTTGGCCCTGAGCGGTTTTGCGCTTGGATCAAACTGCAAATTAGTGATGAAATCATGTGATTGTGACGTTAAGAAGTTAGTAATTGTCAGCATCCTCTCTATAGAATAATTTAATGACCACCTAAATCATGAAGTTCACTCGTAATACCTTAACATACTCGTCCCACACGGACTCGTCACTCAAGGTTATCATATTCGAGCTCTCATTCCAGCCAAACCCGGACCGACTCTGCATCTGCGACAGCGAGTAGTACTGTTTCTTCCAGACGTGCATTTTGGATGTTATATGTGGCTCTGCTCGTATATTAGTTCCAGGCAGAGCTTGGATCATGTGTTGTTCCAACATATGTGCATATCCGGACCTGAAACCGTTCTCTGCTTTCCATCCCTTTGTGATCAACTCTTTGAGGCCTTCTACAAGAACTGTTTCCTCTTGAAGTGTCCACACCCGTCTGTTAGGGCGATACCCCCCGGCTTTACCGATGCTTGATTGTGACTCCATTGGCTGTTGGCGTAAGAAAGTAACACACATTACATTGTTCATTTAGTTAGACTAGCGCGTGTATACGAAAATCAAATTATTTTTGGTACTAATAATTAATATAAATGTCCAAAACAGTAATCTAATTTCATAACGCTAGGGCGAAATTACAATCGTCTGTAAATGTTCAAAACATCTCCAAAATTAAATAGAACACATGTCAGTCTTTGTACATGGGTTAAAATCGACACACAAGTCTAAGTGTTAATCCAGTTGTTGTACATTGACATCGCAAAGTTGTCGCGCCATGCAGTCCACTCCACCGATGGTTCGACTTGGTCTATGTACTCATCGGTGGATAGATCGGGTCCTTCAGTACCGACATTGCTCTCATTCCACTGGTGCTCCATTGGGTCAACGGGCATTTCGATCCGAATGAAGTTATGAATCAGATAGCACGCCATGATCATCCTGTTCTGGGTTTCAATTGAATAGAACGCAGGACTGCCCAGCGGAGCTTTAAGATGCCAAACGATCTCTCAACCGCATTATGAGCCTTCGAATGACGCAAGTTGAACAGTTCTTTGTGATTCCTCGGTTCCCCACCATCCCTAGACCACTCACTCAAATGATATCTCACCCCTCTATATGGCGTCAGAAAATCGGGACCATTTGTGTAGCCACCATCACATAGGTAATACTTTCCTGTGGAAAGGATTTAATGCTGTGAGAGATATCATTTCTTTGATAAACTTTCTTGAAATGGGTTATTGCAGGCTTAAATAAAAAGGGTCTGTGTTTATCGAAAGCGTTGGCTGAGTTTACCAGAGGGAACACGTAAGCCATGGCGCCTAGTGACCGCATCACGTAGAACACGACTATCAGCTGTCGAGCCCTCCCAACCGGTCAGAATGAAGCTGTATTTCAAGCTTCGATCGCAGACACCGACCATATTGACAGAGACATCCCCTTTCCGATTTCGGTATCTAGGTTTCTGAATCGAAGGGACCCTAACCCCTATGTGTGTGCCATCTAACGCACCTAAATAATCCTAGAAGGAAAACAATACTCAAATGACAATGGGCAACCCGGAGGAAATAAATGGTTTATGAAAAAATGAGGGAGGGGCAGACCTATTGCGTTAAAAAAATTGGACGGTGAAGGATGTTTACCTTAAACCATTTCCAGTTGTGATCTGTGCACGTGTCGTCAACCGAAGTAGGTTGGAGTGCTAACACGGGATGGAGTCTGAGAACAGCGTCTAGAACACACCTGAAGTGTTTACTAACTGTGCAATCGGATCTCTTAAAATCAAATTTAACCACACGGTTCTTTTTGTGATGTGCCAAGACACTTAGGAAAAGTGCCACCTGCTCACTTATCAATATATTTCGGGACTGGGCAAGACCTCCTACGTGTTCTAGTAAATAACACAACCTACCGAACGCATTCCTATCCATACGTAATTGTTCAACACAATCTGTATCACTAATGCTAATTAGTGCCCGCATGTGCTTTATCCGATCTGGTATTCGATCAGACAATCGATACCGTCGAGGCCTTTTACGGGTTCCCTTTAGGGTGTGTCGAATGGGGAGGATATAGGTTTTTTATATGGCTAACATCACCAGGAAAAGTTTTATTACATTCAAAACTTCATCTATTATAAGAATGATTTCGACGTCGGACTCGACACAATCCATTGCTGCACTTCGAGTTACAACTCTGTTAAATAAAGATACAGCCAAAAGATAAATTATCATGAACCATGAAAAAATGTTCATCCCTTATGTTTCCTCAGTTGTGCGGTAAAAATAAAAAACAACAACACAAACAGAAGACCATACTCGAACAAGGCAAGGGTAATATAAATTCCTTCTCGTTGTCGTTGTTTTTCACAACGCAACAGTCGCTACCAATTTTGGTTAATGTAAGGATCATTATTACACTAGTTAGTACAATGTTTTTTCCCTGCCTTCTATTACACTAGTTACAATGGGGAGCATTTCCTGTTGCCATACATTCACTTTCATTCCAGCAGAGTTTCATATATCTCGATTAACATGTGAAAACAGGCTACATTATTTGGAAAAGAAAATGAGTGCAGTCATATCCAAATAAAAAATTGAAGGCAAGGACAATCAACATCAACATTAAATATCAGACGGTTCAACGCGTACATTATATTGCCGTAACTGAACGGTGTGACTTCTAAATTCAAATTAGTGGACCCAAATAATATAAAAAGTACGACCCAGCCACAAAACGAGAACACAACACATAGAAAAGTTTATATTTGTTGACCTGGAGTTGGTAAAAAAACAAAACTCACCTTGCTATAGCGAGTAATCGACGCTAGGGTTTCGACTTGTTGGATCGACCGTCGGAGACAACCGGTGCTGGTATAATTGCGGGTGCTTCACCTTCTAATACACTGCAAAACACAAGACGTAATTAGGCGTATAGGTTGAATTAATTTGATGACACATTGAAACAGTAGAGCTTCTTCTCATACACACATTCGTCGTTCGGAATTATTATCGCACCATGAACAAAATGTTGGAATGGATAAAACAAACAAAATTACTTGTTGTCACGTGATAGGGTTGCAAAAGTAGAAAAAAATATAACAAACGAAGAAAGCTGAAAACAATTTACCTTCACAGGTGACAAATGACAGAGGCGACGAATGGTGATTAGGGTTTCACTGCGGCGAAGTGGGGTGGTATATGTAGATGGTGCGGGTGTAAATCTAACTTGCAAGAGGGGCAAACTAGACAGATCAAGTAGGCAGGTGGGGGTGGAGGTGTAATTTTGGTGTGCGGCGAAACTTGGAATAACTCCGTCCTACCTCCCAATTTGGGATGAAATAGTCAGCTGGCGGTGGGATGATGCGCGGGCCGGGACACCAGTCGCGGGCTACTATCAACCAAAGAGAACATGGGTTCACGCGGGATTTCCCACGCTATCCTGTTCCATACTCCAAAGTGAACGCGCCCAGAGTGGATTAGATTAGATGATACATTGTGTTTCCTATTGGACTATACGGTAGAATCTATATTTATTATTGAATTTTCAATATGAATTGAGATTTTGAAAGTTCGAATCCTCATACAAAAATATCATTATAACCCAAATCTTAAACCCTACTCATTAAACTATTTAATTTTTCTTTTTAAAATTAAAATATAATAATCTTTTTCTCAATTAACTCTTTCAATACGTGATTTTATTATATATACACACACAATTTATATGCCAAATTATAGATCTCGAATATAAGGTTATTTTGATATATTATTTATTTAAAACAAATAACAAACGAAAAATATATGGCAATTTGAAGTTTCGAGTATAATAGAAAAATATAACTTGACATGCTACAGAATTTCTTATAAGACCCTAACAAAAATAGAATTTAAGTATTCATTTTGATTTTCAAAATACAAATCTCACGACCTTAGACATTACAAAAATTTCAAAGCATCACAACCTAAAATTGTATATTCCATCGGTCCCAAAATATAGGCTTATAGTTATTTTATGTAATTTTAGAGAATATTTGTTAATATAATTAAAATATCACCTTTTCATCTATTTCCTATAATTAAATAATTATATATTGATTATATACTCAATTTCTATAAAAATTAATCAAAATAAGTCGAGCAGTATAATTTTAATATAATTAATCTGGAATAATTGTAAGTATAGTAACCAACAACATTTTATTAGAACTAAGGAAAAAAAAAAACCTATCTTTTATTACAATGGCCAAATTCTACCGGTGCGAGTTGGTTCGCACGATAAAACATAAGGACAATTGCCAAATAATATATAGGAAAAAATATTTTTGTCAAATACTCTAACTAATTATACAAAATGTCAAATAATCCAACCATAAATATATAAGTACAAGGTTACCCCTATTAAAAATAATATAATAATAATATCAATAACCAACACATCACCACACTACTCCATTCCACCTCCGCCGGCCACCTCTGCCAGCCTACCTGCTACCGCCGGCCACTGTCCAGCCGTCGCTGCTGCCGCCAAAAAATTTTCCGACAATTTTTTTTGTTTTGCCTCCAAAAAAATTTTTTTTGCCCAACAAACATAAAGTAAGAGATTCTTAGTAAGAAACTTTCTAACTTTTCCATACATAAAATATGAAATTTTCAATATAAAGTAAGGATTTTTCTTACTTTTTTGAACATAAATTAAGAATGTCTTTTTTTTTTTAGGAAATAAAGTAAGAAATTTCACTATAAAATAAGAATTTTTCTTACTTTCTCGAAAATAAAATAACAAACTTTCTTACTTTATAGGATACAAAGTAAGAAACTATATTACCTTTTCGAACATAAAGTTCGAAGATTCACTAAAGTAATATAAAGTTGTATTAAATAAGAAATCCACAATAATAATTTGCTATTAAGCAATTTTTTTTTCTATTTATTTTGGGGTGAAAAAAAAAGTGTATAATAAGTAAGAAATATATAACAACATTTGCACATAAAACAAGAAACATTTGCAATCAAGTAAAATATTTTTTGTCATCAGTATGAATTTTTGGATATTAAATAAGAAGTTTGGGTACATATAGTAAGAAATATTTTCGGTGACCGGAAATATTTTTTGTACATATAGTAAAAAATTCTAACATATAGTAAGAAATATTTGCGGTGACCGGAATATTTTTGTACATATAGTAAGAGATATTTGGACATATAGTAAGAAATTCAAACATATATTAAGAAATTTGGACATATAATAAGAAATTGTCTAGGTTAAAAAAAACTACATTGACTTCATGGACATATAGTAAAAAATTCATACATATAGTAAGAAAAAAAAATTTTGGGAAAAAAAAAACACTTGTCGAAAAATTCTTCGGTAGTCGGAAAATATTTTTCGATGATCAGAAAAAAGATTCGGTGGCCAGATAAAAATTCCGACGACCGAAATATTTTTCGGCGGCGGGAGCAGGTTGCTGCCCCAATTAAATATTATTATTATTATTTAATTATTTATTTTTATTAATTTTTTTAAATAAAGATTGTGATATATTCATATCATAATCTTGAATTATTTGACAAAAAGTAGTTACTATTTAACTTAAAATTGGATATAAGACAAATTAACAAATGAATCTTCGCATGTATGACTATTTGACTATTTCAATATATTATTACTCGGGGGGCATTTCGGGCAACTCACATATCGTCATCCTCCTCTGTAACTGTATCATTCGTGTACTTTTTTCCACTCGGGGGCATTTCGGGCAACTCACATATCGTCATCCTCCTCTGTATCATTCGTGGTCTTTTTTCCCTTCATTTTCGCCGTATAAATCTAGCCTTATCGCAAACCCTAGATCTACCCAAATAGGAGAAACAGAGAATTAAATTTGAGAGGGAAGAAAAATCATGGATTCTTTGGACTCGGTTTTCGATCCGCTTAGAGATTTCGCCAAGGACAGCGTTCGCCTTGTCAAGCGTTGCCACAAGCCGGATCGCAAAGGTACAACTCCTCCATGCCTAATGTACAACCTAATCGATTCTTGATTTGATCTGGTTTGGTTGATTTTCGGATTTTCTATTCTTGTTCCTGCAGAGTTCACGAAGGTCGCCACTCGAACGGCGATCGGGTTTGTCGTGATGGGCTTCGTCGGATTTTTCGTGAAGTTAATTTTCATCCCCATCAACAATATTATCGTCGGTGCTACCTAATTTTTAGGTAGGTAATTACATTTTTTATTTTTTTTTTGCTTTTAATCATCTGATGACTGATTTATTTATGCTTTTGTAAAGTGAATTAGTTGATCTAAATTAAATAATGTATCTATTCACACGCACACATACTGGGAATCTTATCTTGCTGTAGTGAAGAGTATCTAAAGGTGGAGATGTTTTTAAATTAGATTCAATACTCTTTCAGAAGTATTCGGATTTGTATATGTATTAATATTTTGCTAAAAATATTCTTTTAGTAGGCTTAGCTCTAAGTTCTAAGATGCCAAAGACACTATTTGGATGAGTTAATAATTTTGAGTTATCTGATAATGTAGGGTAAGATGCACTTAGGCTAAGGCCACAAAGAAATGTTTCTGCAGAGCTCAGTATTTGGTCAGTTGGTTGATGATTAGATGGGATTTAATCATGTGACAAATTAGCTCTGTTTGTTCAAAGAAAGAAATGCTGAAGTAGTGGTTTCGTATTTTAAAGAACATTACTCAGCCTTGGTTCTGTTAATACATCCTTTTTATTTTTCTTCTTTTTTAAGAATGTTTGTAAAACATCTTTGAATGAAGTGGACACTTATTTGACACATGAAGCCATGCATTTGCTTTCGTCTCAACATTTAAAATGGTTCCCCCTTTATTCAGAAAATACTCCCACCGTCTCAATAAGATAGACTTTCATTTCCTCCCAACTTATAGGCTTTGTTTCCTATTGACAGTGTTTATTATTTATCAATTGACCGGAATACCCTCTTTAACACACTTATTTTCATTATTACTCCCACCTACCCATTCCATCTTTTGTGATTAACCATTTCACGGAGATTAAGAAAGATGATCGGTGTTATAATTATAGGGGTATCAAATGACCATAATATCCTTTTGTTTAGAAGAATTAAAAGTGTGAAATAATAAAGGAGGTATAATTAGTAAAGTAACATTAATTCTCTTGAAAATGTAAATGTGACAAATAGAATGAAACAAAAAAATTTCTAAAATGCGATAGATAGAACGGGACGGAGGGAGTAATTGTTTATCGTAGCATTCATTGCAAGGGTAACATAGGAAGTAGGTAAAATTACAACTGTAACACCAATTGTGTGAAATGTTGTGCTAAAGACATTTCTTATTTGTGCTATGTTTATTGGTTGGGTGGAGTTCAATGATGAATATACTTAAAAATCAATTTTAGGGCGAGAAAGGAGTCTTTGGAGCAGACATGTTGCGAAATTTCTGTTACCCCAGTCTTTGATTTGTTATGCGAATTAAGTCCTGCTTTTTTGTGTTTTTGGCCACATCTATGCTCTAAAAATGAAAACCAAAGTGAAACACGATTGTTGGCTTTTGTCTGCTATTTACAGTTAAAATTTACTCTTTCTTTTGCATGTAACGCCAATGGAATATAATTTTTCAGCTCACTATTGAAGCACTTAGTATAATTTGTATCTGTTGAGTTCACGTACTTGATTGTGGAAAGAAAAGTGAAAACAGCTTCTTGAAAACAAACATACATTTGGAATGTTTTTAGTTGCGGCCATCCTGTAATCGGATAGTTTTTTTCTGTGCTTTATTCTCCTTATCTAAACTAAAGAAGTGAATGCCACAGATAATTTTGGGGGCCTTTGCTCCACTTTCATCTCATTGTGTGAGTCCATATCACAAGGAGAGAAAACATATATGTCCTCTTGTGGCAAAAATTAGTTTTGACTTTGCTTCATGAGTTCAGTATTCAAATTGCAGGATTAGGATAAGTGGGGACTGATTGAAACTTTTGTGTGAAATCGCAGGTTTTTGCTTGGTACAAGAATCTTGGTAACATCCGAAATCGGGGAAGAAATGCAGTTCTGTTGATTAGTTAGCTTCTTTTTTCCGAACTTTATAGGACTCCTCCATGTAATAATTGACGACGTGTTACTTCTTTTTTCTTCATATTTTCTGGTTATGAATTTTCATGCGTGATTTTGATGACTCTCTCCCTCTCTCTCTCTCTCTCACACTTGTGCGTGTGTGTATTTTCATGATGGATTATGTTACTGTGCCACCTTCAAAAGAGATCGAACTAGAGCGTTTTGGTAAAAGAATTTTACATGCTCATTAAGACTACATGATAATTCAAATTCGGTTCGATCATGTCCAGTGTCAAATTTCAAGTGTAATTGTAAACATGTATTGTTGGATTGATCATTCGACTTGTGTCAGGACCAATTCGCAATTGGTTTCGTGGAACAGATTCTAAAGTAGAACTTTTCAAAAAAATGAAATTTGATGGACGCATAGAATTTTACTATTATTATTTTTTAAATCTCAAAGTCCAAGTGGCAGCCATTAATATTGAACACGTCAATTAGATGAGTTTTTGCCAATTCGAAAGTTTTTCATCTCTTGTTTTACAGCACAATCTGCATGATCAATTGTTTGTGTGAATTTATGTTGCAAATTGATATAATGATTTTTGAACTCGTAACAATTATTTGTATGTTTGAACACGAGATGAGTATTTTTTCGAGTTCTTTAAAGGTTAAATGTTAAACTTCTTGGCCCTCATTATTTTGATGTATAACTGAGATAGGTGAGCTTCTAACCTGCAAAACCATTGCTTTCTTACAAACAAAGGGCTGTTTGGTGAACAACTCTATCAAACACCATTTTAGCTCAACCTCCACAGAATAAACACAGATTATCCACCCATTAAAATCCATATTTAAAACACACAAACCCTAGAGTGTTCCTCCACACATCATATACTGCACCACGCATAACACCTCTCCATCTTATTCCCCTTAACCAAATGGCTACCAAGAAATCACAAGAAGACGAACGCGCCGGAGCCGAAATCGTCCATGGAGCCGAAGAATGCTTCAACCACTCCCTAAAGCTCCTCGGGGACCTAGGGTTCCCAAGAGGCGTTTTGCCCCTCAAGGATCTAGAAGAGTGTGGCATAGTGCGCGAGACAGGCTATGTCTGGATGAAACAGAAGGCTTCTTACGAGCATTTTTTCACCAGGACTAATACTCTCGTGAGGTACGACACTGAGGTGACCGCGTATGTGGAGAAAGGTAAGATGAAGAAGATGAGTGGTGTGAAGAGCAAACAGCTTCTATTGTGGGTGCCTATCGTTGAAATGAGCATTGAGGAAACTAATGGAGATAAGATTTACTTCAAGACGCCAATGGGGATTGGAAGGTCTTTTCCCATCACTGCTTTTATGGATGAAGAGGAGAAAAAGAAGCATTTGGAGGAGATTTATGAGGAGGAATGATTTGAACTATTTTCTTCTCTGCCTTGTTTGGTTCGTGAAAAGAGATTGTCCTTATTGTTGCTATTATGAAATTTAACATAATTTTTTTGAACGCCTCTTTTTTTGTTGTTTCCTATGATGAAATAAAAAGAAACCCTTTTTAATTTTAATTTGTTTGACATGATTATGACATTTGGACAAATATCATATAATGATCGTAACTAGGATTTCCTTCAATCGTTAGGATTTTTTCTTAATTCAACAAGACGATTGTCAGGCCAAAACCTCAAAACCTATTGCAATAAAATAAAATTTTCATACAGAAATTGGGTCTTAATTGAGTCAGGTGGTTCTTAATTCTTTGGGGAATCGGTAAATATATTTGCCTTCTAATCTTTAATATTTTGTTTTATTTGAAATGAATTTAGAGTTAAAACTCAATACGGTTAACGCAAATTTAATAGGGTCACTTAAAAGATCGCATCTAGACGTGCCCACCGGTTCGGGCGAACCGGATGAACCGCCGGTTTGAACCGGCGGTCAACGGTTGCGGAAACCGTTGACCACGGTTCAAACCGGAACCGCAACCGCAACCGCCGTTAAGGCGGGCCGGTTCCGTTTCTCCATACCCCAAACCGTAAACCGGCGGTTCAAACCGCCGGTTTAATAAAAAAATAAAAAATCAGTCGATCGACTTCCCCTCAGTCGATCAACTGAGTCGTCAGCGAGCCGTTTGAAATCAACGGTCTTGATCTTGTGACCGTTGATGATCAACGGTCGAGATCAAGTGACCGTTGATTCAAACCGCCGGTTCGACCCTAAACCGGCCGGTTTGGTCCAAAACCGGCGGTTAACCGGCGGTTTATCCGCTCTTTTTTTTCTTTTTTGGATTTTTTGGATTTTTTCACTCCTATAAATACCCCTCATTCCCAACTTATTTCTCTCATACCAATCTCTCATCTTCTATAATCTCTCTATTCTACATTGCACTCTTTGCAAATTTTGTGATTTTCAAGATTCTTTAATTATTATCAAGCCTTCCTAATTCCAAACTAAACTTAATTAAGTTTAGTGTTATAATTCCAAATATATTTCGTAATTTATAGTTATAATCCTAAATTTATAATCCTACTACTTTAG
The DNA here is from genome assembly GCA_014905375.1 of Phtheirospermum japonicum. Lineage (NCBI taxonomy): Eukaryota > Viridiplantae > Streptophyta > Magnoliopsida > Lamiales > Orobanchaceae > Phtheirospermum > Phtheirospermum japonicum. The sequence goes on along the minus strand of BMAC01000044.1, from coordinate 1,450,829 downwards.
CCACTACTACTCTTTCTTATTTTTTTGTATTAATATTAACTTCTAAAAAAATGTCAAGCCGGGGAGGTTCTTCTCGTTCCCGTCGTTCCGATAAGGGGAAGAGTATCGCACTCGATGACGACGCCAATGTCCATCCCATCGGCTTATCACAAGGCAACACTCCTTCGGTCGGTGACTACAATCCCAATCGCATCGAAATTGACGAAAATTGGAGTGATACCGACATTGATCGAACTTATCGAGCCGCCGCCGCCTTTGCCGGTAAAGACGTGCCGCCCATTGAAGAGGAGGATGAATTGCCTCCTCCAAGAAACCCAAGAACTCGTTCTCGGGTAACAACGGAGTTAAAATCCGACATTTTCAAGAAACATTTTCAAAAAATCGAGATCCCACCACCTGCAAACGAGCCACAACTGGAAGACGGCAAAAAACGAAAAAGGAGGTACCGTGTCACTTGCAACTATTGTACATCATCTTACCAATTTCTAGAAGGAGGAGGATATGGGAATATGCACAACCATCTCAACAACAAACACCCCGACAAAGTCGGCATCGATAGGACTCAAACGCAACTACAAGGAGGACAAGTAAGTACGAATTCATCTTCTTTATTTATATATTCCGACGCTACTCATAGAAAGGAATTAGCAAAATTTGTTTCTTCTAGATCACTTCCTTTTAACTTTGCCAATGATGATTTATATGAAAAGTTCACCCAACTTTCTTTTAATCCCTCGAGTACGAGAGTCTCACGCTCTACCCTTACTCGTGATATTAAAAAAGTATTTATATGAAAAGTTCACCCAACTTTCTTTTAATCCCTCGAGTACGAGAGTCTCACGCTCTACCCTTACTCGTGATATTAAAAAAGTTGTTTGTGGATATAAATTAAACTTATGTAATGAATTTGCTAGTTTACCAAACAAAGTTTCAATTTGCTCGGATGTTTGGAGTGATCATTGGGAACGAAACTCTTACATGGGTGTTACATGTCATTGGGTTGATAATTCATGGACTTTACAAAAACGTTTGCTTGCATATATTCTTTTTAATTTTATTTTTTGAATTTATTAAAACTCTTCTATTATAATTTTTTTATTTTAACTTCAAAATATATTTTATTTGACCAGTCGATCGACTAGATTGGTCAGTCGATCGACTGGTTCTCTCCAAATCGACTAGAGAACAGAGAGTTTGGGAATTTTAGGCGAAGCAGTCGATCGACTGACGCTTAGTCAATCGACTGCCAGTCGATCGACCTCTTCTCAGCCGATCGACTGAGTGAAAATTAAAAAAAAAAAAAAAACCGTGAAAACCGTCCAAACCGAACCGGGACCAAACCGTGAACTGGCGGTTTGCAAACCGGCACAAACCGTCCGGTTTCACGGTTCGGTTCCGGTTGGAGGTTTCCGCCGAAACCGAACCGGCGGTTCGAACCGCCTGGACACGTCTAATCGCATCACTCTACAAGCAAGTGTGGCTAAGTGACTAAGAGAACTATTTATTTGTTTTAGATACTTATTATGCCAAACAAATGTCATCTTTGCTATTTTTGACTTTATGATGATATCGTATATAGTTGGTGTTTAGAATACTCTGGGTTATATTCTTTAGTGAAATATAGCTGCAAATTTGATGTGAGCTTGTTAACCTTTGCAACTTATTTGCTATAGTTATCATATATTCATCCATTTTCATGAGCCGCCCAAATTCTTTTCTTTACATACAAAGAATTAATAAAATAAATATAGATAGAACTCGAGATTGTTCCGTTTGGACCTTGATGTTAAGTTTGAACAGGGAAGTACACAAAACATATAATTTTTATTTCCCATCATTTGCGTTTGCACAGTAATAAAATCATTATGTAATAATAAAAAAGAATATTCTAGAGAACTAAGTTTTGGCTAATCTATAAAAACTAGTAAACCCGTGAAAATAGCGGGAAAAATAAAAAATATAAAATAGATGAAATTTATCAAAAAAATAATTAAGAATGTGAATTATTAAAAATAAAAAAAAAATGTTGTTCACTTTATAATTTGAAATTTTTTTGCTACATTAGTTATTTTGTTTAAAATGATATTATTTTCGTCGCAACAAAGAATTTCCAACCCTTTACACTCTTAACTATTAATATTGTGAAATAAAGATGACTTTTGCATTGTACGCGAGTTTACAAAATAATGTTGTGTCGATTCTGCTTCTATTGAAACCCCAATAGCTTTAAAGCCCTTAGAAGAGTGGAAGGGCCGTCAAGAGCTCTCTACTGTCTCCTCAAGTTACTTTGAGGACAGTTAGATCCTCGCAAAGTTCTTGGCTTCAATTAATTGAATTGTTGCACTCGAGGTTCCGTTGTCTATTATCATTGTTCTTTTTTTGTATAATAGTTTATTTCCTTTGAAGATGAAAAGTGCAGAAATTCGCAGGTTACATATTTCAAATGCTTTGAAAAGCTTTGAAACTTTTGACACACAGGATATAAGTCAACTTTCTTCTCATCCATCACCACTGTTTTATTTTGATTATTATTACTAAGAACTACAAAGTAGACTTAGGGTTTTATCCTCATTGACCTAGGTATTTTCGTCACCAAGTACTCAGAAAAGAGAAAGCATGGATGTTCCGAATTTTTCCTTTTCTTCTTTGTCAAAAGGATCTTCGTCCAAATACATATACATGTATGCTCTGCAGAGGAGCTCGCTTCGACTATGCTCACAACCTCATCCACAACTACATCATAGATAAGCTCAAGTGAGTTTTTCTTGGACCAAACTTTTTCTTGAATTGTCGAATGATAAGTTTATTGATACTTTAACCTTTTGTTTGGAGTATAAATCCTGGAAGCCTAGATATCTCAATCATAGATCCTGGCGAGAGCTTTATGTCATCTGAAGTTCTCCCATAATCCTGGAAATTATTAGATAAAAATGGTCAGCCTTTCGATTTTATTTATTTATTTTTTATATTTAAGAATCAGAAGGAAAAAAAATTACTCTTTTGTGAGATCATCATTCTTTCCTCCAGTGAGCTTCTTGGTGGATGCGCTCCTAGGCCTTCGTCAAAGTTCTTCCTTACCATGCTCATGGTTAGGCTAGAAAAAACAATAACCAATCAAATCATCATACCACATCGCTATCGATCACCATTTGATACATATCCTTGGTTGGTTTCGATGGGGCTTTCGCAATTTTCGTACTCAAAAGATCTTTCAATTTCTTATTGTCCGCGTATATCCCTGCAATTCGAGAAAAATAAATCACCATGCATGCACAAAATATGCACAAATATCACACCAAACATTCTGCCAAACATGCTATCAAGTAGACCATCTAACGAAAAAATAAATTAAACAACACAACCAAACATCACCTATTTATTATTACACGAAGAACAATACATATTTATTTCTTTTTTTCTTAATCAAAGAAAAAACAGGTTAAAGGATCAATAACACCAAAAAAATACAGATTTATCCTAAATCCCGTACTAATTCAACTGCTTACAGATGAATAAATTCTCTTAAAATTGATCATCACCCAATAAAAAAAATATAAAAAAAGTTGTTTAATTGTTCTTGCTGGCTTAAGTCATTC
>BMAC01000044.1:1384723-1436139 GCA_014905375.1 Phtheirospermum japonicum | reverse complement strand
GTAAACAAGAGAATTAAATATTCTTCACTTCCTTTCATTTTGTTTTACTAGAGAATAGTGAAAAAGAAATATTTAGGGAGATGAAATTTTCTTGAGGAAATAGTGATTGAATATAAAATTATTTTTTGAAATTCTTTCAAATGGGCACTTAGATGAGATGTTTATTTTTGTAAGAAGTTAATAGCAGTGGAGATGAGAGAGGGAAGAGGAAATAAAAGAGTTAGATGAGATGTTTATTTTTGTAAGAAGTTAATAGCATTGGAGATGAGAGATGAGAGAGGGAAGAGGAAATAAAAGAGATAAATAATGAATTTTTTTTGGTGGGAAATGGACTTGTGTTTTTCTATTAGTAGGAAAATAATTATGGGGTTTAAACAATTACTTCTTTGCCTTTTTTTTTATAGTTGAGGGGAAAAAAACTTAATATCCAATAACCGCCTAATTGTGCAATAAAATTATTGGAAATTGGCTTGTGGAAGCATGATATGTATTGAAAACATCATTATCATTCTAATTGTGTATCAATGTATTTTTAAAGGCAAATACTTGGGTGAGATAGGTCTCATAGTATGAGGACCAGTTTTTTACCATACCCATCTATCTAACCCATTTGCTGCCCGACCCGCCCCTAACCCTAACCCTAAAAGAGAAAAAAAAAACGTGACTACTTCATTTCACCAGCCGCCTCCCTCCCCCTTTGTTTCTCTCTTTCTCTCCCTCACACATGAACCGCCGGTCACTCTTCGGGCGGTGGCTAGCATCCTCCAGCGATAAAATAAACATATAATTTGATTCGTCTATGTATTCTTATTCAAAATTCGATATTGGATTTACAATTGATTAATCCGATCAACGTAGATCTGAGGTCAAAATCTCGAATCCATCAACTTTGACCTCAGATCTACGATGATTTATCGGACTAAAATCAAATCGGCTACTACCATTCAATTCTCATCGTCGAGATCTACAATATTACCGAGAAAAGAATTCAAAACGGTTCCGAAATCGGAACCGATAACGGTAGGCCTTTTATTTTTCTCGTCATTCTTTCTCTCCACTTTTCTACCATTGTTGATGTGTTTACGTGGTGATGGTGGTGGTGGTGTGCGCATGCAGGTGGTGGTACGCGGTGGTGTGATGAATTTTTATTAATGTTGCTTTTGAAAATGATGTGAGATTTTGAGGTTGCATTAAGAATTTAAAAGTATTACAAAATGATTTAAAAGTTTCACAAATTCATTAAAAATTATTACAGATTGATATGATATTTTCGTAGAAATATATTAAAAGTTACAGTAAAAATAGTTAAAGTATCACAGAAAGTTATTCAAGTATCCCAAAAAATAGTTAAAGTATCACATAATTTTGATACCTGATTTCTATAATTACGTATATATATTTTTTTAAATAGATAATTCAAAGTATTACAAATGTAATTAAAAGTATTAAAAAAGATATTAAAAGTATCACAGAACACACTTATTTTTGTATCACAAAAGTAGTATGAATTTTTACAATATCTGATCAAGTATCACAAAATATATTAAAAGTATCATAAAAGATATTAAAAGTATCACAGAACACACTTATTTTTGTATCACAAACTTAGTATGGTTTTTTACAATATTTGATCAAGTATCACAAAAAATATTAAAAGTATCATAAAAGATATTAAAAGTATCACAGAACACGCTTATTTTTCTATCACAAAATTAGTATGAATTTTTACAATATCTGATCAAGTAATACGAAATGTATTAAAATGTATTAAAAGTATCACAAAACACAAGGAAGCAAGATCAAGATTGTGGTGTTTATCTAATGCACCATATGAAGTATTTCAATGGCGTCCCATACACATCCCCGAGTCTGTTAAAGGTAATTTTTTTTCTTTTTTCTTTTATCTGATTTTGTTAGTTAATTTTCTTACTTTTTCATACATAAAGTATGAGATTTTCACTATAAAGTAAGATTTTTTCTTTTTTTTTGAACATAAATTAAAAATATCTTTATTTTTGAAAATAAAGTAAGAAATTTCACTATAAAATAAGAACTTTTCCTACTTTTTCGAATATAAAATAACAAACTTTCTTACTTTAAAGGATATAAAGTAAGAAACTTTATTAATTTTTTGAACATAAAGTATGAAATTTCACTATAAAATAATAATATATAATTTGTATTAAATAAGAAAATACATAATAATAATTTGCTATTAAGCAAGAATTTTTTTTTTTTTTTGGCAAAACAAAAGTGTGTAATAAGTAAAAAAAAATAGTAATAAGTAAAAAATACATAACAACATTTGCACATCAAAGCAAGAAACTTTTGCAATCAAATAAAATACTTTTTGTCATCAAGTATGAATTTTTGGACATTAAATAAAAAATCTGTTACATATAGTAAGAAATTCGTACATATAGTAAGAATTATTTCCGGTGACCGAAATTATTTTTTGGACATTGAGTAAAAATGTTTGGACATATAGTAAGAAATATTTTTCACATATAGTAAGAAATGCATACATATAGTAAAAAATCCAGACATATAGTAAGAAAAATATCTGGGTTGAAATAAAACTGACTCCATAGACATGTAGTAAGAAATTCAGACATACAGTAAGAAATTGTGGGCAGAAAAAAAACAAAAATGCTGAAAATAAATTCCGGCCACCGGAACTGACTCCATGGACATGTAGTAAGAAATTCAGACATAAAGTAAGAAATTATGGGCAGAAAAAAAAAAGGCCAAAAATTAATTCCGGCAGCCGGAAAAATACTCCGGTGGTCGAAAAATATTTTTAGATGATTAGGAAAAAAAATGTGGACCGAAAAAAAATCTCCGGCGGCCGGCGGGTAACTTTATATTTGCTGGCCAAAAAAAAAAAAAAAAAAAAATCTCGTCGGAAAATTTTCCGGCGGCAGGTGGCAGCAGGTGGCGGCATCATGTGGCCCCATTTTATTATTATTATTATTATTATTATTATTATTATTATTATTAGTTATTTTAATAGTAAGGGTATTGTGGTATATTCATATCACAATTTTGGACTATTTGACAAAAAGTAGGTACTATATGACTTAAAATTGGATGGAGGAATAATTGACAAATGGACCTCCACCTGGGGTACTATTTGACAATTTCTATTTTAAAATATCACAAATAATATATATATATATATATATATATATATATATATATATATATTTATATTAATTATAGTGTGTCATTACCTTGATACGTTACCCAAATATTTATTTTAAATTAATAATAATAATAATATTAATATAAAAAAATTAAATATATGTATATATATGATTAAATAGATTTAATAAATAATATAAATAGTATTGAGATATAAAAATATAAATGAAAATAAATTGGGACATATGAGATCCATAAAAGGTATGAAGTAGAGCTGATAATTTATATAAAAGAGAAGAAAAATTTAGGTGATATGATACGTGGAAAATTGAAAAAGAAAAGACTATGTAGAGTTGGTCTATCCTTCACTTTCAAACTATTGAAATACCAAGACCATACAAATATGTATATATAGGATCAAGATCATGTGAGAACTAAAGTTTTAGGTGGGAACTTAGGAACCGCTATATTACATTATATGTGATGTTAATTTAAATAATGCAAAATGCTATTTATATTTTCACATTACTATTTTTAAGTTCACTTGATTTGTACTATTATCTTATTAGCATGTACATAATTCATAAATAGCATCACATCCTATGTAGCAGATTTTTAGGTTCCCACACAGGGATTGGTTCCCACGTGAACCTACACCTATATATATATGCAAAATCTAGAGTTGCTTGTCATTCTAACCCTGTCCAAACAATGTATTTCTCAAGTTCCTTAGAGAGAGTTGTCTTGCACCCCTATATATTTTCTACCTACCCACCTGTGTCGGTTTCGGGTACACCTTTTTGTTTGAAGGTCGTTCGAACTTTTCGTGGGAGTATAATATGGGTTATTTCAGCGCCGTAGCGTCTAGTGCTCGAACAAAGAAGCCCTTTTAATTTAGCGGTAGAGTAACGTCAGGGAGAGCCCGAGCTATCAGTGAGTTACCACTCTAAAAGAAATAGAATTATAACTTTGTATCAGAACTTACAGACCGAGAATCTATATCAATATCTAATTGTAGAATAATGATCTCCATTGTTATTTGATCGGTGTTATTGAGTCTATTAAATTAACGTAGAGAGACAGAGAGAGGAATTCAAACTCTCGTTAAATTGATTTGAGTCTATTAAATTAACGTAGAGAGACAGAGAGAGGAATTCAAACTCTCGTTAAATTGGTCATTGATCGACAACATACCATGTTCTACTTTTAAACAAAGTCAACATCCCTAATAGGGTAAACCACTTATTGGTGCGATCTATGGTCTTCCATTGGTGAAATTTGATAGGATTTTCGCCCACTTTATTTGTGCGATCTATCTTCACTTAAATAATAGGGACCGCAACTATCCTCGCAAAATGTAATGATGACAAATTGTCATCGTTAAAGACTCCTTTTCCAATAGGATAATTAATAAGTCCCAATTAGTATATACATTAATTAAGTAAGTTTACATAAAAATCTTAATTGATTATTTTTCCAAAGAGTCTATGTCCATTTATATACTTATTGTTTTTAATTGGAATATGATTGAAAATTTATAATTATTATTTTCTAAAAATAATTAAAACATACTACAAATATCCACCCCCAAACCTCTCTCTCACCTTTTTTTTTTCTTTTTCCCTGCTTCTCCTTATTTTCCTCCTTTCTCCTTATTTCCTTATCTAGCAATGGATTCCCAATGGCAGCTCAAAACTAATTACTATAAGAATGCCCAAGCTTTCTATTTTATATCACCAAAGGCACCATCAAAAGTAAAAAAATCTTTAGTTGTTGCCTTTGAGATATAATATATATATATATATATATATATATATATATATATATATATATATATATATATATAATATATATTTTCCTCTTAGGAAACAAATAAATAAAAATGCTTTCCCTAGTTTGTTTGATGCTTTTATCTGGCTCCATCATGGTCACAAGCACCGAGAGCCCTAAAAGCATCTTCATACTGGCTGGGCAAAGCAACATGGCCGGACGAGGAGGCGTCTTTAACAAAGTATGGAACGGAGTTGTCCCCCCTGAGTGCCAACCCAATCCTCGAATCCTCCGTTTGAATGCCGGGCTCACGTGGGAGGAGGCCCGGGACCCTCTCCACCACGACATAGATAATAAGACGTGTGGGGTGGGGCCCGGGATGTCATTTGCCAATTCAGTTCTTATGACGGATCCCAGCATCGGGGTGATTGGATTAGTCCCTTGTGCCGTAGGAGGAACTAAAATAAGTCAGTGGAGACCAAATGACTACCTCTACAACAATACCTTATCACGGGCCCAGGCGGCATTGCGCAACTCAGGAGGAGGACAAATTCGGGCTGTTCTGTGGTTCCAAGGTGAGAGTGACACGGTCGACAAAGCCGATGCTGATGCATACACGAGCAGATGGGAAACGCTTTTCACTCAGCTTCGATCCGATTTGCAGTTACCTAATCTACCTGTGATCGAGGTATGATACATATAATTAGTATCCAGCATGAATCCGAGTCTTGTAGTTCAAGCGGTATCACTCTTTATACGGTGTTGTTGGTCATTGTTGTCAATTCTTGTTCCCCCACATCCAGAAACTCATTAAAATAATAATAATAATAATAATAATAATAATAATAATAATAATAATAATAATAACACTCAACATTAAATTTAAATGTCATCTTTTCAAGAAAATGGCTTCATGATATTTAATCTTGTAATTATCAATGATTTTGCGTGATGCAGGTGGTGATTGAATCAGCGGATAAGAAGGAAGGTGAGGTGGGGAAATATCTAAAAGAAGTAAGAGATGCTCAGATGGCAATGAATGTTCCAAATGTGAAATATGTTGATTCCATGGGTCTTGAGCTCAATGGTGATAATGTTCATCTTAGCACCGATGGTGAAGTCAAGCTTGGCAAGATGCTGGCCGACGCCTTCCTCTGGTTTTAAGCCCGTTCACATCACAAAATCGAGGCCGTCTAGTTTTTAAAGAAGAGCTTTTTTGTTTTTTTTTTGGAAATATTTTAGGACAAGCCAATTTCTCTATTGCGTTCCTCTCTTGTTTGGACATGTCTATAGTATAATGATAATCAATAGATGTGTATTCATCTAATTATTATTATTATTATTATTATTATTATTATTATTATTAAAGATTTGCTTGCTTCTTTCTTTTTCTTTTTCGTAATTATTGTTCAAAGAGCCTTGGCTATTACATGGTTGAGATTGTGACATACTAATTCAGCGTACCTAATTAGATGTTGAAAGAGAATGAAGAATAACTATAAATTGAAGGATGTATGGAATTATTTTCAGCCAATTTTTTCTTATTTCCAACTGTTCTGAAAAATGGAATTATATTTGTTTAGTGTATTCTTATTGAAAATTAAATTAAATTTTATTTTTTAATAAAATTGAAAATTAAAATAACTTACCAAACACTTATTTATTAAAATCACGCTAATTTATGTCAAAATTTAAATATTAACTCTTTTAATTTAAAATTATAAAAATTTATACATCTTATCAATATACATTATCATAATTTTCACTTAAATTGGAAAATGAAAACAATCTTTTAATCAAATGCTTTCCTTCATTATATTCTGTGCATTACAATGATGCCTGGTACATGTACATCTATGTGTAGCCAAAGGCCGTGCTTTAACCAACAAGGATAAAAGTGACGACCATAAAAGAGTGGTTGGTTTATTATCGAACAACCCTGGACAATAATTCAATAATCCACAGCTGTCTCCTTTGTTCACACTTCCTCCCATTCTATCCGTTAAATTTTAGATTTTTATTTTTATAATTATAAGAAGTGATTACATTGCCGGGTGAATATACCATGCCACACCCCTGGCATTTACAAAAATTAATCTATTATTATTTATAATCAATTTTTAATCTAGTGATTCAAGGTGGAAAATAATGACTTTAGTGTAAAGAGAATAAATCAGGTCGCCAGACCAAGTCGCTAGGGAGTCGCCAGACCAGATTTCTGGCACCAGGTCGACACAGGATAGGACGTCAGAGCCATCACATGCATTCTCATGCACAGCCCCGCGGCGGAACCGGTCTCTTGAACTTTTGTCTTATTAGCTGATAAGTCCCAAAAGTTGGGTTATCAAATATATGGGGTACTAATCTCAAGATAGAGATCAACGACCTGAAATATCTTCTGAATGCGTTACATCGACCTGCGAAACCTTCAACGAACCTCCTAGCAACTTCGCTGGTCCTGCAAAACAGCGCCTTGAACGGGTCGGATCTTGAGCCCGTTAGGCCCTCTGATGCTTAAGTCAAAAGCAAGTTCAAAACACTCAATCCTTCTTTTGAATAATATATGATGCAATTATGATACGATGATAAGATAAATAATGAGTGGTATGCACCTCCTTTTATAGAGATAAGACAAGTCCTCCCCAAGCCAGGGTTATCTTCTCCTACCATAATTTCATAAATACCACAACTCTACCACCGCCTCAATATTAGTATTCCTCCCATATAGTAAATTCCCATAAATAATAAACTTCTCATTAAATTACCAGAATAGGCTTGGCCCTATAGCCCATCAAGACATCACAAATTACTCGCATTAAGCCCACAGGCTTGACATTCACAAAGCCCATAACCGAACTCAAACAATACACCAAACATAAGAGGTCGCGACCTTATATGAGAACACATCTTCATACTACAGGTCGCTACACTATAAAACAAGCTCGCCCACCTCTTTAAGCAAAATCATCCAGCTCGCTCACCCCCCAGAGGAACACCCTCTTTAGGAAATGAGTTCGCTTTACACAAATACTCATATATATATCACATAATATTACGTACGGACATTTTGGTCCGCATCATTAGCTGTCACATATTATTCCGTTTACTTGTTCCGTTAAGTTATCTAGGGTTGCGCTTACTCTATTGTGGCTCGACACCTGTAGTTGTCATTTTAGGTTTTATGTATTGCGTCGCCCTATATAATGTGGGCTGACACTTGTATCTAACAGGTAATTAATATAGAATATATCATTCAAGAGACATGTTGCTTTCAATCTTAAAGTGTCCAATTTTTGCTGCTCTTTTACATGTGCAGACTGCATAGTTCTTTTTATTCACGACATCGTAGAAATCTAAAAATACTGTGTAAAATAATTAATTACGACAAATAAAATAAGATCAATAACGTAAGGGTTAGAAGAACGAAGTTGCATTGACAAAAAAATAAAAAAGAAAGTGCAAAATAAAGAAGACTCTACATACGAAAAGAAAAAAAAAATGGAAAAAAGTTTGAAATAAAGAAGTGTGTCCACAGGGAAAAAAAAGAAAAAGAAAAGAATGGAAGGAGGGGTGATTAATGGGCTGAGAAATGGTTTTGGGGTCAATCTTTTCAATTGGAGTTGAAATTGAGGACTGCTCTATTATTATTATTATTATTATTATTATTATTATTTTTATTTTCTTAATTCTGGTGTGTTGATTTTAATGGTTTGGTAAACTTGTCTCCTGTTGGCTGCATGTTTTTGATATCGACTTGAAATGCAAATTGGTATAATATTTGGACAGAGCATTATATTTACCGTGGTTATATGTTATCAGTGTAAGTTACATTCATTGAATATCAAATTGTAATTCAGAAGTTTGAAGTGATCTTTAATCATTCAAAGAACACTACAAAAAATCTGATGGAAATTGCTAATGTTCAAGGAACCATCGGAATATGTTGACGTGTAGAGGTCGTTAGCGACCCATCGACAGTTCATCATCATTATTTAATATCGATTATTTGGAAATGAACTTTCTGACGGGTAGAAAGTTGACAGTTAATTTTGCTGACGGGTTCTACTCGTCAGCAATATATATATATATATATATATATATATATATATGCTAACGATCCTTATGAATGTCAGCGAAAACCCTAAATATATACCGTCCCCAACCATATGTCTCACTACAAAGAAAATTGTATTTTATCGAGGGAAAACTTGAGGGAAATATTCCCCTCGAAAACTGTGAGAGCATTGCCGAGCGTAATTTTTATCGAGGGCATTACCGAAGGATTATACCTTCGGTAGCATTCCCTTCGATAAATGCCTTGGTAACACGACGTTAATGTTTGTCGCCATAATTATCGAAGGCAATACCGAAAGCTTTTTGAGGGTGTACTTACCGAAGGAACTTACCACTTGAAAATTACTGAAGGGAAGAAATTCCCCTCGAAAAAAACGAGGAGAATTTAGTCCCTGATGTTCCTTGAACTAATGATGGTAGGAGCGCCAAACCTGGTTGGAGAGACCTGGTCTGATACCGCCCTAACCTGAACAAGTGCTACTACGGGCTAAGGGGTTTGGGTCGACCCGATCTGGTGCACCCTGAATATCCTCCTGATCTGACTCCTTCCCAAGTGTAAGGAAAGATCAGTGCCTTCCCGGTCTGACTTTTTCTGGGGGGAAGATAGACGACTTGGACTGTTGTAAGTAACGGCCTGAGATTCACGGAATTCTGTTTTCGGGATCTCGGAAGGGCCCCACAATGAGAAACCATAAATACCAAGAACCTCAATGCTGAAAGGTATGCAATCTGAAGCTTTTCTCATTGTTTCCTGAATACTATTAATTTCCTACTTAACTGACTTAAGTATCGGAAAGGTTTCCACCGGGAATCCTCCGGTGGTCCTTTTTAACGTGTTTTCTGGGCAAGTTAGAAGATCTTTCAAGGAGGAGATCAGCATTTTCTCAAGTGTATCTTTCCGGTAGAAACAATTGGCACCATCTGTTGGGAATACAAGGCTAAGACGTGAGAAAAAGATGGCATCGGATGGAGTTTGATGGAACTTGGTGGCGGAGCTGGGTAGCACGCCAAGCTCTGCCACACAGACGGGTGTGCAAGAGACGGCGGGACCATCGGCGGAAAACATACCAGGCGCAGCGCAACCCCCTCCTAGTGGAGCCACGCACACTGACGGCGGATTACTAAACAATTCCTTTCTAAGGCAATTGTCCGACCTTATCGGCAAAGTAGTGGAAGTAGCTGTGGATAGAAGGTTTGTCGAGGTTTCGAGACCCCCTTCCAAGGCAGCCCCGCCGCCGGCGACGGAGCCACCACAAACCCACAGCACGGCCCGGACTCCCCTCTAAGAAGAAGATGAGAGTTTCTCCGCTTCTGACAGTGAAACATCGAGCAAAACCAACCCAGACTTCACTGAGCAGATGCAGAACCTACAGAAAGAAGTCAGGGAGGTTAAGAGGAGGATGGCGGCCATGTGCACGAGGCTGGCGCGGAGGGGTACCCTGTTCACGGATGTGGTTATGCGTGATGATGTACCGGTTTCTTACCAGTCCATGGGCTTTGAATACAATGGAACAACAGATCCATGGGATCACCTAAGCCGATTTGAAATCGCGGCTACTTTGCACAAGTTTTCTAACGCCGTCATGTGCAAGGTCTTCCCGACAACCTTTATGAAGTCGGTCTAGCTCTGGTTCAGCCAGTCGCCTCTGCGCTCTATAAGCAACTTCGACGAATTCAGCTCAGCATTCCTGCACCAATTTTCTAGCTGTAGAAAGTACCAGAAAATGCCGCTGGAATTGTTCAGCCTGAAACAGAAGGAAAATGAAAATCTACGCGCATACATCAAGCGCTTCTCAGATGCAAAACTAGAGGTGCCACCATCATCTGAGGAGCTCCTGGTTAACGCTCTAGCACAAGGGCTCAGGAGAGGAAATTTTTTTTCAGTCGCTGGTCGTGAATCCAGCACTGAAATTCGAAGAGCTTCTGGAACGAGCAAACAAGTATATTCATATGGAGGAGGCCTTGAAGATCAAGGAAGCTGGGGAAAAGAGAAGGGAACGACTTGATAGGGAGGACAGGACCCCGATGAAGAAACCCAGGACTGACCTGGTTGGAGGACGACCCCGTTTTGATAGGTACACACCTCTGGCTACACCTCAAGGGGAGATTCTGAAGGCCATTGAGCGGCATCCTAATCTCAAATGGCCCAGGACTTACTCGCAGAATCCGCGGAAAGAAAGATCTGACTGATTCTGCCGATACCATAACGAATACGGTCACGATACAGATCAATGCACTCACCTAAAGGATGAGCTGGAGAGGCTGGTGCAGGAAAGACACCTTAAGGAGTTCGTACAGATGAGATGGGAAGAGTCCAGGTCTGAATCTCGCAGACGGGAGTGACCTCAAGAAAACAAGCGAAATGATGGGCGAAGAAATGACCAGACCCAGGCCGTACGAGGTGAAATCCTAATGATTACAGGCGGAGAATGGGACAAACACTCTAAGCGAACCCAGAACGGTTATGTGTGGGCAGCGAAAGACCTAGATAAAAGAACACGCGAAGTAGGACAACTATCACCGAATCCAAACATTTGCTTTGGGTCCGAGGATGAGTATGGTATCCTAGCTCCACACATGGATGCCCTAGTCATAACAGCAACTATCTCTAACTAAAACGTCCGACGGATCTTTGTGGATACGGGAAGCTCGGCAGACATCATCTTCTATGACTGCCTCAGGAAGATGAATCTGGATATGGAGTTAGAGGAAGTCACGACCTCACTGGTGGGTTTTGCAGGAGGAGCATTGAAACCTCTTGGCGCGGTAAGCCTCCTGGTCACACTGGGGGAAGAGCCTTTCAGACAGACCAGGTCGGTACGATTCTTGGTGGTTGATGCAGCTTCTTCTTATAACGTTATGTTAGGAGGACCATCTCTAAGAAAATTCCAGGTGGTGATTTCAGTCTATCACATGAAGTTAAAATTCCCAGCTCAGGATGGGGTGGGTGAAGTTCGAGGAGATTAGTACGCGTCGCGCGTACGTGGAAAGCATTCGACGAAATGATGAGGAAATACATATCAAGAGGGTAAGAGCAGAGGAAGACTGGCCTGAGTTGACTCAAAGGGATGAGAACCTGATGGCGGTAGAAGTAACTCCAGGGGACAATAGTCGAGACCTGCGAGTAGGAACGACCTTTAGCCCGAAGGTCTTAGTAGAGCTGGTCGCGCTTTTGAGGGATATCGCATATATTTTTGCCTGGTCTCCCCAAGACTTAGTGGGAATTGAACCGACCATAGTAGAGCATCGTCTTAACATAAACTCCACAGCAAAGCTCGTAAAACAAAGAAAGCGGAACTTTGGACCTGAGAAGGAGGCCATCATTGAAGCAGAAGTAGACAAGTTATTACGTGCCAAACACATCAATGAGATACAATTCCCAGAGTGGCTCTCCAATGATGTACTAGTCCCAAAAACCAGAAGAGGACTGGCGAATGTGTATCGACTCTAGAGACCTTAACTGTGCTTTCCCTAAGGATCACTATCCATTGCCGAGGATAGACCAGCTGGTGGACTCCACGTCTGGGTGTGAATTATTAAGCATGATGGATGCCTCGCAAGGCTATCACCAAATCAAGTTGGCAGAGGAAGATTGGAAGCGGGTCAACTTCATAACACCAAAAGGAACATATTGTTATGTGGTAATGCCATTTGGTCTCAAAAATGCAGGAGTTATGTACCAAATACTGGTGGACAAAATGTTTAAGAGCCAGCTCGGGAGGAACATGGAAGTGTACGTAGACGACATGTTGGTTAAGAGCGCTAAGGCAACACCACATGTAGATGATTTGAGGGAAACCTTCAGCACCCTGAGAAGGTATAATATGAGGTTGAACCCGAATAAGTGTGCATTTTGAGTAAGAGCAGGGAAATCCCTAGGGTACATGGTTACAGAAAGAGGAATAGGGCTATCATGGATAGGCCATCTTCAAAAAATACCAAGGAAGTCCAATGTCTGGTAGGTTGAATCAATGCCTTTAGAAGGTTTGTCTCGAGGTCGGCGGAGAAGAGCTTACCGTTCTTCATGGCATTACGAAAGAAAGCTTGATTCCATTGGGATGAGGAATGCCAGGAGGCATTTCAAAAGCTGAAAGAACACTTGGCAGATATGTCCTTGCTAACTAAGACGATCATAGGAGAGCTGTTAGTTTCATACATATCTGTGGGGAAGTTAGTGGTGAGTACGATCTGATACAGGAAGAGGGAAAGTTGCAGAAACCAGTATACTATTGGAGCAAGGTCTTGCATGAGGTTGAACTTCGATATGTGGAGATAGAAAGGGCAATGGTAGCCCTGGTTGGAACCGCCCGAAAACTTCGACCTTATTTCCTCGCCCATAAGATCATAGTTCGCACTAACTTACCCCTGAAATCCATAGTGAGCAAGCTAGAGGTCTTGGGGAGATTAGTCAAGTGGATAATTGAATTAAGTGAGTTTGACATACATTTCGAAGCAAGGTTGGCAATTAAGGCTGAAGCATTAGCTGATTTTATGCAAGAAATGGCCAGCTCGGCTGAGGAAATAAAAGAGTGGATAGTCTACACGGATGGCTCGGTGGGAAGCCTGGGGTGTGGCGCAGGAATAGTCTTGGTAGACCTGGAAGGAGTAACCATGAAATACTCAGTTCGACTGAACTACCCTCTGTCCAACAATGCAGCGGAGTATGAGGCACTGTTGAGGGGAGTCCAGATGGCGAAAGAGCTGGGAGCGGAGCGGATACGAGCAAATGTAGATTCACAGCTTGTATGTAAACAGATTGGATAA
The DNA here is from genome assembly GCA_014905375.1 of Phtheirospermum japonicum. Taxonomy (NCBI): domain Eukaryota; kingdom Viridiplantae; phylum Streptophyta; class Magnoliopsida; order Lamiales; family Orobanchaceae; genus Phtheirospermum; species Phtheirospermum japonicum. The sequence continues at coordinate 1,422,387 of BMAC01000044.1, read as the reverse complement.
GAATTCGAAACAAGAGAAGGGCAAATGCAAAAATACCTGGCCCAATTTTGTGAGCTGGCCAATACTTTGGATGCATTGAACGTTCAACAAACCACTAGAGAAGAGAACAACCGAGCTGATTACCTTGCTTAAGTAGCAAGTTTAGTTGTGGATTGTCAAGAAAGGGTGATCACTCTACTGATGGCCCACCGGGAATATGGAGAGGAGGAAGTCAACGCAGTGGAAGAGGGCGAGCAGGATTGGCGCTCTCCTCTTAAAGCATACTTAGAGAAGGGAGAGTTACCGGAGGATAGAAGAGTGGCAAGCAAGCTACGGATCAGGTCAGACAGATTTTGTACCATCAAGGGAGAACTGTTCAGACAAGGATTTGGACAGCCCCTCTTACGATTTGTAAGCCATCAAGAGGGCGCCCACCTTCTTAAAGAAGTCCATGAGGGCTGCTGCGGCAATCACATGGGAGCAAGGACCCTAGCCAGCAAAATAATGAGAGCCGACTATTTTTGGCCATTGCTGCAGAAATAGGCTGATGACTTTGTTAAAAGATGTGACAAGTGCCAAAAGATTTCTCCCTTAACCCACCGACCAGCAGAAGAGCTCATGACGATGAGCTCTCCTTGCCCTTTCGCGAAATGGGGGAATAGACCTGGTTGGACCATTTCCCACGGCCCCGACCCAGAATAAGTTCCTGATTATGGCCATCAATTACTTCAGCAAATGGGTAGAAGCTGAAGCCCTAGCAAAAATTACAGAGGCAGCTGTGATGGGATTCAGTTGGAAAAACATCGTGTGCCGGTTCGGCATTCCCAGGGTCCTGGTCTCAGATACTGGCATCCAGTTCATGGGGGCCAGAATCAGAGCTTGGTTTGCTAAAATGAAAATTAATCAAAATTTTACATCTGACCATCCGCAAGCAAATGGTCAAGTTGAAGTGACCAACCGCATTCTCGTACAAGGAATCAAAACACGCTTGGAAAGGTCAGGAGGCAAGTGGGTAGAGGAGCTCAGTTCGATCATTTGGGCTTATCGTACTAATTCTAAGGAGAGCACGGGTGAAACCCCCTTTAGCCTGGTGTATGGCATGGATGCCGTTATTCCTGCAGAGATCAGCCTAGAAACTCATCGAATACAGAGCTTTGATGAAGATCAGAACAACTCATTAGTGCAGGACGCGCTCGATTTGGTTGAGGAAAAAAGGGACCTGGCTGCAATCAAGATGGAGCACATACGAGGACTAGTCCGGGAAGCCTATAATAAGACGGTTCTGCGAAGATATTTTCGTGTGGGAAATCTGGTCTTGCGTAGGGCTGACCTAGGAAAGGCTAAGGGAAAGTTAGATGCTACTTGGGGAAGGGACCATTCAGAATCTCGAAGGTCTTGGCAGGCGAAGCTTATGAACTGGAACAAGTGGATGGAGTCGGGGTAGCTCGAGCATGGAATGTATCAAATTTAAAAAGTACTATGTGTAAGGTTATTTGAAATATATTCAGATGATTGGAGTTCATTACATATTACAAGTTGACTCAACCAGGATTGGCTAAGGGCGGATGCCCCAAATTTTCCTGACCCGATTGTCAGAAAAGCCAGGATTGGCTAAGGGAAGATGCCCCAAATTCCACTGACCTGATTGTCAGAAAAGCCAGGATTGGCTAAGGGCGGATGCCCCAAATTTTTCTGACCTGATTTTCAGAAAAGCCAGGACTGGCTAAGGGCGGAGGCCCCATATTTCCTGAACTGATTGTTGGAAAAGCCAGGATTAGCTAAGGGCGGATTCCCCAAATTTTCCTAACCTGATTGACAGAAAAGCCAGGATTGGCTAAGGGCGGAGGCTCCATATTTCCTGACCTTATTGTCATAAAAGACAGGTTTGGCTAAGGACGGATGTCCTAATTTCCCTAATCTGTTTGTTAGTACAACCTAGATTGACAAAAATGCTTACCATGCGAAGCCATATCTAACTATCAGTAAAGAGTTTTTGCCCAGGGAAAGATTATTCAGGATGAGTCTGGAATTACATAAATAGAAGATACTTACGGCACTCTACAAACGAAACCTGGCGAGTTTAATTGAACGTGCGAGAAATTGGAAAAAGGAATGCTCATAAAAACAACAAAAATCCGCGAAAAATACATTAAAGAACAAAGTCTGAAAATCAGCCATGGGAAGAAGATGACCTCTTTTCAGAGGCCAGAATCCAGCGAACACGCCACAGCTCGCGCTCGGTTTCTTGGAGGCGCTGGCGGTACCTGTCTGCCCGCCCGGAGATAGTATGAGCCTCGCTGGCAGCAACAGTCAGTCGGCCTACTGACTCAACCAGGTTAGCTTTTTCCTCCATTTGACGATTAAGTTGACGGAGCTCAGCCCATTTGCGCTTGTAGTAGCATTTTTTTTAGCCTTTTCCTCTCAAGAAGGCGGCACACTTGGGAAATCTTCTCCTGAAGAATAGAAAGTATATCAGAAAGCTTGAAGTTCTTGGCAAAAAGAGAGAGATTCTTTCTCTTCACGATATCAAGTTCTTCAAGCAAAGAGGAAGACGCCATGACGAGAAGGAAATGCATAAAACTGAAATACGCGTATATAAAGAAAGAGCGGCACTTGACAATAAGAATAATAGTACTAGGGTATCCTTGAAATTAGGAAACCCTAAAAAACAAAGTTACCAAACGACAAATTTAGTTACAGGCAGGAAATCAATCAGAAAGACAGATCAGCCACACAGGCAGAAACAAACGGAATCTATCTAAAACAAGTACAGCACAAGCCAAGCTGAGCCTAACTCTCGGCATCTAACTCCTCGGCAAGCTTCTCCACTGCATCCTCCGCCAAGTCCCCAAGCGATGCCCCTCCCGGCAGCTCACCCAGACCAGCGAAGGTTGGGGAGGGAGTAGATGTGTTCAGGGCAAGAGCCAGGCTTTGGTCCGGTTGAGCCGCCTCTGGAACAGTTGATGAAGCGTTGAAGGATGTGAGAATGTGCCCAGCGAATTTGTGGGCCTCGAGCTTATGCAGGTGGTTCTGCTCTGGTGAATAGCAGAAGGAGGTAGTCTCAGGTGGCTGCTTTAGGGGCTCCGTGCGATCAAAGGGGAGCGTAGGCTTTTCGTGGACCCATTTGGCCTGAGCATCCAAAGCAAGGTGGTAATACACCTCAGCCTTTGGGGCAAGCAAATGGTAGAGCTGCTCGGATCTCAGGAAAGCTTGGCGGGTGACATCCCTGGTGAATTGAATCAGCTTTAGCCCTTCCTTGAAGTTAAAAAACTCCGTCCTCCATTCGCCACATGCCTTGCCATTGCCTCGTCTGCCAAGCTTCGGGCCTCGGCCAAAGCTTCATCTCGCGCCTCGGACCTAGCTGCTTCAATGACCTTTTTCTCTACCTTGGCCATTGCCTCGTCTGCCAAGCTTCGGGCCTCGGCCAAAGCTTCATCTCGCGCCTCGGACCTAGCTGCTTCAAAGACCTTTTTCTCTACCTTCTTCACTTCCGCCAACTCCTGCTCGACTTCCTTCAGCTTAGTTCCTCTCTCTTTGCATAGGCTATACAACCTCCTCTCCTTCTCCTGCAGCTTTTTGTGCTCTTTTGCCAGGTCCGCATTCATCAGGGCTCCCCTAGCCCTGGACACCAAGATAAACCTCTTGGCCGCCGCCTAGAAGAAGAAGAGTCTTAGCAAAATAAAAAGAAAAGTGAGAAGAGAAGTCAAGGCAAGAGAAAGAAACTTACCTTAGACTCATCCTGGCATAGGGACTCAATGAGGTCTGGGTCAGAACACTTCTCTAGGGTAGCCCTGTCCGCGCTTGGGCATTGCCCTTGGATGAATTGAACCGCTCTGGGACCGGGGCAGTTCAGGACCAAATATTGGGTAAAAAAGGTATCGTTGGGAGTCGCTAACCTGGCCCCAGAGGTAGACACCCCCTCTGTGCCAGCATGCGTCCTCTTTGCTATCCGCTCCCCCGAGTCCGAGGGGACAATCACCTCCACATCCGGAAAGGAGGGTCCTGAGAAGTGCCCAAACCACTTTCCTCGGCTCGGGAAGGCTCCACCATGGGGGCCCATTTCTCCGACCTTGCTTCGGCTCCCCTTTGGCGAGCAACCATTATTTTGTACATCATGTTTTCTAGAAAAGAGAGAAACAATGTTAGTCCAAACCACCATAAACTACAGAGTAGACAAAAAACCAGAATGGTTAGAGTTGTCAATATTTCTTTATCAATATCGGGGGTTAAAGGGCTGTTCTCCTCCCTGTCGTTGAAGAAATCTAAAGCGGAAGGGACAAGAAGTTGGGAGAGATGAAAAACATTCTCATTCAAGATAGAAATTATCCTCTTAAGTCGAGGAGATTTGTCTCCTACGGATAGATGCGGCTGAGCTGGCAATTGCTCAATAGATTGGGGAGGGAAGCACAGTCCCCTGAACAATGTACAAAGAAAAAATCCTTCCTCCAGGCCTTGTTGGAGGAAGGGATGCCGGTAATAAAGCGAACGCCGGCTCTGGCACATAAGTAAAAATAGCCAGGAGAAGAGCTCTTGACCTGGAAGAGCTGGAAGAAGGTCTGGGCTGTGGGATCCAGACCAGCGTAGCGCATGGCCAGGTTGTAGCTTATAATAATCCTAAAGGAGTTAGGGACAAATTGATGAACCGGGATTTTGTACAACCAGGCTATCTCTAATATCAACGGGTTCACCAGTAGGCGTAAACCCGCCTGGAATTGGTCAACAAAGAAGGTCAGGTGGTCGGCCGGTGCCTGATACGCCATTACACCGTCACTGGGGTTAACCAATTCAAACTCCTCTGGCACCTGATATTTATATCTCAGGTTTCCTACCATTCTATCATTTAGGATGGAACAGATATAAGCCCAGCCGGGAATATAGGGGGGATACTCAAAGGATGACGGCGATGAAGTAACAGATGCCGCCAGCTAGGGGTTTGTGGAAAGAGAATCAGCAGAGGAGGAAGACGATGATGTTGACATTATCGGAAAATAAGAAAGGTCGGAAAAATACCTGGCGATGAAGATGATTGGAAAATTATGAACTTGGAGAGGATGCTGAGTCGCTGTTTTGGAGAGAAAAGCAGAAAGCGGGAGCATTTGTGAATAGTTGGTAGTGTGTAAAGTGAGGAAGAAAGAAGAAACCTCGGGATAAAATGGAGAGACGAATCTTCAAAAAATGAAAATCGAGGAAAAAGCGGGATTTGATGGGATTCCCGCATTTAATTTCTCTCAGAGGAACAGTACCCGAAGAGACGTGCTGGATATGGTAACCGCCATTGACCTGTCAATGTTGCAGTACTTGAAGAGATGAGTCGGTATGGTAACTTGATGGGATTCCCGCATTTAATTTCTCTCAGAGGAACAGTACCCGAAGAGACGTGCTGGATATGGTAACCGCCACTGACCTGTCAATGCTGCAGTACTTGAAGAGACGTGTCGGTATGGTAACCGTTTCTGGATATGGATCATCACAAATAATTAGACCTGATCAAAAAAGGAGGATTTTTTTGGATTTGAGCAGATAAGGAATCCGAGAAATCAGGTGGACCCCTAACAGTTCTAAAGCAAGCCTTGGAAATAACCAGGTCTACTCCAGCCCTTTTTTTCTTTGGGGAGGGGGGGGGGGGGGTGGACTGGTTGATGTGCCTTGAACTAATGCTGGTAAGAGCGCCAGACCTGGTTGGAGAGACCTGGTCTGATACCACCCCGACCTGAACAAGTGCTATTACGGGATGTGGGGTTCGGGTCGACCCAATGTAGTGCACCCTGAATATCGTCCTAATCTGATTCCTTCCCGAGTGTAACGAAGATCAGTGCCTTCCCGATCTGACTTTTCCTGGGGGGAAGATAGACGACTTAGATTGTTATAAGTAACGGCCCGAGATTCGTGAAATTCTATTTCCGGGATATCGGAAGGGCCCCACAATGAGAAACTATAAATACCCAGAACCTCAAGGATGAAAGGTATGCAATCTGAAGCTTTTCTCATTGTTTCCTGAATACTAAGAATTTCCTGCTTAACTGAGTTAAGCATCAGACAGGTTTCCTCTGGAAATCCTCCGGTGGTCCTTTCTAACGTGTTTTCTGGGCAGGTTAGAAGATCTTTCAAGGAGGAGATCAACGTTTTCTCAAGTGTATCTTTCCGGTAGAAACAGTCCCCTTAATTTTTTTTTTTGAGAATAACAAAAAATCAAAAAAAAATATAAATAATATAAAACAGAGGGGAAGAACTTCCCCTCGAAAAAATCGAGGGGAATTTAGTTCCCTCGATTTTTTTGAGATAAATAATATAAAAACCGTGGGGAAGAGATTCCCCTCGGAAACACCGTGGGGAATTTAGTCCCCTTGATTTTCTTGAGAATAAAAAAAACCGAAAAAAATATAAATAAAAGAAATGAGGGGAACTTAGTCCCCTCGTTTTTTTTAGAATAAAAAAATTGAAAAAAATATAAATGATATAAAACCAAGGGGAATTTAGTCCCCTCAATTTTTTTGAGAATAAAAATAAATCAAAAAAATATAAATAATATAAAAACCAAGGGGAATAAGATTCCCTTAGAAAATTCCAAGGGAAATCTGTCCCCTCATTTTTTTAAAATTAAATAAAAAATAAAAAAAATAGAAAAATCGTAAAAATAAAATAAATCCTATCATTTTAGGCATGTGGGATGGTTTTCGACCAACAACCAAGATACGATCAATCTATCAACTTATTCGGTTGGAAATGCAAAGCGACGAAATGTTGTGATTTCATGAAGGTGTCACCGGGTGCATCTCGATGTCATAGAACCATGAGGATCGAGTGTTGATCGGTAAATACGCGTTTTCTATTTTTTTCGATTTTAAATAAAAAAAAATCGCAAAATAGAATATGCATAAAAATAAAAATAAATCCTATCATTTTACGCACAGAGTTGCACGGGGTGCATCTAGATGTCATAGAATCATGAGGACTGGGTGTTAATCGTTAAATACGCGTTTTCTATTTTTTTTTTTCGATTTTAAATAAAAAATCAAATAAAATTGAAAAAAAAGAAAAGAAAATGCATAAAAATAAAAATGAACCCTATAATTTTATGCACGTGATGGCACGTGGTGCGTCTCAATATCATAGAACGCACGAGAATCGGGTGTTGATCGTTAAATACGTGTTTTCTATTTTTTTTAATTTTAAACAAAAATCAAAAAAAAAAAAAACGAAAATACGTAATAATAATAAAAAGTCCTATAATTTTTATACAAGTGGTAGAACTGGGTCCGTCTTGATGTCATAGAGGCACGGGTGTTGATCGTTAAATATGCATTTTCTATTTTTTGATTTTCAATAAGAAATTGAGAAAATATTCGAAAAATATAGAAAATGCGTAAAAATAAAAATCAATCCTATCATTTTATGCACGGGGTGGTACGGGATGCGTCTTGATGTCATAGAACCACGAGAATCGGATGTTGATCGTTAAATACGTGTTTTCTATTTTTTTCAATTTTTTATTAAAAATATCGAGGGGATGATTTTCCCTCGGAAAACCCGTGGGGAATAAGATTTCCCTCGAAAATCCCAAGGGGAATTTGTCCCCTCGGTTTTTTAAATTAAATAAAAAACTGAAAAAATAGTAAAAAATAGAATGCTTGTAAAAATAAAACAAATCCTATCATCTTAGGCACGTGGGGTGGTTTTTTACCCGATTTCGATAGAATAATATCAACGAACATGTGCGTATTTACACGAAATATGTAATCGACCAAACAACCAAGATACGATCGATCGATCAACTTGTTCGGTTGGAAATGAAAAGCTACGAAGCGTCATGATTTTGTGAAGGTGGACGGGGTGCGTCTCGATGTCATAGAACCACGAGGATCGGATGTTGATTGGTCGATAAATTGATCGATAAATACGCATTTTCTACTTTTTTCGATTTTAAATAAGAAATGGAAAAAAATAGAAAATGCGTAGAAATAAAAACAAATCCTATCATTTTATGCACGGGGTCGAACGGGTGCGTCTCGATGTCATAGAACCACGAGGATCGAGTGTTGATCGTTAAATACGCATTTTCTATTTTTTTAATTTTAAATAAAAAACCGAATAAAATAAAAATGCGTAAAAATAAAAATAAATCCTATCATTTTATGAACGGGATGGCACGGGGTGCGTCTCGATATCGTAGAACCACGAGGACTGAGTGTTGATTGGTAAATACGTGTTTTCTATTTTTTTTCTCCATTTGTTAATTAAAAAAATAGAGGGGAAGATTTTTCCCTCGGAAAAACCGAGGGGAATTAGGCTCCCCTCGAAAATCCCGAGGGGAATTTGTCCCCTCATTTTTTTGAATTTAAAAAAGTAAAAAAAAAAATAGTAAAAAACTAAGGGGATTAGTTTCCCCTCGAAAAAACCGATGGGAAGAGGCTGCCTTCGGTATTGCCGAAGGTGTTTTTCGATGGCAATATTTCCTTTGGTCCGGTTTAATAAAATTGCACCAGGGTTAGCACCCGCTGCACTTTTCACTCGAAGCAAAGAAAAAAAAACAAATATCAGAAAAAAAAAACCTCGCCCCTCTCCGATCGCCGTTGCTCACCACTCTTCGCTCGCTGCCGTCACCGTAGGAACCCACCTCCGCCAGCCTAGGTAACCCTACATCCCCTTTTTTAATGTAATTTATATAATTTTGGGGTTAATCTTAGGAATAGTTTTAGGGTTTAATTTATAATTATGGTTAGTTTTAGTATTGGTTTTAGGTTTAATTTTAGGGTATAATTTAAAATTAGGGTTATTTTTAGGATTAGTTTTAGGGTTTAATTTATAATTAGGGTTGAATTTAGGAATAATTATACAATTAGGGTTGAATTTATGGATAATTATATATTAGGGTTCAATATAGGAATAATTATATAACTAGAGTTGAATTAGGAATAAATGTATAATTAGGGTTCAATTTGGGGATAATTATATAATTAGGGTTGAATTTAGGAATATTTATATAATTAGGGTTCAATTAGGAATAATTATATAATTGGGGTTCAATTTAGGGATATTTACATAATTAGGGCTGAATTTAGGAATAATTATATAACTAGGGTTCAATTTAGGAATAATTTATAATTAGGGTTGAATTTAGGAATAATTATATAATTAGGTTCAATTTAGGGATAATTATATAATTAGGGTTGAATTTGGGGATAATTATATAATTAGGGTTCAATTTAGGGACAATTACATTATTATGGTTGAATTTAGGAATAATTATATAATTAGGGTTCAATTTAGGTAATTATATAATTAGAGTTCAATTTAGGAATAATTATATAATTATGGTTCAATTAGGGACAATCATAAAATTAGGGTTGAATGTAGGAATAATTATATAATTAGGGTTCAATTGAGGTATAATTATATAATTAGGATTCAATTTAGGGATAATTATATAATTTGGGTTAAATTTAGGAATAATTTATAATTAGGGTTGAATTTAGGAATAATTATATAATTAGGGTGGAATTTAGGAATATTTATATAATTAGGGTTCAATTTAGGAATAATTATACAATTAGGATTGAATTAGGGATAATCATATAATTAGGGTTGAATGAAGGAATAATTATATAATTAGGGTTCAATTTAGGGATAATTATATAATTAGGGTTGAATTTACAAATAATTATGCAATTAGGGTTTGTTAGTGTTCATTAAGAGTTCAATTATGTAATTATCTTTTAAAGTGTGTGCGATGGTGGTTTTGAAATACCATGGTGATCGGTTATGTTAATTTAATGTATGTTATAGTTTGTTATGGATTAATTGTGATTGATTGATGTTGTGATTTGTTTAGAAAGACGTCGGTGATGACGTGGTATACGGCGCCGACCGGGAGGTCTCGTCCCTTTAATACGGTTTTCAAAACTATTTTAAAAAATGATGGTGGTTTTCAAAATGTTTTAAATTATTTCTGATGGTGGTTTTGAATACTGTGGTGATCGGTATGTGGATGTTATGTTTAAAATATATGTTATTTTGTAGATATTGTTTACATGATGTGATTTATTGGTTGATGTATATGTTTGTGATGACGTGGTTTACGGTGCCAGCTAGGGAGGTTCCGTCCTTAGACTCATTTGGTGTTTAGTATCGAATAGAGAACTTGATACTAAATCCCGAATTATCCACTTAGTTGGACAGTTTGAGAGCGTGATTGTAATATGGCTTGTCTTATCTATATTTTTTTTTGTTGATTATAAAAATCTTGGTTCAGTATCTCTCTTTTGTTCTTGAGTGCACTTTAATATATGTGTACTTAGAGAACTAAAGGGAGATGCTGTCTAAATTTGTAGTCTACAGAAATTCATATACTAAGATACTGTATTACTGGAAAATCACGTTTTCGAGTGGGATAAGGTCTTTACCAAAAATTCAATCATTTTCTAGCCACCCTCATGCTGCCCAATTTTTAATAAATCAATATAAAAATCGTATAATGTTAGGGTGACTTCCGATCGTAGTTGGATGTACAAACGAATCAACAATGACCTTTTATCCTCACAATTCGTGGATGGGCTTACCGGTCGAGAAGATAGATTGTTGCGAGAATAATTGTATGATCTACTGGAGAGACAATTTTGATTTGACAGTCTGCAAATTTTACAATGAACCTCGGTTTAAACCGTTTGTCAAGGCAAAACAAAATGACAGAAGGCCGCGTCGCTTACACGAAGATGTACTATTTTCCATTAACTCCTCGTCTGTAGAGGTTGTACGCATCTAATGCTACAACAAAAGATATGAGGTCTCATGCTGAACACGTGGTTGAAGATAATGTTATGCGCCACCCATATAACTCAGAAGTTTGGAAACATTTCAACCAGACTCATCCAGGTTTTGCGGCTGAAACTCGAAACATGAGATTGGGTGTTTGTACAAATTATTTTCAACCATTTGAAAGTTTTGGCGCACAATATTCATCGTTTTCCGTCATAGTTACACCCTAAAACTTGCCTCCATGGATGTGCATGAAAGTTCCTCAGCATTCTTGTACCAGGCCCAAAGAATCCGAAAGAAAAACTCGATGTGTTTCTGCAACCTGTAATCACCGAATTAAATTAGTTGTGGACGGTTGGGGCTCCCCTCGTACGATATATCTAATAAACAAAATTTTCAATTGCGAGTAGCTCTTATGTGGACAATTAGCAATTTTCCTGCGTATTATATGTTATCCGGATGGAGTACAGCCGGTCGAACAACTTGTCCTTACTGTATGGAAAGGTCAGACTCCTTCACTATTAAGTGAACGGGAAGCAATCATGGTTCGACAATCACTAGAAATTTCTTGAATGCGGTCACCGTTCTCGAAAGGATAAACGACGCTTTCGAAAAAGAAGATCTTTCGAGACTCCATCGCTGGAAGTCCGCTCAGGGACAAAAGTTTTGGTAGAGATAGAAAGATTGGGGCTTCTGAAATTCACTAAATTAGATGCAACACTCGTTAATGCGCAAATATCTAGAATGTCTAGTTGGAGAAAACGAAGCATCTTTTGGGACTTGCCATATTGGAACACAATTCTAATTCGCTACAAATTAGATGTTATGCACATTGAGAAAAATATGTTTGATAATGTTTTCAACACGGTGATGAATGTCAAAGGGAAGACCAAGGACAAGTCTTAATCAAGGGAAGAGTTGAATGAGTATTGGAATCGTTTGGAGCTAGCGCCAGACGGATCGGGAAAGTGTCCTAAAGCCTGTTACACACTTGATAAGTCATCAAAAGCTGCATTGTGCGAGTGGGTTAAATTCCTTCAATTTCCAGATGGGTACGCATCATATTTAGGGCGTTGCGTTGACAAGAAGGAATCGCATTTGATCGGCATGAAAAGTCATGATTATCTTGTATTCATGCAAAGTTTGATACCAATAGCCTTTCGTGAACTGCTTCCTTCAAATGTGTGGAAGGCTCTAACCGAATTGAGCCTGTTTTTCAAGGATCTCACGTCAATAGTCATTCGCACCAAAGATATAAGTCGTTTAGAACTTGACATTCATTAATATTGTGTCAACTAGAACTGATCTTCCCTCCAAGTTTTTTTGACTCAATGGAGCATCTGCCCGTTCATCTTGCGTATGAAGCGAGAATTGCTGGCCCAGTGCAGTATAGTTGGATGTACCCATTTGAGAGGTATCTTCGCAAACTAAAGAACAGTGTGAAAAACAAGGCGAGTGTCGAAAGGTCGATAGCAAACACATATCTGGTCGAAGAGGCATCAACTTTTAGTTCATATTATTTTGAAGATCACGTTTCAGCTAAAAGAACAAATTTGCCTAGAACTGATGATGGTCAGAATGGTGTGGATGACGCTGATGAAATTCCTTCGGTGTTTAAAAAATATGGGAAGACGTTTTGTACCAAGGGAAAAAGATTCATAACCGGATACTCTTTTCCATTTATACTGTAAATGTATATATATGTGAATGATGTAGTATTTACATAAAGAGCATTCAACGTCTCCAACCAAACATTACTGATGATAGGCTCAACGGAAAATTAGAAAATGAATTTGCCAATTAGTTCAAACATTACATAAGACGTTCGATACCAACATGCATATCATTTAATTACCGTATTTATTTATCTTATATATTTCCTAATTAAAAATGATTCTTCGACGTCATATGCTAGAGATCATTCGAACAATGTGATCGGTGTGAACATTAGGAGCCTAGCTAAGGGTCCATCAAGATGTGTGAAATCATATACCAGATGTAAGATAAATGGTTATAGATTTCACACAATCGAGCACGGCTCTAACAAAGCTACATCGAGCAATGGAGTATGCATTAAAGGGTCAAACTATGGTGCAACCGAGTATGATTATTACGATCGTATAATAGAAATTGTGTACCTCGAATACACTGACCGAATGGAGAAAAACACACTATTGTTCAAGTGCGAATGGTTTGATCCAACTGCTACGGGCACAAAAGTTCATCCACATTACAAGCTTATCGATATCAATCATAAGCGTAGGTCCAACCGATATGAACCTTTTGTACTTGCTTCCTAAGCTGTACAAGTATACTATTATGTGTACCAAAGTTTGAAATGAGACAAGTTAGAATGGTGGGCAATGTGTAAAATCGAGGCGAGATCAAATATTGAGTTTATCGAGCCTTTACCAGAGCAATCATTTCAAGAGAAAGTTGTAGATACATGCAATCTAATTCAACTGGACGATGTCAATTTCCAGTTGCACGACCCCATTGATGATGATATTGATGATCTTGGTGACGAGACAGATGATGATTTAGAAGAAGAGTTACTCACCGATCAAGATATGGATCAAAACACAGACGGCGATGATTTTGGTGATAACTTTAATAGTGAAAGTGTCGAATCAGATGATTAATTTGGTTGGAATATATGTAAATTATTCATATTGTAATACACTCTTTTTTATAAACTAATTTATTTATGTTTGGATTTATTTAAATGGTTGATATATAATATATACTGGTATTTTGTAAAATACTCGTATTATCTGATAATTTTATCAGATGCCGAGAGGTCGTGGATCCAGTAGCCTAGGTCGATCGGATATGGGGTCGGCTAATCATTTAGATGATTTCGATGAAGATTACATGGGTATTGGTACTGATCATTTACCGTCGATCATGGATGCCACCATACCGACACTGAGATCGACATTGACACCGTCCGATGAGGGTATATCCGACGGGACTTGGGCCCACTACAGAGGCGATACCTTGTTTTTATCACTCGAAAGAAGTAAGTAAATTAATCATTTTAAAAATTTTAATCTTCATTATTATTGAATTATATTTGTAACTACAAACACAATTAAAGGCTATATAGCAGGGACATTAGGCTGATCAACATATTTCGGGAGATCATGCCGAAGGATCTCTATCCTGCCGGTTGGAAGTTTAAGGCAGTCCTTGAGGAGACACGTCGATTCTGTTGGGACATGTTTCAGGTAATTATTATCTTGTATCCAAATTTATTAACATTTATTGTAACTTGAGAATCATGTATCAATTCAATTATAATTATTATTTTTTTTGTAGGAGATTTGTTATTGAAACATGAACTTGTACACTAAAAACGAGATCCATACAACAGTTCTCCACACGATGCAAGACAAGTATGGAAAGTGACTAAACGAGTATAAACAGCATCGTGATACTCATGATGGTCAGTCACTGACATGCGTTGACGAGCACGTTTGGAGGTAAATGATTCTGTTATGTTTTCTTATTAAATTGATTTTTTTACATTATTACAAATAACTTATATTTTATATATCATGCATTTCAATTAGGGCTTGGACTTTTGAGTGGGATAAGCCCGAGAACAAGAGTGAGTCCGAGCAGTGCAACAAGAACAAGAGGAGCGAGCCTGCTGGTCCGGGTACTGGGATGTCGGAGCACAAGGGAGGGTCTAGATCTACGATGGATTATTCAATGATATCGTAAGTAATTTAAAAATATAATATATTATTTATTTTTTTTATTTTTTATGTTAATTATTTTATAATTTTATTTGGATACAGGAGCGGGAGACGGGTGCGCCGACCACTACATACCAGTTTTTTGTACGTACGCACAGGAAGGACGGCGGCATAAGGATCGATGCGAGACCCAGTAATACTAGTGTGAGTCCCTTTATTATTTTTAACTTGTTCTTTGGTTTTGATGTTGAATTTACTAACTAGTTGTATTTCAGGAGGAGTAGGATCGATGTTTGGATAACGCACATGCTTCTTCACAGGATCCAAAAAATGAGGTTGACCCTGACCTTGTTTTCCTCGACGTCATCGGGTCAGAGAAGGTCCGGCATTACGGCACCGGATCCTTCAGGAAGTTGGTGGTAGTTGTGAAGGGTTTCTGAGGTAGCTCTTCTTCTTCCTCCTCCTCCCAGCAGGAGAGGACCCACATGAGACAGCTCGAGGCGCATCTCAAGGCGCAAAGGGAGGAGTTGGAGGCCACGAGACGAGCTCAGGAGGCGATGGAGAAGCGATACACCGAGTCTGAGCGTCTACATGAGCAGCAGCACCTGAATCAACAACAATTTCAGGCGCAGATGAATGCCCAGATGGCCGAGCTGTTAGATCGTTTCCAGCAGTAAACATTTTTACTAAACACTTTTCTTCAACAAATTCAATAATTATAAATTTTCAGATATTTATATAATAATTGGTTTATTTATTTTTCTATCTAGTAATATATTTTTTAAGATTTTTGGGATATTTTAATAAATAAACAGATATTAAAATAAGTAATTAAAAATAAAATAAAATAAGGAAAAAATCGAGGGGAATATTCCTCTCGGAAAATATCGAGGGAAAATCCCCATCGAAAAAACCGAGGGCAAGAATTCCCTCGGTTTTTTCCTTTTTTTTAAAAATATTATTTTTTAATATTTTCTGAGGGGAAAACCAAGGGAAATATTCCCTCGGGTTTTCTGAGAGGAAATCGAAGGGAACAACACCCTCGATTGTTCTGAGGGCCTATTTTCCCTTGCTTTTTCCGAGGGCAAATATCCCTCGATTTTTCCGAGGGTATATATGTCCTCTGTTTTTCCCTCGGTGTTTCCAAGGCCATATGTATTCAGTCCCAATGGAATTTACCGAAGAAAGGAACCTTTGGTAATTCACTCGGAAAAATTTACCTAGGGCAGATTTCCCTCGAAATTTTTTATCGAGTAGGGTTTTACCGAGGGGAATTTTCCCTCGGTGAATGATTACTGAGGGATTTTGGTTTAATACCGAGGGATTTTCCCCTCGGTAAAACAACAACAACAAAAGAAAGTCACACCTCCGCCGCATCACCGCCTTCTGTAGAAGCTGGAATCCAGCGAGCCGCTGCCGCCACCTGCTCCAACTCCAGCGTCCGCCATCGCCACCTTGCCTCGTCTCCTTCCGCTATCTCCAACCTCTAGGTATGCTTTTCTTAATTTGTTTTATTTTTATTTTACTTGATTTATTATATTATTTAAATTTATTGGTTAATTAGTATTTAATTAATAATTTAGGGTTAAATTGTTTAATTAAGAGGGTAATTATATAATTAGAATCTAATTTAAGGGTTAATTTATAATTAGAAGTTAATTTATAATTAGGGTTTATTTATGGTTTGGAAGTCGTCTATGATTCGATTAGGTATAACTGACTTCAATGAGGGGTTCATGACCTAATTAAAACTCAATTAGGGGTTAATTAAGATTTAATTAACAATTAAGGTTGAATTATTGAATTTAGAGGATAATTATATAATTAGAGTTTAATTTGAGTTAATTTATAACAAGAGTTTAATTTGTAATTAGGTTTTAGTTAGGGTTTGGAGGTCCTCTAGGGTTCGATTAGTTGAAATTGACTTCAATTAGGGGCTAATGACCTAATTAGGATTCAATTAAGGTTTAGCGTTAATTATGTAGTTGTGAATAAAATATGGGTTATTTATGTAAGTTCAATTAGGGGTTAATTAAGTAATTAGGATTCAATTAGAGATTAATTACCCGTTTAATGTTAAGTTAGGGGTTAATTATTCAAATAGGGGTTATTTATTTAATTATGATTAAATTATTTATTGTTTATAAATTATCGTGGTTTAAAATGTACGTGGTGGTGAATTTGATATGCTGTGGTGATTGGTACGTGAATGTTGTGTTTAATGTATATGTTATGATTTGCGAATAATATATACATGGTGTGATTGGTTGGTGTATACGTCGTGATGACGTGGTGTATGGCGTCAACCGGGAGGTTTTGTCCCTCCAGTAACAGATTTTAATTTTTTTAAAATGTAATGATTTTAAAAAGTTTTAAAATATGTGTGATGGGAGTTTTGAAATTCCGTGGTGATTGGCAAGTGAATGTTGTGTGTTTAAGTAATATATATATATATATATATATATATATATATATATATATATATATATATATATATATATATATATATATATATATATATATATATATATATATATATATTTAATGATATGCGAATAATATATACATGTTGTGATTGGTTGGTGTTGTGATTAGTTGGTCTATATGTCAGTGATGATGTGGTGTACGACGCCGACCGGGAGGTTTTGTCCCTCTAATAACAGATCTTTTTTAAATGTGATGGTGGTCTTAAAAGGTTTTAAAATTGTGCGTGGTGGGGTTTTGAAATGCCTTGATGATCGGAAAGTAGATGCTATATTTAATTAATATATATGTTATGATTTGTGATAATATATACATATTGTATACGTTGTTAATGACTTGGTGTATGGCGCCGGCTGAAAGAATTTATCCCTCCATTAACAGATCGATTATATTCTTTCTTTCTACACTCAAACACTTTAACTTAAACATATTTGGGATTTAGTATCAAATAGAGATTTTGATTATTTGGATAGTTTGAGAATGGGATTGTAAAGTGATTATCTTAGTACGTATGTTTTTTGTGGACTCTTAAATTTCGGTTCTTATCTCTCATTTGTTTTGGGGTACACTGTAATATATGTGTACTAGGCACTCTCAAAATGTATAATAAGATGATTTTATTACTAAACATCACATTCTTGAATGAGATATGACCCTTACCAAAAATTTAATCTTTTTCTATAGGCACTCTCATAACGCTCACTTATCTATAATTTAATCATCTGTATTATTAATCATAATTAGGATATCATCGGATGAGTTCTGACCATAGTTGGATGTACAAACAGGAAGAGGTAGATAGTTTCATCCAATTTGCACTCACCCATCATGCAATGAAGGACGGGGAAAAATCGAAGTGTCCTTGTAGTCATACTAAATGTAGAAATTGCAGTTACCATGATATAAATGAGATCTAATTTCATTACGTTAAAAATGAATTCATACCAGATTATCGATAAGTTCATCTGGACATTCCATTGTGAAATAAATCTTGATTCAACGCAACATGTTGACATTAGGTTTTATGTTGGAGGATCATCTTATGCCGCTCTTGAAGAATCCTCAAATGCTTACATTAATATGTTCACGATGCAGCTGGTCCAGACTTTGTATTGAGCCCCAATGTAGAAGAACTGCCGAATCCTGAGGCCCAAAAGCTCTACTATATGTTGAGTGCTGGAAATCAACATTTGTATTCCATATATGAGAAACATTCTTAGTTGTCTCTAGTTGCCCGTCTCATGAACCTGAAGGTAGAAAATCACATGTCCTAGAAGTCTTACGATGAAGTACTCGATTTAATCAAAGAAGTTATGCCAAAATATAATCATATACTGGATGACTTCTACAATAGCAAGAAGTTATTGAGGGCATGGTCCTACCGGTCGAGAATATTGATTGTTGCCTGAATAATTGTACGATCTATTCAAGAGACGATTCTTATTTGACCAGTTATAAGCTTTGCAACCACCCTCAGATTATACCTGCTAAGTAATGAAATGTAAAATGATAGAAAAGCAGCGGGGCCTAATCAATCATTTCAATAGGAGCAGATAGAAATCCAAAATCCAATAAAATCGGAGGACAAAGATTTCCAATTACTTGTCAACCTTTTTATTAATGAATCAGATGAACTTGTCAATAAGGCAGAGGAGGAGACAAAGACGAGTTTCTAATTGATGATTTAGATACGGACGAAGATGAGCTTGATGATAACCTAGATAGTGAAAGTCTGAGTTCAACTTAAATTTAAAACTGACCTATAGATATATAGTTTCAAATTATATTAATTCATTTACCCTGATTTAAATGTGTATTTGTGCTTAAATTTTTATGGTTTTTTAGATGAGAGGTAGAGGTCGTGGACATGTTGCTTTCCTCGAACCATTTTTGGGTCGTGCTTCTCTTGGTTCATCATCTTCGTCTCATCATCACATAGCCACCCATACCCCGTTTCACTTAGGACCATACATTTCAATAATCAAAATAGCATAGGAATTAGTATTCAATCGATACAAAATTAACCTAACTATCAAATCAAATTTGCAGTAAGAAAAATAAAGAATGAGGTTTTATGCCAATCAGAATAGAGTTGAGAGATATTTGAAATTGGGGATCTTGTCTTTTTAAAATTTCAGCCTCTTCGATAGAATTCAGTCTCGCTTATAAAGAATTTGAAATTGTTTAGATCTACTATATGGCACGCACATTCATCTAATGTTCCACGTCTCCCTTCTAAAAAATCATATCAATCCCATGTTAATGCCATCTCTAAATTTGCCTCTTTTTATCAAGATGACATCTTCCAAATCACCCGGGTCTCCAGCATTGACCAGTGCTTCCTTAATCCTAAGGAAAAATATGTGCAACAAATTTTGATCTGGTGGAAGCGCGTGAACATTCACACATGGGAAGATGAATCGTTCCTGAAGAAAAAAGTTCCTAACATTAATCCTTAGGGTAAAGGGTTTTCTTCTGTGAGAAGTATTATCACAATACCAATGGAGCAATTTTGTGAAATTAGGGATAGAAAAACTAACGAAGGCAAATCCGAATTGAGTAAGGGATTTGATTTGGTGGTTGAGGGCAATTGCGGTAAAGTTAGAGGACATGTGCTGGGATTAGAAAAAGGCTTGTATTGAGTAGACCCCATATCAATTATGTAGGTTTTTATTTATAAATGTGTGTCACTTTATTATTGGATGAACTTTCTAATTTGTTTAATAAGGTACCTTTCTTGTTAATTGTGGTCCCCTTGCTAGTACTATATGATAGGGGTACAACATGATTTAGTTATGCTATGAAGAAATTAATCAAATTCTTATCGTTCTAAATTTTATCCTCCCCCAGCCTTATCTTCTTCTTATGCACAATTCTAGAATTTACAAATGAACTATAGGAAAATTACCAGAAGATATATACAATTAGAAAAATAATGGAAAACATAACAAGTAGTCTAATTCCCCTGAGCAGGGCAAGTCGATTGTTCCTCTACTCAATAGTCACCTCCTTGTTCTCATCCCATGGTTACTTGGTCTAAGACTGGCATCTCATAACCGTATTCTTCAACACAAAACTAGGCACATTCTACTAATATATTTAACTTTCTTCTCACATTGACGCCCTTGATCATCAAGATCGAAAACATGTTATGAACAAGGAATATGATGTTTTACTTCAGAATAAAACTTGGACCCTCACACCACTAACATATGGTCATACCCCTATTCGCTTTAAGTAGGGTTTTAAACTTAAGATAAATATTGGTGGCACTTTTGCCAGATGAAAGTCTAGGTTAATGGCAAAGGGTTACACTTAGTTCCTAGGCTTTAACTACACATATACCTTTATTCCAGTTGTTAATCCCGCATCTCCTTTCAATAGCTATTTCTAAGTTCTATAAAATCAAAGAGCTAGATGTTGATAATTTATATGCAACAACCTCCTTGGTTTGGGTAAGGGGGGAACTTGATATATAAGTTTCATAAATCTCTTTATGTCCTAAAACAAGTTTCTAGACCAAGGACAACAAAACTCTATTCATCCATAACAAAAATTGGTTTTCTACATCCAAGGAAGACTCTCATCCGTTTTAGATCAACACCCACATGAGGTCGAATGAGCTCGCTGTAAGAATATGTCACTTTTATTTTGCCATAGCAGTGAGATGCGACATGAGGTCGCATGAGCTCTCAACAAGAAAGGTCGCCATATGCCTGCCGAAGCACTGAGCTATCAACACGAGTTCCATACAAGTGCTTTGAAAGGAGAAACACCGGATCACAACTCACTACAATACAAAATTGCCACTTCATCATTTAGATAATGATGAAGATTCAGGCGGTGTACCCTTTGTACTATCTAATGTAGCTTTTGGCCAACATCTATACTATCTAAGGCTCCTTGTGTTTCTAGAATATTCTCTTAGACATTATATATGTGTGTCTTCATTATACAGTGATGTATCAATTGTCATCATCCATATTAAGAAATAAAATATCAACTTTCCATAAACATTCTTTATGCCTTTAGTCATTTTTTTTCATGAAATGAAGGCAAGTTACTAACTTGGATCTGAGCCATCTGTTTGAATCATCATGGCAAATAACACCACCTCTTCTTGTTCATCTGCCTAACTTTCTGCTGTAGAACCATTCATTTAACCTCAAAGTCAGTTACTCAGTACAAAACTAAGTGATGAAAATTATTTAGTATGGCATCGACCATACGATTCTATGGCCTAGAAGACTTCCTATCCACATCCCAGAAGATCCCAAATTTACACGAGGAAGGCAGCTTATTAAAAGAAATAACCATGAATCCTAGCTACCTGCTCTAGGTGTGACAGGATCAACTACTCACTTCATGGACTCTGTCCTCCATATCAAATAGTCTTGTCATCACCACAATAGGTTTAACTACAGCGAATGAAATATGGGATGCCTTGCAAGTCAACTTCGCAAATCAGACAAATGCAAAAGCTATGCAGTATCGAATGCATCTTCAGAATATAAATAAAGGAAGCTCATCTATGAGAAAATATATCAACAAAATCAATTCTTGATGTGACATGATAGCTGTTGCATGAAAAAAATTATCAGAGCCAAGTTATATCCTCCACTTGTTATCAGGTCTCGGTCAAGAATACAATCCAGTGGTTGTTTCCATACCGCCAGGTCTGATCTGTGTTCCTTAAGAGAAGCTCACTGTATCTTGCTTATATTTGAAAATAGGCTAGAGTTTACAGACACTACCTCCACAAAATCCCCCTTTTTAGTTAATTACACTACAAACTCTAGAGGAAATGGAAGCTTTAGAGGTAATGGGAATACTAGAGGTAGAGGAGCTGGACAAAACAACAATCTCAGGGGCAGAGGAGGAAGACTTGGCTACAATAAAGAGAGAAGTAGGCCAAGATGTCAGATTTTCGACTACAACAACCAAACAACTGATAAATGCTATTACAGGAAGGACAAAAACCTTATTCCTATATCTATACCTTGTTTTAATCAAAGTGCAACAACAACAATAACTATAAGAATGAAGCTTCTTCTATTAACTTCACCAACATGAACACTGCTAAATCTGTTCAGGACCACAGCTGGTATCCTGACTCTAAAGCTACAAATCATGCAATATGACATGGGAAACCTGAGCCTACTAAAAATAGGATGTAAATGATACTGTTTAGACCTTAAGTAGTTCGGGTAAGAGCATCTCAAATATTGGGAATTCTATAGTAAGTTCACCAGCTTCCAATCATACATTCATGCTTAAAATCTTGTTACATATACTTCATGTCACAAAAATCTCATCTTGCAAGATTTGCACAAGATAATTAGGTGTTCTTTGAATTTCATCTAACTTCTTGTTTGGTGAAGAATCTCTTAACAGGACAGGACCTTCTCAAAGTAACACTTCAGCATGGGTTTTACTAGTTCCACCTCATCAACAATCCATCTCACCTCCATACTCTAGTCAATCCATCTTCTGCAGTTTATTCTGCCACCATTAGAAATAAGGTTTTGTATTTACAAACCTAGAACTTTAGGTTAGGTCATCCCGCTTTTGATGTTGTAAGAAAACCTCTCAAAGGATGTGATATTACCTTCCGTGATAATAAAAACAACTTTTTATGTTTAGCTTGTTTAGAAGCTTAATCTCACTAATGGGGTTCAACTTTTTATGTTCAGCTTGTTCAACTTTTGATCATTATAATGCCTTAGACCTTATTTACGCCGACCTATGGGGTCCAGCACCTATGACGTATGAAATCTTATCATGGTTTCAGTTATTATGTCAGTTTCATTGATCATAAAACTAGGTTCAGTTAGTTTTACTTGCTGAAAGCTAAATCAGATACTTTAGCTGTCTTCACTCATTTCCATAACCCAGTGAATACCAAATTTAATAGGCACATGAAGATTGTGCAAAATGATAGAGGTGAAGAATTTACATACTTCACACCCTTTTTTTTATTTCTAAAGGTATTATTCATACAATGCTTACCCCTATACCTCTCAACAATATAATCTAGTTGAGAGAGAACACAAACACATTGTAGAAGTTGGTTTGTCTTTTCGAGCTCAGTCCAAAGTCCTTACCAGACATTGGGATGATGATTCTCACAGTACACTCTACATCATCAGCAGAACCCCCTAAAAAACCCTCAATTACTATACTTCATTTGAATCCCTAATTAAATTGAAACCAGATTACTATATTCTCAGATTCTTTGTCTGCCTATGCATTCCTTACTTGAGACCATACAACAGTCACAACCCTAGTTCATAAGTAACCCCAAGTACCTTATTAGGCTATATTCCTTCCCATAAATGTTATAAAGTCCTCCGAATCAGAATTTTTAACACTTACTTTTTATTAAAATAAAAAGCTCATCCGCTAGAGAACAGAGCGGTTGTAAGTGACAAGTAGACTCGAGTCGAATCTCTCGAGGAATGACAATTGGAGTTGAAAAATGTTCGTTAAGACACACAAATTAACTAAACACACACGAACAATTGTTTGTTTGTTTTGCTTTAAAAAAACTAAAATTAAATGATAAATGCAAATACCAAATTAAGAAAGCATACAAACGACCATTCTTAAGTAACAAAAAGCTTTTAACAACTAGATAGTTGAAATAGCGAGAATGAACGAATGAATCATAAGAATAACCAAATGTGCTCGATCAAATGACAAGAACGAAAATAAACATGAAATTGACTAACACCCAAATAACGATGAATAAAATGATCAAGAATGCATGAACGATCAAATAACCAAACAAATTCACAAACTAATAAAAACAGCGCCGAATCATTCAATTCAACAAAATCCAGAATCAACACAAATCGTATTACAAAAACCAATAATTCAAAATTCACAATCAAAACTGAGAATTGAACTAAGAAAATACCCAAACCTATTAGAATACGAATTGCAGGATAATAAGCCACAGGCTAATAAAAAGCTGAGTTATGAGAATCCAAACACCGGATCGTGCAAATTCACGAATCAAAAGTAAAGAAAAATCAAAGATAAATTGATGAAAGAGTGAAGAGAGATTCAAATGTTCTAAACATAGAAACTAGGGTTTCCAAACGGTAAGTTTCTATGTCTGGTCGGGTCTGAGATCCAGCTGAAGAAAGACGTCATTTATATAGTGTTGGATGAGGAGGCATTGTGGTAAAATCGCGTGAAAATCACAACCATCGATTTGCATTTATCGATGGTGTCTTTGGCGTAGACCTCCATCGACGCCGGCCGTTGGTCGACGATGGCATGTGGCTCTCGGCATGTCGATCAACTAAGGTTGTTGAATCCACTGGTGGGCACCCGTTGATTTTGCATCAACGGGCAGCGTCGATCGACGGAGGCTAGAAAACCTTAGCACGTCGATCGACAAGTTCTTTCGATGTCAGCATCGGTGCCGCATCGATGAGCGACATCGACGATGCATCAATCGATAACAGCTCTGCGTCCCTCATCTGGTTTTCATCGTTCCGAAGCTGAAATAGGCAATTACATGAAATTAGAAAGCAACTTATGAAATGAGAGAAAAAAGTGTTAAACGGGATAGAAACGAAATGACCTACAAAAATACTAAACATGAAGAAAAAAGAGAAGAACAACGACCTAAAACCCGTTATAAAACATAAACTAAAATTATAAAACAAACGGAAAACACACACAAAAATGTACAAATCAAATCCCTTACACTTAGCTTTTTGCTTGTCCTTAAGAAAAATCAAGTCTTGACGTACATAAGAAAAAACTAGCCACCCGATGAGCTAACCACTAATGCATTCAAATGATTCTAGAAGTTAATGCATTAAATCGACTGGAAACTCAACTAAAAGGATGACGCGATACGTTGAGATAAGAAATTTAAACTTTCTTCCGAATGCCTAAAAGTAATGTGTTGCCCTCCATGTACGTCCCCCATCCATGTCTAGGCCAAAGTCTATTCATGTTCAAACCGCTAGATTGACATCCAACTAACCCAGTCATATATACACCTCTTTAACAATAAAATATAGAAAATGAAAATAAAACGCGTACAAAGGTTTCACGACTTATTAAAAGAACTTCACTTGTATAAGAATTTCTCTTCTTGTACTTTTTTTTAATTCTCTTTTTCTTAATCTTTCTCTCTCTCTCTCTCTCTTTGTTTTGAGTACCCAAAGAGGTGAGGTACTAAATGAGCACAATATTCATAAAACAAGAATGAGAGTTCATTGACTCCAATCTTCTGTTGCTAAGTGCAACTTATTACATTTCTCGATATGCACATGGATATTTAACGTCTCTAAAATAAAAAGAGAAATTACATAAAATTCTATAGAAGCTCTTTGAAAATGGGGCTAGTTTCGACTTTTTAAAACGAAACATGAATAGAACAAGAACAAAACACTTCATAGGTTCTATACACTTTATTCCCCACAATTACACTATTGTTAAAGCATCTAACCACGACACTTAGTCAAGGTTCTAGTCAATATAAATACACATGACTCGTATCAAATACACAAGCAAGCATACAAAAAAGTTACTAAACAATGTCAAACCCCCCCACACCTAAACCATACAATGTTCGCATTGAAAAACAAGGAAAACTAAATGAAGTATGATAAAAGGAAGAGAGAGAGAGAGAGAGAGAGAGATCCCTATGATCGTGCTTGTGGTGATGAGTCGAGCGTCCAATAACGTCCAAAGGGATTCGAAGTCAAGAGGAGCCTGTAAAAAAAAAAAAAAAGAAAACAAAAACACAAGATAAAAGTAGAAAATGTTAGTTTTTTTTGTTTATTTATTTATTTTATTTTTTAGAACTCATTGGAGGGAGCATCGTCGAGTTCCATCTCCGGCTGAGATTCGGTCGCATGAGAGGGGTTGGCTTCGGAATCTTCAACGATTGCTTTCGTGCTGAGTATTAAGCTTGTCATCGATTAGCTGAAGCCTATTGAACATCTTCGTCTGAAAGTCCCGATTTTACTTGAAAAGATGATTCCAATTGGGGTTTGGTCCCGAATCAGTTCGTGGGGCTTCCTCATCATTCTCGTCGGTGCGTCGCGATGAAGATCCACCTGTGTTGTGACCTCGAGTTTCCGGGTCACGTACCATCAGGAGAGTTGAGATCCTAAGAGGCGAAAGACCATTGTCGGCCAGGTCGAACTCAATGTGACTGGTGATGCCGGTTATGAATCGAGCGAATGAGAGGTGTAGAGTTTTTCTTCTCGGCTTCTTCTCCACGATATTGTGGAGTCCGTTCAAGATTAGGAGGTAGATCCGGGGTTGGCGACCGTTTAGCAAGAACAAAAGCACGAAGAGCTCCGTATTGGTCACATTCATGGCTTCTTGTTTGCACAACACCACGTGAGCTAGGATCTTGTAGGTAACAAATACGGCATCGTCACGAATCCTCGTACACATAAATCAGTGCAATTTCCCGTATCCCCCCTTGTCACTTCGCCCCCAAAGGAAGCAACGCCAAATTCGTCCTCTTGTGGAATCGGGTAAACGCCCTCGCTCGACAACCCAAAATCTCTCCAAAAATGCGCTCGCTCACCCGAATGTCAACACCGCCCAATTGCACGAGAACGCCATATTGGTATATATGTTCAACGTAGAAAATAACTCGAGCATAAGCTCGCGAAAACTTGGTAGGTGCATTCGGGTGAACGCCGCGCATCGAAGTCCTTCGATGTACCGAAGGATGTCGGCATGGTTCTCCGACCCTTGTTGGGCACGCTCCTCAATGTCATTGATGTCAACAACCCGATGGGAAACAAATCCTAAACTTGAATCGATGTGAAAAATTCCCCCTCCTCCTCATCGTAAATCAAAAATGGGGCGCCGTATTTCCCCGAGATATCTTTACGTTCGCCCGATCAAGACATGGTTATGAGTTTAGGATTGAAAGGGGTTTGAAAATAAGGGAAATTTGAAGTTCAGGTTCTTTGAGGACTTTTGTAGAACCCAAATCATCCCAATCACAACCAATCAATGAATATCAAGTCCCCAAGATATGGTTTTAGCGAATTACCTTGACAATTGGGCTCGTAACTGGAATTGTAACCCCCTCCCCTTTTGTCAAAGTTGGAGAAAAATTGAGGAATTATAGAAATGGTGTTGGTGGTTCCCCGGAATTAATGAACATAATTATCGGAAAAAGGTAAGTTTTGATAGAAATTGAGGAGAGTTTTTTTTTGAAGTAGGTTTGGAAGAGAAGAGGAAGAAGAAAGAAGAAAGAAGAAAAGACCATTGGAGGTGTTTGTTTTTGTGTTGTTTGTGAGGAGTAAGAATTATAGGGGGGAGCGTTTCTTCTTATAAGAGCAGCGCGGGTCAGTTTTGGGTACGGTTCGGGTAAAAATCTAAAATTTTAAGTCTGCATTCGAGCCAATTGCGGGTTGATGTCGACGGGCCGTAGATCGACGAGGGGTTGATGGTCAGGATAGAGAGCTCGTCAACCATGGGCATCGATCGATGAGCGTCGACGGTATGGACAGAGAGCTCGTCGATTGACGGAGCATTGATAGTCGGTGACGCCCCGTCGGTCAACAACGGCGCCAAATTTTGAATCGAACTTTTTAACTCTTACTTTTTATAAAAACAAAAAGCTCCTTCGCAAGAGAACAGAGCGGTTGTGAGTGACAAGTTGACTCGAGTCGAGTCTCTTGAGGAATGACAACCGAAGTTCAAAAATGTTCGTTAAGTCACATAAATTAACTAAACACACGATCAATTAAATTGTTTGTTTGTTTTTCTTTAAGAAAAACTAAAATTAAATGACCAACGCAAGTACCAAATTAAGCAATCATACTAATGACCATTCTTAAGTAACAAAAAGCTTTTAACAACTAGAGAGTTTAAATAGCAAGAATGAATGAATGGATCATAAAAATAACCAAACGTGCTCGATCAAATGACAAGAACGAAAATAAACATGAAACCGACTAACATCCATACAACGATGAATCAAATGAGCAAGAATGCATAAACGATCAAATAACCAAATAAATCTACAAACTAATAAAAATAGCACCGGATCATCCAATTTAACAAAATTCAGAATCAACACAAATCATATTACGAAAACCAATAATTCAAAATTCACAATCAAAATCGAGAATCGAACTAAGAAAATACCCAAACGTGTTAGAATACGAATTGTAGGAAAATAAGCCACAAGTTAACGAAAAGCTGAGTTCTGAGAATCCAAACACCGGATCGTGCGGATTTGATAATCGAAAGTAAAGAAAAATAAAAGATAAATTGATGAAAGAGTGAAGAGAGACTCAAATGTTCAAAACATGGAAAATAGGGTTTCCAAATGGTAAGTTTCTATGTCTGGTTGGGTCTGAGATCCAGCTGAAGAAAGACATCATTTATTAGTGTTGGACGAGGAGGGCGTCGTGGTGAAATTTCGTGAAAATTACGACCATTGATCGATCGTCGAATTGCATCGATTGACGGTGTCTCTAGTGTCGAACTCCCTCGATGCCAGCCCTCGGTCGATGGTGGCGCGTGGCTCTTAGCGTGTCGATCGACGAAGGCTGTCGACTCCGCTGGTGAATGCCCGTTGATTTTGCATCGACGGGCGGCGTCGATTGATGGAGGATGGAAAACCTCGGCATGTCGATCAACATGTTCTTTCAACATTGGCGTCGATGAGGCGGCGGTCAACGATAGCTCTGCATCTCTCATCCGATTTTCATCATTCTAAAGCTAAAATAGGTAATTACAAGAAATTAGAACGACAACTTACGAAACGAGAGAAGTATTAAGCGGGATATAAACGAAACGACCTACAAAAATACTAAAAGGGAAGAAAACCGAGAAGAACAATGACCTAAAAACCGTTATTACACACAAAACTAAATGCAAAAATAAACGAAAAACACACACAGAAATGTACAAATCATCCTCCTTCTATCAATAAGTTCATCATCACCGATATATCCACTTTAATGAAGTTGTGTTCCCTTACATCTACAAGTATTCCACCATCCCGACTCCTCCTCCAAACATACATGTTTCTTATCCACCTATAATTACTGTTCTACAATAGTCCAGTTGTTTTGCATGTAATTGTTGTGTTTTTACTCGTATTTTTAATTAGGATTTTATGTTGATTTTAGTAGTTTTGGAGTCGAGTTTTATTAGGTTTTGCTTTTGTTTTCTCGTTTTGTTATTTTTCGTGTTTCTTTTTGATTTTCTACTTAATATAATTATTTTAATCTTAAATAATTAACTTTATGTTTAAATTAGGTATTTTGAAGTATTCTAGTCTGGATATGGTCCAGTATGGGCTTCCGATTGGAGTTTTAGCGGAATCGGGGCTCAATTTGAAGAATTATGGCTGACACTGGGTACGTGTTATGACACTGGGTTACCCAGTATCTGACCGAGTACTGCCGAGAGCCGCCGAGAGCTGCCGAGGACTCAGCGCCCATGCCCGTCCTACTGAGAGAAGTCGATCAACTGCCGAGCAAGTCGATCGACTGCGTGCCACGCCTGCCGAGTCCCGCGCGCAGCTGCCGAGCACTGCGCGCAACTCCCGCCGAGACCCGCGCGCATCTGCTCGCACCTGCCTGCACGCTGCTGAGCGCCTGCCGACCAGTGCCGAGCCATCTCATCCCATGTCGAGCCACCTTGCAAATTTTCCGAGCCAAACTCGACCCAAAAGGTCTATTTGACCATTTTGGGTAAAATTTGGTCAATACATGGAAATCCAAGCTCATATGGCATAATTAACCCATTTACCCCTATTTGACTTGTATAAATAGAACCTCTCTTTTATTTTGTAAGACCACCTCTCATTTTTTTCCCAACCCAAGCATGGGTTTGGGATTAAAAAAAAAAAATCCTCTCTCTGGTTTTTAAGATCTAATTTCTCTCTCTTAGGTTTTAGATTCAATTTCAAGTTTTGATGTAATTTCTTTTCTAGATTTGGATTTACTTTCTTGCTTGGCCTTGGGTTTGTAAGCCTAAGAAGAATCCAAATACTCCTTTGGATTGTTACTTTTGATGCAATTACATTCAAGCTTTGCTTCATTTCCTAATTCAAGTAAGTTTCCTTTCAATTTCATGTTTTATGCTTTAATTCCATGCTTTATTTTTCATTTCCATGCTTTTTCTTCATGTAATGCTTTCAGCCTTAGCACCTTGAATTCATGATGAAATATATGAATTGGCTATGGAATCTAGATGAGCGACACACCTAGATCATAGATCGGCTCTTGGATCGTCTTGATTTTGAGTTTTTCACATGCTTTATTTTGATTTTTATTTTCATGCATAATTTTAGGTTAAATCTTAGACCTAGATTTTGTTGCTTGTTATTTTCCTTAAAGTTTTGAACTTTGTTGTTAATTTCCATTGCTCTTACATCCATGCTTTCAATTTTTTGTAATTTGCATTATTTAGGATTTTATGCATAGTTACACCTTGTGCTTGCATGCTTGTTCTTGGTGAAACATTGCATTTTCTTGCTTATTTCCATTACTTGCTTGCATCTACATATTCACGCACACGACGAGGCATCCGTCCCACTTGCTATTTCAATTTCTAGTGTAGTTTAGTTACTTTAATTGCTTTATTTTCTTTTTCCTTTTATATTTCAAAGCTTGAAACACCTTGAATCCTTCAATCGAATCGAATTCCGATAATACCGAGCCATGAACCCATTGATACTTTCAACACCACCAAAACTATGAAAATAAAATGGCACCATTGCGGCTCGGCTTGGTTAAGGCTTTCGATTTGGTTGTTGTTTCATTGTGTTTTTAGCTTCTTTGTTATTTGACGTTTTTGTTTAGTATGCAAGGTGCTTATAACTATGGTGGATACATTCCCAACATGGGAGGGCATGGTGCAAACCCTATTGGGAATGAGATGTTGTATAATGGGTATGGCAAAGTGGGAGGGCATGGTGCAAACCACGTTGCCAATGGTGGATATGGATATGGGCAACCCGGCATGGGAGGGCATGGTGCAAACCATGTCGGGTTTGATAGTTTCTCGGGCGTGAATGGTTCCTATCCGAATGTGCAAGACTCAACTTCCGTCTCGTATGGCTATGGTGCTCCACCAAATCATCCGAATATGCCGAGCCCGAATCTCGGCCCAGGTGGAGCCCCACCCGGTTATAATTTCACTCCTACGCCGAATATGACTCCTCGTGGCCATGTT
The DNA here is from genome assembly GCA_014905375.1 of Phtheirospermum japonicum. Lineage (NCBI taxonomy): Eukaryota > Viridiplantae > Streptophyta > Magnoliopsida > Lamiales > Orobanchaceae > Phtheirospermum > Phtheirospermum japonicum. Next base: position 1,391,275 of record BMAC01000044.1, on the reverse strand, counting down.
AATGGTGGATATCCGAGTCCCAGCCCGTATGGAAATTCTCATCCTCTCGATGATTGTGACTACTTTGGAGGTTTGATCTCCGATGCTCCCCCCGTCCGCACTATGGGAGATATTAACAGACCCTTTGTTGGGACGTTTCATCCTCCCAAGCCAATAATCTTCTCCACCGAAGTATTCAAAGGCATGCCCGGCTTTATCCGCTAAGGATCTCGAGGATTATGAGTCGTTTGGCGGTCTGAGCTCCAATGTCATAAGTGGCTCGCCCATCCACACTATGAGGGATACGTACCGACTGTTTGTGGGATGCGCATGGTGTGGATCGCGTGGTCATGTTACCAACTCTTGCATTTCCCTTCCCTCGTTAAACTTGTCAATGCCTCGTTCGGAGGATGTGTATGGAAGCCATGTATATCCGGTGGGACTCGATTGTACTACTACATATTTTGCTCCACCGCCGACTCACGATCCTCTTGTTACTCCTCACACGGTCCCGTTTCATCCGTATACCCTGATGATTGCTCCTACTCCATCCCCCGATCCGGATATGTGGGCCATTGCACAACAAATCTCAAGTCCGCCTTCACACAATCTTCCGGTCGAGTACTTCGATAAGTGTGGGGTGGTTGGGGATACGGTCATCTCGCCGTCGGAGGAGGAGTTGTTATCGATTCCGAGTATTTTTGTCCCTCTTGACCCCTTACCTTTTACTTCAAAACAATCTTGCGAAGAATGGGTGTATATGGACTTCATCAAGGCCACAGTCGAACGAGGTTGTTTAGAAGAGTGGGGCAAAGAGGAAGAGGTTGGCCCGGTTGTCGATATAGAGGGATGTTGTGAGGATGAGCCCCTTGTTCTTCTTGATGAGCCCGTTGTGCCTCTATTTGACACCATTTTGTGTGGAGATGATTCTCGATGTGTCGTTGAGAGAAACGCCGACTTTTTAGAGGGGGAGGTGGGGGTTATTGATGATAAGATTAAGAAAATTGACGATTATATTAAGGAGGAAGAGGAGAGCAAGTCGATTATTATCCTTGCAAACTCGCACCGAGAAGAAGAGGAGGAGAGGATGGTTGAAGGGTTTAAAATTCTTAAGGATGCAATTGAGTGGAGACCCGGAGTGATCGAGAGAGTTAGCCCTTTGAATTTGATTCTTAATGAAATAAGAAGAGCCGGGATTTGGAGATGGTTATTGGAGGGCTTGATGTTTGTGATTTCTATAGCGAGTGAGTGAAACCCATTGACTTGGTGCCCAAGACGAGCAACTTGTTAGTTCTTGAGGAGGGGAAATGAGAGTTGATGGGGCTTCAACGGGTTGGATGACGTTGATCGACTATAAGAAGATTAATAGGTCTATTAAGAGAGATCATTTCCCTCCCCCGTTTATCGAACAAAGGTTGGAAGATTTTGCCCGCCAATACTCCTTTTGGTTTTTTGATGAGTCGTCGGGGCACTTCAAGACCACCATCCCACCCAAAGACCGAGCCGAGCCGAGTTGCCTTTACCAACTTGGAACGTGTGCCTTTTGGCGGATAATATTTAAGCTATGCAATGCGCCAAGGACATTCCAAAGAGTGGATCCTCCCGACAAGGAGGAGATTGGGTTGGTGGACCCTCCCGTGATCTTTCCGCCTTGACCAAAAGAGAGTACGTCGAGCTAATGACGTAAAACAAGCGCTTCTTGGGAGGAAACCCAAGTTCTTCTCATTTATTTCTTTTATTTTCTTCTTAAAATGAAAATCCAAAAACACTTGATAATTGAAAAACAAAAAATAAATATTTTATTGAGATTAGTGTACATATTTTCTTGAGTTTTTGATTTCTTGTGACTTTCTTGTATAGTGTGTTGTTTTCGGACTTTAACCTTGGGCGATTGAGTAAGTGAGTAGCGTTCATGAAGCCGAGAGATACTAGCCACGTTCGATTTTTGCTTGGATTGCTTAGATGCCTAGGTGGACCCCACCGAGATCGACGGAAACTCGCTCGGTTAAGGAAGTTTCTATTCCCCCTTCTTTTACTTGGTTTTCATTAAAATGTGGGTAATGCATGGTTTAAGTATGGGGTGGGTAGGTGGTTAGGGTCCGGGTGTCGAAAAGAATATTTTGTTGTTCTTAACTCGATCCTTGGCGAAGAGACGCTTACTATTTGCGCATTTATATGATTGAGTCGATTTTTGTGTTGTTTGTATCTTTATTACATTGTTGGACAACTCCACGTGCTTGAAAGTTTGAATAGTTTACTTGTCGGGTTTTTGCATGTTTATGGCCTCTTGTGTGAGGGGTTGAATTTTTGTGCGTCGTCCAAAAACTGCTTATATACTCGTGAAAAGATTGCAACGCAATAAAAGCTCTTTTAATTTCACTCCCAAATTCGGTGCAAACTAGTGAGTAGCCTTGTGTGATTTATCGGCTTGCTTGTGTTTTTATTGAAATTGCATTGAGGAGGTTTGATTTTGCTCGTACATGATTGAATTCGAAAATGACCTCGAGGCACATATATCACCCTTGTTCCGGCCATATCCATATATTTAAAGCTACTTTAAAAGTCCCAAACGAGCCCCCTTGAGCCTTTATCCCGTTTCTTGTTAGCCGAGCTCGATTTTAGCTCTTGTATCTTCATAAATTGTGAGGTGAGAGGGTATGTCGTTAGTTAGCGAAAATGTGAGGGAAATCTATTGTGGGTTTCGGGTTTTGAGTTGCTTATACAAAAAAAAAAGAAAAAAAAAGAATAATACTCCAACACAAATCACAAAAAGTGATAAAGCGTGCGTTCATGTAAAAAGCCTAATTTAAAGGCTAAGTTTAGTAAAAAGAAGCAAATTCAAAAAGTTCTAGTGTTGTGAAATAAAGTCGAAATTGAGTGTACGAAAGGGTTTCGAATGAGAGTTTGGTGAATTGGGAAAGGTGAAGCGATCATAAGCTTCGGGTTTTAGAAGTTAGGATTTTGTGTGTTATTGATCACGTTTGATCGTGTGTTAGCCACTCTATCCAAATATTCCATACCTTACCAAAGAGCCAACATTACAACCCATAATAAAGACCTCTTTCGATTCCTATTTAGTCATGTACCATGAGCAATTTTGAGCGTCCAATTTGTGAAATCTTGACGAGTGCATGCATTGTCCGATTCGAGCGTATACACGTCCTATTACTACACTTGAGCGAATACCTTCAAATTTCCATTTGTGAGGAAGTCATCGATTTGGCTTGCATTTGAGAAAGAGTAATACGAGCAATGCTTGACACTAGCGAGTTTATGTTGATAATCCCATCATATTAATACGGATAAGCACGAGGATTCTTTTTTTTACACTATGTTCATTGCGTGTACACTCTCAATTCTTTTCGTTGTTCGAGGACGAACAAACGATAAGTGTGGGGTAGTTGTTTTGCATGTAATTGTTGTGTTTTTCCTCGTGTTTTTAATTAGGATTTTATGTTGATTTTAGTAGTTTTTGAGTCGAGTTTTATTAGGTTTTTCGTTTGTTTTCTCGTTTTGTTGTTTTTCGTGTTTCTTTTTGATTTTCTATTTAATATGATTATTTTAATCTTAATTAATTAATTTTATGTTTAAATTAGGTATTTTGAAGTACTCTATTCTGGATATGGTCGAGTATGGGCTTACGATTGGAGTTTTAGCAGAATCGGGGCTCGATTTGAAGAATTATGGCTGACACTTAGTACGTGTTATGACACAGGGTTACCCAGTGGTCTGAACTCCGAGAGCGGCCGAGACACTGCGCGCAACTCCCGCCGAGACCCGCGCGCATCTGCGCGCACCTGCCTGCACGCTGCCGAGCGCCTGCCGACCAACACCGAGTCCTGCCGAGCTAGCCCGCCCAACGCCGAGCCATCTCGGCCCATGTCGAGCCACCTTGCGAATTTGCCAAGCCAATCGAGCCAAACTCGACTCAAAAGGTCTATTTTGACCATTTTGGGTCAAATTTGATCAATACATGAAAATCCAAGCTCATATGGCATAATTGACCCATTTACCCCTATTTAACTTGTATAAATAGAACCTCTCTTTCATTTTGTAAGACCACCTCTCATTTTTCTCCCAACCTAAGCATGGGTTTGGGATTAAAAAAAATCCTCTCTCTATTTTTTAAGATCTAATTTCTCTCTCTTAGGTTTTAGATTCAATTTCAAGTTTTGATGTAATTTCTTTTCTAAATTTAGATTTACTTTCATACTTGGCCTTGGGTTTGTAAGCCTAAGAAGAATCCAAATACTCTTTTGGATTGTTACTTTTGATGCAATTACATTCAAGCTTTGTTTCATTTCCTAATTCAAGTAAGTTTCCTTTCAATTTCATGTTTTATGCTTTAATTCCATGCTTTGTTTTTCATTTCCATACTTGTTCTTCATGTTATGCTTTTAGCCTTAGCACTTTGAATTCATGATGAAACATATGAATTGGTTATGGAATCTAGATGAGTGACACATCTAGATCATAGATCGACTCTTGGTGTTGGGATTCGGTGGTACCGTCGCGCAACAGAAAACAAAAATTTTTAAATAAAAGGAATTTGAATCGTATTCAAATTGACGAAGGCACAATTCTGTAATCAATTAATTCAAACAATGTTTTAATTGCTTTTAATAAATAGAAACAATTCGATTTTCGTAAAGTCAAACGAGCATGATACGTTTTTATAAATCATATATATATATATATATTAATATATTAAACTTATATATAACAATTATATATATATATTAATATATTAATCATATATTTAATTATATATATTATATATATACATATCATATATTCATATATATATATATATATATATATAATATAAGTACACAGCATGCATTTATTTATATATATATAATACATAAACAACATGCATGCATGCATTACATAAATTACACACATACAAGTCATAAACTCCACACACATACATCATACACATCTCACACACATATAATATATCTCATATACATTATACGCAAGCTTATATATATGTATGATACACAGATTGCATATATTTATATCAAAACGCACACATATATATACATCACATATATATATATATATATATATATATATATATATATATATATATATATATATATATATGTATAAACAGCCATGAAACCTTACAACGGAGAAGGAGCAGCTCCGGCGACGAAACAACTGGCTACGGCGAGCGGCGGAGAGATGGCTTCGGCGTGGCTGTGGTTTCGGAGAAACGGCAGCAAGCTCCTCGGCTTGACTGCAGGGTGGCATTCGGAACGGCGCCGACGGAAAGCGGCTTCGGCCCAGCGACGGAACGGCGGCAGGGACGGGGCACGGCAGCACGCTGGTGCGCTGGCGGGAAGAACACTCCGGCGTAACAGCCAAGAGGCGCAGTGTTCGGCAGCAAGTACTCGTCGCGACGTTCGGGTGGCGCAACGACAACGGGGTTCCGGTGCGGTCAAAGGCGATGCGTCTCCGACGACGACGAAGGGTGTGTGCGACGCGGCTCCGGCGAATCGGTGTCACACACTGTATTACCCGACGTACTCACGACGGAGCACTAGATCAATCGAGAGATTAAAAATGACGGAGAAACGAGAACGGCGGCCGGCGGCAAGCGGCGGCGGCCGGAGTGGACGACGGAAAGGGTGGCTAGGGTTAGGGCTTTTCCGAAAAAATCCGTCTCTGTAGTTTTGTTTTTGTTGTGTTGTCTCAAGCAAACCCGTCTGCCTCTTCTTTTATATTTTCATTGTTTTATTATTATTATTTTTTTAATAAAACAGGCCCAAGCCCAAAAGGCTTAATAAGAGGATGGGCTGGTCCAAGTTTTAAAACAAAACAAGTCCAAGTCTTTATTCTAAATTGGTTTTTGGGTTGGCCCAATATAAAAATAAAAACAAACCTTTTAATTTAATAAAAGACACCGGCCCAATAACTTTAAAGGGGCTTATTGGGCTGAACCAATTTTAAAACAAATAGCCCATTAGAATTAAATCATTTCTCGTAAACGATAATTCCGAAAAATATAACAATTATATTTTCGCGTCCACTATAATTTTCTCGTATTTTTCTCAATTCATAATCACAATTACGAACCTTAGATTCAATCATATTGACATCTGACTTTGCTAAAATTAACAATTAATTTCTAGCTGTCGTTTTCAATAATCAGGAAACACGTGGTGTGACCCTCAATGGTTCAGGTGTAAGCTAGCCGTGGGTTCACAACACATTGTGAATCGAACAACAAATTGTTCTTATATGAACTCGTCCCTTAGAGTCCCTGATTAAATAAAACTCATTTTACTTAATCACTGGTCAAACCAGAGCCCAACGAATTATGAGAGGCGCCTAGCAACAACGCATCATAATTCCCTAGATACAAATGAAGTGCCTGCAAGAACCTATGATATAGCTTATATGTACAGTACGATACCTTCGAGATCTATGTCCCGATTGAACAAGAGGTATTGGTTTATCGAGACCTCTTTCTAGTTCAATAACTGTGTGTACGTTCTAGGTTCAAGATAATCCGTTCGTGTGTGACTTAGAGAAACACATTTCTCTAAACACCCCACTATCAGC
>BMAC01000044.1:1349777-1384243 GCA_014905375.1 Phtheirospermum japonicum | reverse complement strand
GTAATAAAGTAACTTCATCAGGACCATACCTATGCAACTAGCATGGGATAAAAGATATGGAATGCCAATAAGTATAAAAGATATTATTACGAATAAAAACTGATTGTATTACAAGAGAATGGTCAGACCACAGCCACAAGTTGGCTTGTTGGTCACCTTATTCTAACACTTGGATCGTCTTGATTTTGAGTTTTTCACATGCTTTATTTTGAATTTTATTTTCATGCATAGTTTTAGGTTAAATCTTAGATCTAAGTTTTGTTGCTTGTTATTTTCCTTAAAGTTTTGAACTTTCTTGTTAACTTCCATTTCTCTTTACATCCATGCTTTCAATTTTTGATAATTTGCATTATTTAGGATTTTATGTATAGTTGTACCTTGTGCTTGTATGCTTGTACTTGGTGAAACATTGCATTTTCTTGCTTATTTCCATTACCCTCTTGCATTTACATATTGAGGCACACGACGAGGCATCCGACCCACTTGCTATTTCAATTTCTAGTGTAGTTTAGTTACTTTAATTGCTTTATTTTCATTTCCCTTTTAATTTTCAAAGCTTGAAACACCTTGAATTCTTCATCGAATCGATTTCTGATAAGACCGAGCCATGAACCCGTTGATACTTTCAACACCACTAAAACTATGAAAACACCAGTCCTAGTCCAATCTTACCCCAACCTACCTATACCCATACTTCTTACTCAAGCACATCCACAAAATCCCTTCCCACATCTTCTAATACTTCGTCTCATAATCATGTTACCCCTCCTACCTATCCCGTTCCATCATCTCACTCATCCTAACCACACTCTTCCTATACCTATCCCAACTCACATGACATATGTGGTTATCTTACTGTTGATTTACCTATTGATGATGCTTATATTTCTGACCCTGATTTACTTGTTATTACTGGTACTACTGATGTTTCAGCTACTACAGGTGGTAATAATTCTCCTCACATGACCACTAGATCAAGAATAAGTTCTATTAAGCCTATGGTTTTCTCTACTACCTCCTCTGATATTTAGGAACCCAAGAATCACATTGAAGCTTTGTGGATTTCTGTCTGGAAGCAAGTTATGTAGAAGGAACTTGATACTCTTCTACAGAAACAGACTTGGGAAGTTTGTTTACCCCCTCCAACTAATAGGGTTATAACATGCAAGTGAGTGTATAAGTTTAAAAGAAGTTCAGATGCCACTATTGCAAGGTACAAGGCCATATTGGTTGTTAGAGGTTGCACCAAGAACCATGATTGGACTATAAAGAGACCTACAACCCTGTTGTAAAATCTTGTACCATCATAATTATCCTGTCTATTGCAGTCACCAAGTCTTGGAGCATAAGACAATTGGAGGTTGATAATGCCTTTTAAAATGGAGATATACACACAGAACTATACATGACTTTTTCTCCAGGTATTAAACATTGTATAGCTCCTGGAATAGTTTACAAGCTCGAGAAATCACTTTATTGTCTCAAGCAAGCTTCAAGAACCTGGTCGAGCAAACTTGCCCAAATACTTATTTCTCTTGGATTTACTGTCTCGAAAGCTTATATCCTTCCTTATATTTTAAAAATCACAATCACACATTTTCTTGGTCCTAGCTTATGTAGATGACGTTATCATTATAGGCAATGAATCTATAGCTATTGATCACCTCATATTCTAATTGCACAAACATCTATCACTCAAGGGTTTTGTCACCCTCAACTACTTCCTTGGGATTAAATTTCCATCTCATGCCTATGAAATACTTTTGAGTCAACACAAATGTTATTGATATTCTCAAATTGGCTGGCATGATTGCTGATAAATATGTTCCTACACCAATGATCACTCATCCAAATTCAATGTTGCTCTCAATCTAAAGCTATATAGACAGGTTATTAGATCTCTTAAATATGTCATAATCACTAAGCCAGACATCATTTACAGTGTCAACAAGGTAAGTCAATTTATTAATCTTCTTCAGTTGATCATTGGAAAGTTGCCCAATGCATTCTTCTATATTTGGTTGGCATCAGCTTGAATTTTGCCCGTAGTAAATCATTACCCCTCACTACCCTTGCTAATTCGGACTGTACTTTTGACATTGATGAAAAAAACTCTACTTTAAGTATTTGTGTCTATCTTGGTGCTAATCCCATTTCTTGGAGCTCTAAGAAACGGGAAAAAACGTCTCATTCCAATACTAAGGCAGAATATAGAAGGCTTGCCAGTGTAACTTGTGATCTTATTTGGTTGCAATCATTATTCCAAAAGCTTAAGCTACCTCTTCCCAATACACCTGTTATTAGGATCGACAACAAGGTGCTATAGCTCTAGCTAATAACCTTGTACACCACTCAAGAACCAAACACTTGGAGCTCAACCACTTTATCCGCGAAAAGATTCATATAAACAGCTTGTAGTTCATCATGTTCCTACTCTTGATCAAGTAGCAAACATCCTTTTCAAACCAATATCAGGACAATTCTTCAAGAGACTTTGAAACAAACTTTTGGTTGTTTCTTCATTCTCCTTCGAATTGGAAGGACATAATACACAGGTCGTTATGAGCCCACCGAAGTAGTGACCTAATAACCCGAGGTCGCAGAGCTCGCTGCAAGACAGGTCGCTATGAGCCCACCGAAGCAACGCGCTACCAACATGAGGTCGTATGAGCTCGTTGTTGGACAGGTCGCCATAAGCCCGCCGAAGCAGTGAGCTATCAACATCAGTTTTGTACAGATGCATAGAAAGTAGCAACACCAGATCACAACTCACTACAAGATAAATTCCCACCTCATCATCATTTGGATAATGATGAGAAGTCAACCAATTACGATTTGTACTATCTGATGGAGCCGTTAGATAACGGATATAGTCTGAGGGTATCTATAATATTCTCTTAGCCACTATATATATATATATATATATATATATATACTATATATATATATATATATATATATGGAAAAATATTTTTTGCCACCTGTACTTGTAGCGTTTTTATGGTTTGCAACCTAATGTTCTTTTTGTTGTTATTAACAACTCAAAGTATGCGGGTTTTTGCTCTTTGCAACCTTCAGACTATTTTTCATTCAGAAAATGGTTGAATCAAAGCACATAAACCTATTGCCTCATCAACAATTATTATGTTGGGCAATATTTTCATTTTTTTAGAATGAGGCATGAGGTTTACGTGGTTCGATTCAACCATTTTTTAAATGAAAAATAGTCTGAAAGTTGCAAAGAGCAAAACCCGCATATTTTGGGTTGTTAATAACAACAAAAATAACATTAGGTTGCAAACCATAAAAATGCTAGAAGTACAGGTGGCAAAGAGTTTTTTTCCATATATATATATATATAGGGGTGGGTTCACATGAGAACTAATCCCTGTGTGGGAACTAGAAACCTGCTATATTAAATAAGATGTTATGCTATTTATGAATCATGTACATGTTAATTAAGATAATAGTAAAAATCAAGGGAACATAATAATAGTAATGTTAAAATATAATTAGCATTTTGCAGTATTTAAATTAGCATCACATATAATGTAATATACCGTTTCCTAAAGTTCCCACCTACGAAATTTGTTCTCAAGTGAACCTAATCATATATATATATATATATATATATATATATATATATATATATATATATATTTATTTATTTGTTCTTTATACATTAATGTATCAATTGTCATCATCCATAGTAAGAATTAAAAGATCTGCTTTCCACGTTCACATTCTTTATGCCTTTAGTTGTTTTCTTTCATACTCATGCACCATGCTGCAAACCTATCATTACCAGATAACATTTGAATTACCAATATACACTTAACCGTTGTTGCCCATTGCTGATGAGCTGGGAATAGTACACACGCATCTGCTATCCATATGGATTAGTGTTACTTACGTTTGCATGATGTAAGAGTCTAGATCCTTCTACTCTTTGTATAAATATGTTATGGATTTTATTTATCAAATGGAAATATATTTTAAATAATATTCTGATTCATATATTTAGGGTTCTTTCACTTTGCACATTCTTCTTCTTCTCCTATTCTTTATGTTTTTCAAACATTTCTTCTCAATCATTATTATATGTAATAGAAGGTAAAACCTATTACGACCCAAAATTTTTCAAATTTTCCTGATTGCCTTGCTCAATCCTAATATCCATATTTTTGGTAAATATTATATGTACACTCTGTTGAACATCATTTTACTCTTTATTTTTCTTGTCATTATTATACATTTTTTATTTTGGATATTTAAATGATTTTACCTATTTATACACGATTTTTAATCACGTGTTGTTTCATAGTTTTGTTTTTTTGGGTTGGAAAAAAATGTGTAAAACACACGAGTGTAACAAAATCCACTAAATACATGCATATGTATAAAAATGAGACTTTTACAGGATTTAAAAGTTTTATGTTGTTTTCCCTATTTGTATGGAAGTAAAAAATGATTTTAAATTCAAATATGGGAACATACTAATTTTGGCTTCCCCCTCTCTTCCTTCTTCTCCTCACTCAGTACTTGTTCTTGTTCCGCTTAATTCGCTATTCCTCGCTTCTCCTTCTTTTCCTCTAACTTTCTGATTATGACATTCTTCTCCATTGGATTTCCAATGAAAGCGCAAGGTTTGTCATTATAAGAGCTGGCTTGTTCAATTATAAGGACAATAACACTCTGTTGTTGCCTTTGAAATATATATATATATAATATATATATATAAATATATATTTATATATATATACATATATATATATATATATATATATATATATATATATATCTTAGTGGAAAACAATATGTTTTCCCTTGTTTGTTTGACGCTTTTATCTCACTCCATTTTCGTCTCTTGTGACGACAATGCCTCGCAACCTAAAAGCATATTCATACTCGCGGGACAAAGCAACATGGTCGGACGAGGAGGCTTAATAAACGGAACAACATTGGTTGTCCCACCCGAATGCCAGCCCAATCCGCAAATCCTCCGTTTGAATCCTGAGCTTGCGTGGGAGGAGGCCCGAGAAGCTCTCCACGCCGGTATAGATAAAAAGACTTGTGGCATAGGGCCCGGGCTGGTGTTTGCCAACTCAGTTCTGCAGAGGGACCCCAACATTGGGGTGATTGGATTAGTCCCTTGTGCCGTCGGAGGGACAAGCATAAGCCAGTGGTTGCCTGGCAGCGAACTCTACGTCAAGATGTTATCACGGGCCCAGGCAGCGTTGAGCAGTGGAGGAGGACAAATTCAGGCTCTTCTATGGTACCAAGGTGAAAATGACATGGTGAATGAAGCCACTGCTTATCAATACAAGACCAACTTAGAAACGCTTTTCACTCAACTTCGATCCGATTTGCAGTTACCTAACCTACGGGTGATCGAGGTATGATATTTTATGTAACTTAAGCTAAGAAAATTTTGTAATACCGATTTGGTTAAAGAACCAAAATTACAATCAATGCTACAAGAAAACAGGCGTATAATATTTATAAATAATGATATTATGAGTTTATAATATTATTATATAGAAATAGAGGATAGTTATTATCATTACTATATTTGACAATTAAATTGGATTTTAATGGTAGTTTGATAATTATGTCCGGTCTGTTAAAGTAGGCATAGCTAGTTGCGTCGCGTTTTGATCTTGGCATTGCGTTGCGTATTGTGTAAATTATTGAGACAAATTATTTTGAATTTAAATAATAATATGTATTCATAGATAATTAAGAAAAAAGTAAATAAGTTAATTAAAAACAATCCTAAACCTTAAAACCAAATATTATGAAATGATTAGATTGAAAATAATTTGGATTGCGGTCAAGCATCAACAAATTGAGCCGGTAGGCTGATATGGAAAATTCAAGAACCTGGAGGGCAAAATTGTCATTTCAGCAAATGATGAAATTAATCCCCATATCAAAAGGCATATTATGATTGAGATTCAAATCCTTCACAGACGCAATAGCGTATAAAGGGCGTAACGTAGCATACTATACTCGTAACATCACCAAATATAGAATATATTTTGTGTACAAAACATTGATTATGAAGGATTGATTGCTTGTGATGCAGGTGGCACTTGCATCAACTGGTAAAGTGGGGAAGCCGTATTTTGGGACGTATTTTGATGTAGTAAGGAGTGCTCAGCTGGAAATGCCCAGTTTACTTCCAAATGTGAAATGTGTTGATGCCTTGGGGCTTGAGGTGAATAGTTTTGATTATTTACATCTCACTGCCGAAGCGGAAGTCAAGCTTGGCAAGATGATGGCCGCCGCCTTCCTCAATTAAGTAAGGAGAGCTTTTTAAGGAAGAGTCGACTTCCAATTACCTGCCTCTCAAGTTTGGACATGCCAAAAGTGTAACGATAATTAATAGATGTGTATTCATCTAATTATTAACATATTTCAAATATAAATCCTAAAAAAAAATAATTTATGATGGGGTGCCATTTGGGTCAAATTTAATGTATAATGCTTTCCATTTCATTTTCTTTAATTATCCTTAAATTCTGTTTAAAATTAACAAAAATAAATATTTTATTAATACACCCTCAATTAATTAATAATATTCTTATTTAATTCAGTTTTATCTTTCTTTCTAGTTAACTTACAATCATAAATTTGTCAAGATTTTGTAGAATAAGTGGTGATAAATCTAGAATAAAATGGTAAAAACATCTTAAAATGACATTTCAATTGTAATATAATTGAGTTTCTAAAAGTCATTTCGTAACACCTCCTTATTGGAATGTCACATATACTATAAATGAGAATTATCTAAACTCAATATAAATAAATTATTTAACACGAGAAGTAATTCTTGTAAAATAAATGAAACTTATAATATAAAATCTCATGATATTTGACTGATAAATCAGTTCTACAGTTATTGAAAAAGGTAATCTGATCGAGCGAAAATTCTAAAATAATTTATTATTCTTAAAAATTCTAGTGGATCTTATTTTTGAGATTCTGTTGCCACTATCATCCTGCACGGCTATGTCATCCTCCGTGCCTACAATATACCTTTTCCTTTTTCTACAATATAATAAAAAATAAATTTTAAGCCAACGCTTAATAAGTAATATCATTTCTCACAAATTTTTTTTTAAAGAAACATATGCATGTGCATGGCATGCATTGTTCTGTTAATTGCGTATACGTACACAATTACTTTTAAAGATATATACTGATATGGGCCCATATATGGTATCAATACTCACGACTCTAATGAAACTCGAGGTAGCAAACCACCGAATCCGGTTAGAGCAAACTGATAACTGTAAAGGGCGGTCTAAGAGCCATGTGGCGAACTAGGTGCCCTAAACTGAACTGTGGGCGGTCTAGGGGCCCTCGTACCAACCTTTAAAATTAATTTTTTAAAAAATATATAATATATATAATTACTCGTGCATATGTTTATCTAATATGCAATATGATACACGATTTACTAAAAACACATACTCAAAACTCAACATGAATATATATCACATGCATAAAATTGTAAAATGAGCTTTAAAAGATAAACTATCATGTTGCAGGTGAGAGATCGATGTACTTAATTCAATTTCAAATCTTATGTAAATCCCCAAGTATTTTGTACCCGAATATATTTAGTCAAGAATTAAAATAATAATAAAATAATATTATTATCCAATTAAATCCTATGTTTTCCCTAAAAACAATTAAATAGTTAAATAAGTGTTGGTCATTAAAATAAATAATCAAACTTTTTATAATAAATAATCAAAGACCCATGTATAGAGAAATGTCATTTGAACTAATTTGATCAAATAAAGAATTTGGGCTTAAATATATATTCTCCAAGTGACCTACATGAAAATTGTATAAATGTCACACCCGAGCACTTTTCTTTACAACCCCATATAAATCAAATTAATAAATTATTCAGATAAGAAAGAAAAATGGCAGAAAGCATTAATCAACCGACTACTATAATCATAAAATAGAATGCAACCCGTGCTTCACTGCGGTATATATACCATTAAACAAGAAAAGTATATCAACTTCTATTTTTTTTTATTTCTATTGTAATGACAATAAAAATAATTCTATACATTTAATTATTGCACTGATATAGGATTACAAAGAAAAATAAATAAACTATTTAATAGTAAAATCTCAAAATAAATGAGATTAATTTATTTTAGTAAAAATAAGTGAGGTTAATGATATACATGATAATTTATAATGATCTATAGTCATTCATGATATACATTTTAAAATTATTAAATTAGCTATGTTCAAATAATTATTTATACAATATAATTTTGTTCTTCCTAACATAATCAGTTATTTATAATATTTCATCCTGATAATTGAGTTTTACTCATTCAGGTGAAATATTAAATTAAAAATAAAAAGAATGCATTAGACTAAAACTTAAATTCAAAATATAGAAAAAATTAAGGAACAAAAAAAAAAGAAAAAAAAACAAATAACTTAAGAAAGATAAAAGTTGCGACCAAAACCCAAAATCCATTAAGCCCAAAAAAACCCCAAATTAAAAGAACACCAATAATTTGGTGACATGTTGTATCCAAGATGCTGCAGGTAACCTTTAATATAAAGGTATAGATTGTTAAGAGAAATCTATTGCTAAACAAATGAATTTAATATTGTTTCGACCCAAAATATGACCGACGTCAAGAACAACACCTGGAACCTTGGACACCTTCTTGATTTGCGCACAGAAACACGTTAGAAAGGACCACCGGTGGTTTTTCGGTGGAAACCTCTCTGATGCTTAAGTCAGTAAAGCGTATGAGGTTTCTCTTAGCAAGCAAAGAAGGAATGCACAAAGAATGACATACCCTTCTCAGCCTTGGGGCTGAGATATTTATAGTTTTTCCCAGTGGGGACCCCTTCCGGGATCTCAAAAACAAAGGCCGCGAATCAGGGGCCGTTTAGACAACAAACTCTGACAAGTGGTCCCACTTGTCCCCTCGCCAGAGGTCAGGCGGCCAGGTCTTCCCTAATCCTGGTCTTCTTTCTGCTGGCAAGCCTACCTTTATATTTTCAAGATTTACCTCACAGGAGGTCTTCTATCAGCTCAGGACAACTCCCGGGCTGAGACGACGCTGCTCAGTTCTATTAAGCTCAGGACAACTCCCGGGCTGGGGTGACCCTCGCTCTGACCAGGTCAACCTCACCCAGCATAAGTCGTCCTGAGGTCCCTTCTTTGACTATCTGAATCCAAGTCTACCCCAATCCGGGTCTGTCCTACTCATGCCTCACCAACTCCTCCACCCGAAATAGTTGGGGTAGAGCTGTAACACTCTAGGGCCTTTCAGGAATAAATGAGGCCCCACTCATCCTTTATTGTTTCTTGTACTGGTACGAATCCCAAGAAATCCGCCTGACAACCAAGCCTAATTATTGGCACTAGTGGTGTCGGCCCACATCCCCCAAACAGTTGTCATACCCACACGTCTTTCTAAGTACTGTACCTGGTAAATCAGCGACACGTGTCTTACCCTAGGAAGGTTAGCGTTCCAGCTCACTGCCTAGGGTACTGTTCCTCTGTCCGCATTAAATGTGAGGATCCGATCAATCCCGCTTTTTCCTTGATTTTCATTTTTTGAATTTATCCCCTTTTCTTATATTCTTATTGCCTTCTCTCTCTCCCACTTTTCGTATTTCATTTCCTGCAAAACACTTTCAAGCTCTCACTTTTTTAGAACTCCGACATCTCAGATTTCCGGCTTTTTCCGGCTTCCCTCACAAATCAGGTACCTTCTCAATCCCTCTCTCTTTAAATTCCTAACCATGTCGTCATCCTCTACCTCCTCCGACAATCCTCTCGCTCCGTCATCTTTTCCGGCGAATTTAACCCCCTCCTCTTCGCCTTCTACGGCGGCTGTCTCTTCCTCTTCCGGGGGTTTAGAGTATCCCCCGGCGAACCCTGAACATCCTAAAGTCACTTCTATTCTTAGTTATAGGAGTGTTGAAGAGCTACGCCATAAATATAAATTCCCAAAAAAATACGATCCCTATGCACCTCCGACCTGTATTCTAGCCTGTCAGGCAGGTTTGTGCCTTCCCGTAAATCCTTTAATGTTAGAAATCGCTAGTATGTACAAAATTCCCGTCTTTCAATTTACTTCAAATTCTTTTAGGATTATGGTATGTTATAACCTGGCCATGCGTTATGCTTGTTTAGATCCTTCAGCCCATACCTTCTACTAGCTCTACCAAGAGAAGAGCTCCCCCCGGGTGTTTTTATCTTACGGCCAGAGCTGGTGTTCATTTTTTGTGCAGGCTCCCTTCCTCTAACAAAGATTGGAGGAAGAAATTCTTCTTCGTTTACTGCAATGGGGACTGGGGGTTTGACCCCAAGCCCATTGATGATCTACCACCTTCTCGCCACCTAGCCGTCACTGACAGGTCTCCGCGCTTTCAAAAGATCATCTCTACCCATAATGGGAATCCCATTCATGTGACTGAACTCCTCCTTCCCTTTGTCCTGGACTTCTTTAATGAGCGGGAGGAAACATGCCTTCTAACCAAAGAGACCGGTACAACTCTTTTCACCCCGACCTGACTTGTTGTGCTTTATCTAAATTTTAACCCTCTTCTTTTCTCTTATCAGAAAGAATGATGCACGAAATGTTCGAGGCGGCGACCAAGAAGGGAACTGAGGCTACCTCAGAACCTCAAGCTAGAGACGCAGAAATCCCCTCTTCTCCTCAAATCCAGAGCTCCCCACCTGCTCAAGCTCCTGCTCGCTCTTTGCCCGCGCGAAGCTCCACCTCCAGATCGGGAGAGGATGATGCCCCTCTAGCTAAGAGGCCTTGTTCTAACCGGAGCATAGGGATGACAATGGGTAATGTACCCTGTGGGTACCCGCAAAAATTACCCATGATGGGTAGGGGAATTACCCATTTAATGGGTATGGGCACGGGTATGGGTAATTACCCACAATATTTATTGGGTACTGGTACGGGTATAGGTACCTTAGTACCCACCCCGCCCCATACCCATACATATAATATAAGTAATTATATATATATAATTTAAAGGAAAATATTTGTAATATATTCGAAACTCGGGAGTCTAAGATAAGGTAAAATAAATTTTGTAATCTTTTCAACTTGTATTATTAATTCTTATTTGACAAGTAAAAGTAATTAGTACATGATATCAATATTTTCTGGGCAAGTTATGGAGAGTGTCGGATGTTCATGTTTGAAACTTCATGATTTAGTGGTGTAGTGTTGAATTATATTTTTAAATTTTTTTAAATGATTCATAGTATTGCTACGTTTGTGGATTTTTATATAATGTCAACTATCATTAGTTTATATTTTATTGAATTGTGATTTAAGTTTTAATCAATATTTTTTTAATTCAACTTTTTGCATGTTGTTAACAAGCAGGTAATGGGTACGGGTATGGGTACTAAAGTGCCCATAGAGTATGGGGATGGGCATAAAATTTACTACCCACACGGGTATGGGGATGGGGAAGGGTATTTTTTTTAAACTCGGGTATGGGGATGGGTATTTTAGTACCCTACCCATTGCCATCCCTACCGGAGCAGGGGCCCTGTTCCCACCGTAACGCCAGCTGTGCCCATCACTCGTTGTGCGGGTCCTCCCAAGAGGACCTTCGTCCTGAACTGTTCCGGTGATGTGGCAGCTCGGCATGTGAGTGGGGCAGTGCGCGCCTGAGGATATGCGGATCCTCGAGAAGATGAGCGACCGCGAACTGCTGGAGTCATGGTGCCAAGATGAGGCACGCGTAAATCCCTCATTACCTCTTCTTTATTTTTCCTTTTTTCCTTCTCCCTCATGTCTTTATTCTAACTTTTCCTTTGTATCCAAGCTGAGGCCAAGACGGCCCTTTTGGCCATTAGG
This sequence comes from Phtheirospermum japonicum, assembly GCA_014905375.1. NCBI lineage: Eukaryota > Viridiplantae > Streptophyta > Magnoliopsida > Lamiales > Orobanchaceae > Phtheirospermum > Phtheirospermum japonicum. The sequence continues at coordinate 1,372,349 of BMAC01000044.1, read as the reverse complement.
GCGACCCGGTCTATGACTCAACCCGATCTCCTCAAGGAGAACAAGACTCTGCAGGAGAGGGCACAACGTTATCGAGCTCTGGCCAAGGAGAGGATAGTTGAGACGAAGATGGCGAGGGAAGAAGTAGCTAAAATGAAGATGGCTCAGGACAAGATGTTGGAGACAGCTCGTTCCGAGGCGAGGGATGAGGCTCTTGCAGAGGCGAGGAGTTTGGCGGACGAGACTTTGGCCAAGGCTAAGGAAGAGTGGAGAACCGAATTCTTGAACTCTGAAGAAGGTATGCGGCTGGTTTAAGCCAGCAGGGAGGTGGCACAGAAAGCCTTCCTGGGCTCTAAAGAGCTATACTCTCTGCTCTTTCCCGAGGCGGTCGTCTATTATCACTTTGGTCTAGACGAGCAAGCCAAGTGGACCAAGGCTAATCCAGGGGCCCCTTTTGACCGAGCCCTACCTGTGAGGAACCCTCCTGAGCCTACCTACTTTGCTTATGTTCCCGAGCAAGATCGCCTTCATACTACCGAGTCTGCAGAGTTTGCTGAGCATTTCTTCTCTATTCTTCATTCTTCCGATCCTGGGCAGTCTCAGCCAGACCTGACTCTTGCTGTAGTTGCTCCGACCTCTTCTCCTTCCCCAACCTTTGTAGGTCTGAGTGAGTTGCCAGGTGGGACTTCTGCCGGCACCTTTTCTGAAGATGCTGTGAAGCAACTGGCAGTCGAGTTGGATGCCGAGATACATGCCGAGACTTAAGCTGTTTTGGTCTTTTTTTATATGCAGACCTGTATTGTTGCCTGTGTGGCTGGTCTGCCTTTCACTATTTCTGAATTTGTACTTCGAATAATTTTGGCCATAATAAATGCTCTTTTGTCTTGTAATGACTCTTGGGTTTCTAGGGTTTCCTGATTTTTCAGAAATCTTAATACTTTTTGATTCTTTGGCACATGACATTATTCCTTTATATACGTTAACGTATGATTCATTTTCTCTCAATTCTCTGAAATGGCTTCTTCTCCTCTTCTTGAAGAACTTGACATTGTGAAACGGAAAAATATCTCTTTGGTTGTTGAAAACTTCAAACTTTCCGATAAGCTGGCCCTGCTAAGAGAGAAAATCGGCTATTTTTGCCGCCTTTTGGAGAGGAAGAGGCAGAAGAAACGCCACTACAAAAGGGAGTGAGTTGAGCTCCATCATGTCAATCGCCAGCTACAGGAAGAGAAAGCTGATCTGTTGGACTCGGTGGCCCATTTGACCGTCGCTGCCGGCGAGGCGCATGCTCTTTCTGATCGTGCTGACAAGTACCGCCAGCGTTTGCATGAGGCCGAGCGTGACCTTTGGCGTGTTCGCCGAGATTTGGCCTCAGATCGAAGGGCTCCCCGCGGATGAACACCTGTATTTATCTTTTTTTGTCTTATATGTTCTGTAAACAAAGTTGCCGACCTTCATCGAAGGTGTGCACAACCTGTTTTTTTGTATTTTCCTAAAACTTGATGAATGAAATATCTACATTAATTAGAATTTTCCTCGAAGAATCATGAGAAGTAATGCTCTTTAATGGCAACCAATCCTGGTGTCTTGCCTATTTGAATGCAATTTTTCATTCGCCAGAATATTATGATAGATATAAGGGCTTAAAAATCTTAATCGATTCATCTTTGTTCAAACATACCAACTGTGTTTCTCCAAGCACTAGTCAATCCAAGTGTGTTGGATTTACCTTTCAAGGCCTCTGCCATTAGTCACGTCCTACCTTGGGGCTGGTCAGCCAAAGCGAGCGGGTTACGAGCTTTGGGCCGACAATCAGGTCAGGTAGTAAATGCAAGTTTGCATACCTAGCCAGCTCTGGCGCACCTATTTAGACAAGTAAGGAAATGGGGCATCCGCCCTTAGCCAATCCTGGATTGTATTGATAATCAGGTCAGGCAAAATCAAGGGCATCCGCCTTTAGCCAATCCTGGCTTAAACTAACAATCAGGCCAGGATATTGAGGGCATCCGCCCTTAGCCAATCCTGGCTTCTACTGAAAATCAGGTCAGGAAATTGAGGGCATCCGCCCTTAGCCAATCCTGGCTTCTATGACAATCAGGTCAGGAAATTGAGGGCATCCGCCCTTAGCCAATCCTGGCTTCTACTGACAATCAGGTCAGGAAATTGAGGGCATCTGCCCTTAGCCAAACCTGGCTTAAACAAACAATCAGGTCAGGAAAATCGAGGGCATCCGCCCTTATCCAATCCTGGCTTAATTATGAACGTGTACTTAAACTGGTGAACAAGAATAAACCTGCAATTTTATTCAATAAGGCAAATGATTATTAAGAAGTTACAATTTATGCATAGAATTTTCGTAAATTAGCAATATTCCAAACACGGGGGATCTCGATCCCATCGGGCTCTTCCAATTTATAAGCGCCTCCTGCTAAGATTTGGGTGACCCGAAGCGGTCCTTGCCACGCGGCATCAAGTTTTCCTTTCGTCTTTCCCAAATCAGCTCTTCTCAAGACCAGGTCTCCCACCTGGAATTACCTCTTTACCACAGACTTATCGTATGTCGCTTTTATTCTTCCTTTGATATGCGCCATTCTGACAGCAGCTCGATCCCTTTTCTCCTCGATCAAGTCCAGAGCATCCTGAATTAAGAGCTCAATCTGTTTTTCAACAAAATTCTGAACTCGATGAGTCTCCATGCTAATCTCATCAGGCACCACTGCATCTATACCATAAACGAGGCTGAAAGGAGTCTCCCCTGTGCTTTCCTTGGGATTAGTTCTATATGCCCATAGGATTGAATTCAGCTCATCCACCCATCTGCCTCCAGCTTTCTCCAGACGTGTCTTGATCCCATGCACCAAAATGCGATTAGTGACCTCGACTTGACCGTTAGCCTGGGGATTGTAGACAGATGTGAAGTGCTGATCAATTTTCATTTTTGTACACCAAGCTCTAATTCTGGTACCCATGAACTGGGTGCCATTATCTGAAACCAGGATTCTGGGGACGCCAAACCTGCACACGACATTTTTCCACAAGAATTTCATAACCGCATCTTCTGTAATTTTTTCCAAGGCTTCGGCTTCCACCCATTTGCTAAAATAATCAATTGCTACTATCAGAAATTTCTTTTGGGCAGGAGCCATAGGAAAGAGGCCGACAAAATCAACTCCCCAGTTGGCAAATGACAAGGAGAGCTCATCATCATGAGCTCTTCCGCGGGCCTATGTATCAACGAAGAGTTCTTCTGGCATTTTTCGCATGTACGCACAAAATCTTCTGCCTCCTTTCGCAGATGTGGCCAGAAGTACCCCTCTCTCAAGACCTTGATCGATAAAGCCCTGGCGCCCATATGGTTGCCACAACATCCCTCGTGGATTTCCCTAAGGACCAAGGCTCTTTCTCCTCGACTCAGGCATCTTAAGAGGGGTTGTCCGGAACATCTCTCCTTTAACCAAACAAAATCTAGCAGCCCTGGTCCGTACCTTTATTGATTCCTTCATGTCTTCCGGCAAGACTCCCTTCTCTAGACATGCCTTTATGGAGGAGCGCCAGTCATCTCCTTCCAGCACTGAGCACACCTGCTCTGTCCCAAACTCTGCATCCGCCTTTAGCAAGGTAATCAACCTTTCGCGAAAATCTGTAGCTGTAGCTACCTTTACTAAATAGTCAGCTCTTCCATTCTCTTCCCTAGGAATCTTGAAGACCATCAAGCCCTTCATATCCCTGGCGAGTTCTCTGAACTTAGCCAAATATTTCTGCATTCTCTCTTCTCTCGTCTCAAATTCTCCGCTTATCTGCTTGCAGACGAGCTGGGAATCCACCTTAGCAAACACTTGTTCTGCGTCTAAATCTTTTGCCATTTGAATTCCTCTCAAAAGGGCCTCATACTCAGCAGCGTTATTGGAAAATGCATGGTTTAAACGTACGACATACTTTTCAGTGGACACACCTGCTGGGTCTATCAAGACGATTCAAGCACCACAGCCTTGGCTACTGACTGAGCCGTCCGTGAAGATCGTCCATTCCTGCTTGTCCTCAGAAGAGCTAGTAATTTCTTGCATGAAATCCGCCAGAGCCTGAGCCTTGATGGCTGTTCTGGCCTCAAATATGATATCAAATTCGCTAAGCTTGATAATCCACTTGACCAACCTTCCTAACGCCTCAGGTTTGTCCATTATGGCCTTTAGTGGAAGATTGGTTCGCACAATTATGCTGTGAGAGAGGAAGTAAGGACGCAGCTTGCGTGCCGTGCCAACTAGGGCTAACGTTGATCATTCTATTTCCACATATCTCACCTCTGCGTTATGCAAGACCTTACTCCAGTAATAAACCGGCCGCTGCACTTTGCCCTCTTCCCTAAGCAAAACAGAGCTGACTGCCTGCTGCCCCACAGATAGATATAGGATTAAGGGCTCCCCCTGGACATGGCTTTGTAAGAAAAGTCATGTGCGCAAGGCCTGGAAAAAAGGTAAGCTCTTCTCTGCTGATCGTGAGACGAACCGACTCAAGGCGTTGATCCGTCCCGCTAAGCATTACATTTCTCTAACATTTTTGGGCGCTTGCATATCCATAATTGCCCTTATCTTCTCGGGATTAGCCTCGATACCCTTTTCTGTGACCATGTAGCCCAGGAATTTTCCATCTTTGACCCCTAACATACATTTCTTAGGGTTAAGCTTCATCTTATACTTTCTCAGAGTATCAAAGTTCTCCCTCAGGTCATCCACATGCGACGTTGCTTTCATGCTCTTGACTAGCATATCATCCACATAAACCTCCATATTTCGGCCGAGCTGGCTCTTGAACATTTTATCTACCAATCGCTGATATGTAGCGCCCGCGTTCTTAAGCCCAAAAGGCATAACCACATAGAAATACGTCCCTTTGGGGTTATAAAGCTGACACGCTTCCAATCCTCTTTCGCTAACTTGATCTGGTGATACCCTTACGTGGCATCCATCATGCTCAGGAGCTCACAGCTAGAGGTGGAATTGACGAGCTGGTCAATCCTTGGCAGGGGTAGTGGTCTTTCGGACAGGCGCGGTTGAGATCACGGAAATCTATACATATCCGCCAATCATCTGTCTTTGGGACCAGAATTGCGTTGGAAAGCCATTCCGGAAATTGTATCTCCTGGATATGCCCAGCCTTCAAGAGCTTATCTACCTCTGCCTCTATGATGGCCTCCTTTTCTGGCCCAAAATTGCGCTTCTTCTGCTTGATCGGTTTCATGTCTGGACTGATGTTAAGGCGATGCTCCGTCACCTCTGTGTCGATCCCCACCAAATCTTGGGGAAACCAGGCAAACACATCGGCGCTTTCTCGTAGTAGTGCTACCAGGTCTGTCAGAACTTCAGGACTTAGAGTTGTTCCTACACGGAGGACTCGACTCTCATCCCTTGGGACCACCTCGACCAACATCAGTCCTTCCTCTCTACCACCCAGGTCTTGCACCGATCGCTCCGCCTGTGCTCTCTTACATTGTCTCTCTTCTTCACTTCGTCTAATGCTCTCCACATACATCTGCCTTGACGCATATTGATCACCTCTCGCTTCACCTACTCCATCCTGAGCAGGGAATTTCAGATTCATATGATAAATGGAGACTACTGCCTGAAATTTGCTCAGGGAAGGTCTTCCAAACATCACGTTATAGGAAGAGGCTGCGTCTACTACAAGGAACCGAACTGTCTTGGTCTGCCGATATGGCTAATCCCCTAAAGTGACCAAGAGGTTAACAGCTGCAAGGGGCTTTAACGCGCCCCCCGCGAATCCCACCAGTGAAGTCGTGACCTCTTCCAATTCTACATCTAGATTCATCTTCCTAAAATAATCGTAGAACATAATATCCGTCGAGCTCCCCATATCTACAAAGATTCTTCGGACGTTGTAATTGGCTATAGTAGCCTTAATAACCAGGGCATCCATGTGAGGAGCCAGGATCCCATCTTCGTCTTCTGATCTAAAACAAACATTTGGGCTCGGCGCCATCTGCCCAACCTCTCTTCCATTTCTCACCAAATCTCGCGCTGCATGGACATAACTGTTCTGGGTTCGTTTAGAGTGCTCATCCCACTCGCCCCCTGTGATCATCAGGATCTCACCTCGAATGGCCTGGCTCGGCTCATTCCTTCTCTCCCCATGTCGCCTATCATCCTGCTCATTCTTACTCGACGGAGGTCGATTACTGTTGCGGTAGCCGGACCTGGGCTCTTCCTTCCGCATTCGCACATATTCTTTCAGGTGCCCAGCTTGCACCATTCTCTCCAGCTCATCTTTCAAATGTGTACATTCATCGGTATTATGTCCATATTCGTTATGGAATCGGCAGAATCGGTCAGACCTCTCCTTTCTGAGCTTCTGTGAGTAGGTCTTGGGCCATTTCAGCTCCGGGTGCCTTTCTATCGCTTGCAGTATTTCGCCCTGTGGAGTTGCCAGAGGGGTATAACTGTCGAAACGAGGTCTCCCCATGGACAGCTCTGGCCTGGGCTTTTTCACTACTGCTCTGTCTTCTCTATCATACCTTTCCCGTTTCTTCTCTCCTTCATCTATGATTTTCAAAGCCTCCTCCAGATGAATGTACTTCTCAGCTCTCTCCAAGAGCTCTCCAAACTGCAAAGCTGGCTTCACAACCAGCGATTGGGAAAATTCGCCCCTCCGGAGGCCTTGCGCCAAAGTATTCACCAACAGCTCTTCGGACGCAGACGGCACCTCAAGTCTTGCGGTAGTAAAGCGATTGATATAAGCGCGCAGGCTCTCACCTTCCTTTTGTTTTATGCTAAACAGCTCAAGCGGCATCTTCTGGTATTTCCTGCAGCTCGTAAACTGGTGCAGAAAGGCCGAGCTGAATTCATCGAAATTGCTAATGGATCGAGGCGGCAAATGGCTAAACCAGAGCTGTGTCGACTTGTTGAAAGTCATCGGGAAGACCTGGCATATGACGGAATCAGAGAATTTGTGTAACGCCGCTGCTATCTCAAAGCGACTGAGATGGTCCGCCGGATCCGTCGTCCCATTGTATTCAAAACCTAAGGATCGATAAGAAGCTGGCACGTTGTCACGCATGACCTCCTCCGTAAATGGAGTGCCTCGCCGCGCCAGAACTTCTCCTGTGCCCGTCATCTTCTTCCGGAACTCCCGCACTTCTTTCTGGAGGCTCTGCATCTACTCGGCCAGGCCTGGACGAGCCTGGATGGATGTCTCATCATCAGAAGTAGAGAAGTGTTCCTCTCTGTCCTGTAGAGGAATCCGATCTGTGCGCTGGCCTCGCAATGGCTTAGTTTCCACCACCGGGACAGTTCTTGTCGGTGGTGTGTTGGATGGCGGCGTCGACATCTCCGCAAACTTAGAGAAGTGTTCCTCTCTGTCCTGTAGAGGAATCCGATCTGTGCGCTGGCCTCTCAATGGCTCAGTTTCCACCACCGAGACAGTTCTTGTCGGTGGTGTGTTGGATGCCGGCGTCGACATCTCCGCAAACTTCTTCTCCACCGCCGTCTCCATGGCTTTACCAATGAGCTCCGAGAGCTGCATGAGGAAGGATTCATTGAATGAACCACTAGAAGTTTGAACAAATCTACCAAGTGGGGGTGGCGTGGTGCCCGGCGCAGCCGCTGCCGATGGTGTTGTCCCTTTCGGTCCCATCGTCGACGTCTCTGCTGACCTGGGCATATCCCACGGCGCAGCGGAATTGGGGGTTCCACTGAGCTCTCCTACCAAGTTCCGTCGCAGACCATCTGAAGTCATTGAAAAGTCTCACGTCTTAGCTTGATCGAGATTCCCACAGATGGCGCCAATTGTTTCGACCTAAAATATGACCGACGTCAAGAACAACGCCTGGAACCTTGGACACCTTCTTGATCTACGCACAGAAACACATTAGAAAGGACCACCGGTGGTTTTCTGGTGGAAACCTCTCCGATGCTTAAGTCAGTAAAGTGTATGAGGTTTCTCTTAACAAGCAAAGAAGGAATGCACAAAGAATGACATACCCCTCTCAGCCTTGGGACTGAGATATTTATAGTTTTTCCCAGTGGGGACCCCTTCCGGGATCTTAGAAACAAAGGTCGCGAATCAAGGGCCGTTTAAACAACAAACTCTGACAAGTGGTCCCACTTGTCTTCCCTAATCCTGGTCTTCTTTCTGCTGGCAAGCCTGCCTTTATATTTTCAAGATTTACCTCACAGGACGTCTTCTATCAGCTCAGTACAACTCCCGGGCTGAGACGACACTACTCAGTTCTACTAAGGTCAGGACAACTCCCGGGCTAGGGTGACCCTCGCTCTGACCAGGTCAACCTCACCCAGCGTAAGCCGTCCTGAGGTCCCTTCTTTGTCTATCTGAATCCAGGTCTACCCCAATTCGGGTCTGTCCTACTCATGCCTCACCAAATATCAGAGTGTTGTACCAGCAATCCATCTCTGTCATGCATATAATTTATTTATAAAAGACTTTTAAATTTTATGTGGCTTTTGCCATGGTGTGATTAAGAAATTACGTACTATTTGAATTTCCCTTCACAAATCCAGAAATTATTAGGAAGATGCTAGTATGTTTTTCCTTCCGTGTATGCGTGCATGTGTTGTCTATATAGATGGTCCAATTTTGTGTTTCTCATTTATTAGCTCTTATAACTCCCTATTAATTAATATATGCTTTGGCTTTATATACCTTGCTACGTCTCTCTTCTTTCCAAACCATCGAAAGCTTTCTTTCAAGTCTTGATACATCTTCATGGATCTAGGATGCATCGAGTAAGGCGTATTATGGGCTTCTTCTATATTTTCATTTTGAGTTCTTCGTTACTGGGGATGCATAAATGATTTCCAAAGAATAACACTCCATCAACTGATATTCGAAAACCTTCATTCTTCCCCATTTTTACCTCGTCATTTAATCTTTTAAATGGTTGGATCCTCTAATGATTCTTTTGAACATCATTAATCAGTGATGATACTAAAGTCAAAGTAGAGAGTTGTCTAGAAATTATGTCAATTCTAAAGTCTAAAACTTCTTTCTTCAGTGGTCAAGATAGTCCATACAAGGACATTAGTGTCGTGGAGGACTTTCTGCCCAGGGCATTTGCTACTTTGTTAGTTTTTCCAGGATGATATAGAATCTCACAGTCATAGTCCTTCATCAATTCGAGCCATCTACAATGCCCCATATTTAAGTCCTTCTAGGTAAAGAAATACTTCAAGCTCGGGTGATCTGTAAAATTCTTGCATTGAACTCCATACAAGTAGTGTCTCCACAATTTAAGAGCAAAAACTACTACTGCTAACTCTAGATTATGAGTGGGCTAGGTTATCTCATAATCCTTAAGTTTTCTCGAAGAATAGGAAATAAATTTTCCTTTTTGCATAAGGACTGCACCAAGTCCAATCAAGGATGCATCACTAAAAATATCAAAGCGTTGATCCCCTTCAAGAATGATGAGAGTAGGAGCGCCTGTTAATCTCTTCTTTACTTCAATGAAGCTTTTCTCGCAACCTTCGGTCAATTAATGCTTATTTCCCTTCCGAGTTAATGTTGTTAAAGGTGAATCAGTCTTCGCAAAACCTTTGACAAACCTCATATAATATTATGCTAACCCTAGAAAACTTCTAATCTCACTAGCGTTCTTTGGTCGACTCTAGTTGTTTACTGCTTCAATATTTGCAGGGTCTACTGTCACCCAATCTTTAGAAATCACATGACCTAGGAAAGATACATGATCAAGCCAAAATTCGCATTTCAGGAACTTCGCATATAATTGATTGTTCTTGAGGATCTGCAACACTATCTTCAAATGTTCACTGTGCTCTTCTTGGGTTTTTGAGTAAATTAGTATGTCATCGATAAATAAGATAACAAATTTATCAAGAAAATCTCTAAACACTTGATTCATCAAATCCATGAATGTTGTAGGAGCATTTGTTAATCCAAAAGGCATAACAACAAACTCACAATAGCCATACCTTGTAAGAAAGGCGCTTGGCACATACATTTGAAAAAGAAAGTAATTTCAGATTTTAGTGCCGGATCAGCACCACAAAAAACTTATATTTTATCGAGAGGAATACCTAGGGGGAAACTGCCCTTGGAATCACCAAGGGGAATATCAAGGACACATTTTACCTAAGGAATTAACGAGGGTAACTACCTTTGGTAATGTTCCCCTCGGTAAATTATTCAGAAACACGACGCTAATATTTGCCACCATTATTACCGAAAGTAATACTGAAGGCTTTCTGAGGGCAAATATACCGAGTGCATTTTCCCCTAGAGAAAATCGAGGGGAACAAATTTCCCTCGAAAAAACTCGAGAGGAAAGATTTCTCTTCGGATATTTAAGAAGGGAATTTGTTCACCTCTGTTTTTTTAAATAAAAAAAATCCAAAAAAATTATTTAAATATAATTACATAAGAATAAAACATACCATATCATTTTAGGCACGTAAGATAATTTTAACCCTTGTTTTTCTAGAAGAATATCACCGAGCATGTACGTATTGACACGTGTCATGTAATTCGATCAACAGTATCTATGATACTTACGAACGATTTATTCCATTGGAAACTTAAAATAATGAACTGTCGTTATTTTTGTGAAGTTACCACAAGGTGGGTTTAGTTGATTTAGAACCACGAAAAATAGTAATTGATAGGTAAATACGTTACTTCTATTTTTTTGGATTTTATTATTTTAAAAAAAAGCAAGGGGAACAAATTCCCCTCGGAAAAACCCGAGGGGAATATGTTCCCCTCAGCTTTCTTATTTATAAATGTAATTGCGTAAAAATAAACCATATCATATCATTTTAAATACGTAAGATTAATTTAACCTTGGTTTTAATAGAAAAATATCGCCGAGCACGTACATATTAACACGTGTCTTGTAATTAGATCAACAGTATCCACGATAGAAATGATCAACTTATTCTTGAAACATAAAATAAAGAAGAGTCATTAATTTTGTGAAGGTACCACGAGGTGGGTTTCATTATTTTAGAACCACGAGAAATAGTAATTGATTGGTAAATATATTTTTTATATCTTATTTTATTTTTTTATAAAAATACGAGAGGAACATATTCTCCTCGTTTTTTTTAAGGGGAATTGGCTCCCCTCAGTTTCGGGCCTAAAAATAGTAGCGGGATGCCTCCCGCTACTTTCACTCTGCAACAAACGAAAAAAAATAGCAGCACCGCGAGCCATCCGCCACAAGCCATTCCTGTCGCTTCCTTCAAGCCGCTCCTCCCGCCACGAGCCGCTCCAGCCGCCGCCACCGCTTTTCCAGCTATCCCCAGGTGCTCCTATGCCAGCCAAGGTAACTTCTTTCCTTTCTTTTGTTTTTTGTTGTAATTGATATAATTTTAAAGTTAATTTCAGGTTTAATTTAAATTATGAATTAACTAGGATTAGTTTTAGGGTTTAATTTCTAATTAGGATAGAAATTGGGGTTTGTCATATAATTCGAGTTTGATTAGGAGTTTTGCATTTAATTATGCAATTAGTGTTTAATATATGGTTTTATTTTAATTGTTTATAGATTGGGTTCGATTATATACATTGAATCAAATTAGGGCTAATTAGGTCATTAGTATCCATTTAAGGTTCAATTATGCAATTAGGGTGTAATATATGGTTTAATTTGTAATTATTTATAAATTGGATATGATTATATATATTTGAATTAAATTAGGGCTAATTAGCTCGTTAGTATTCAATTAGGGTTCAGTTATGCAATTAGAATTTAATATAGAGTTTTATTATTTTAAATTGGATTTGATTATATACATTTGAATTAAATTAGGGATAAATAGGTAGTTAGTATTCATTTAGAGTCCCATTATGCAATTAGTGCTTAATACATGGTTTATTTTAAGATCTAATTAGTAATTATGATTTAATTTAAGATTGATTTATAATTAAGGTTTAATTATGCAATTATAGAATTATCTTTTAAAATGTATGTGATGGTGGTTTTGAGATCCCGTGATGATCGGTTGTATTTAATATATATATTTTATGGTTTGTTGATATTATTTACATGTTATAATTGGTTGATGTTTTGATTGGTTGGGTAGACGTTGGTGATGACGTGGTGTACGGCGTCGGCCGGGAGGTCCTCCCTCCAATAATAATTTTTAAATATATTTTAAAAAATGATGGTGGTTTTAAAAATTGTGGGTGATTGTGGTTTTGAAATGTCGTGGTGATCGGTACGTGATTGTTGTATTTAAGATATATATTATAGTTTATTAATATTATATACATGTTATGATTGGTTGATGTATACGTCGGTGATGACGTAGTGTACGACGTCGGCCTGGAGGTTTCGTCCCTCCAATAGTGGATTTTAAAATTATTTTGATCCACAGTACTCTTTGTTTCTACACTCAAACACTATACATTAGACTCGTTTGGAATTTAGTACCAAATAGAGAGCTTGATACTAAATCCTGAACCGTCGAGTTATTTGGACAGTTTGAGAACTTGATTGTAATATGGCTTACCTTATGTTTATGTGTTTTTGTTGATTATAAAATTTTGATTTCAGTAGCTCTCTTTTATTCTGAGGTGCACTTTAATGTATGTGTACTTAGAGAACTAAGGAGTGATGCTACTAAAGAACTTAGGCAACAAAACTCATATACTAAAATGCCATATTATTGAATGTCACATTTTAGAATGGGATAGGGCCCTTACCAATAGTTTATTCATTTTTAAGCACCCTCATACTTCCCGTTTTCTAATAAATCAACATATCAATTGTGTAATGATAGGATGAGTTCCGATGGTAGTTGGATATACAAATGAATCATCAACAGCTTCCTATCCCTATGATTCGTTGATGAGGTCGAGAGTTTCATTGAATTTTCTCAAACACATTCCGCAGATAAGGATGGAGAGAGGTTGAAGTGTCCTTGTAATCTTAGTAAATGTAAGAATCATAGGTTTCTCGACATCAACAAGATCAAATATCACCTAGTTAGACAGGTTCCAGCTGAATTACTATATATGGATTTACCACGAAGAAAGCCTGCCCCCCATCATGATTCTTATGTTGAGGACCCTCTTACATCACTCCTGAAGAATCTTCAAATATGTACATTAATATGGTTTAGATGTAGTTGGGCCCAATTTTGAAGAGATGTAAATTGTTCATAATGTAAAACACTCTTATTTTAACTAATTGATTTATGAATCTATTAAAATGGTTGATATATACTAGTATTTTGTAAAATTCTCGTATTATAATTATTTTTATCAAACATCGAAAGTTCGTGGACGCGAGTCTAGTCTAGGTCGATCAGATCTACAGTCAGCTAATCATTTAGCTGATTTTGATGATGATTTTGTGGGCCTTGGTATTGAACATTCAACACCAACACCAGATATGTCTGTACTGACACCGTCTGATGCTGGTACATCCCGACAGTCCTCAGGACCACCAGAGAGGTGATACTTTGTTTATATCAGCGAAAAGAAGTAAATAAATTAATAATTATAAAATTATAATCACGTTGAAGGAAAAGCACAATTAGCGTGCCTTCGTCAACAAGTAACTGATGAAGGACAATTTAGATATTTGTTATCTTTATGTATTATGAAAACATGTATTTGAGACTTTATACCAAGGGAGTCTTTGATGAATAAGAAAACCATAATTTCTGACGTCTCCTTTATGTCTTATTCTTTTCTAATTTTCCTTTTACACATTATCAGCACAAAACACTAACCTATTGAGAAACAAGCCTCCATAGACAAAAAAAAAAGAGAAATTTCATATATGGAAAATCCTAATGTGCAGAAAATTTGTAGAAGCGTTCCCGAAGTTCTAGCCATTGGATCGAGCTAAATGTTTTACAAAAAACTCAAGACAAGTCAAAGTAATATATTAGATTTCGAACAAAGTAGATTTTGTTTTCAAAATATTTTGTGCAATATTTTCCAAAATAAGATTATGCATAATCAAACAGTTGATTTAAACCAAAAACCGGATATATTAGTTAAAACGTATATTGGTTTAATCTAAACGGTGAAGATCTGAATCTAAGGTCCACAGAATTTGATAGTGAATTCTTAATAGAGCTAATCATGTTTCCCGAAATTACTTGCCCAGTTTTTAAAAACAGAACTAAGTTACACACAATCTAACCGTTGGATGAAGCTAAATTTTAGATATAAAGTTCAAAACACATAGTGGTTAAATTTTTATGGTGGAGATAGGGTTTTATGTTATCTATTATCAGAAACATGTTGCGGACATACCTATTGTAAAAATAGAATTCAAGCAATGCCCTAGGAAAGAATTGTGTCTTTCCTCCAAGGTAATTCGAATTACCCTATTATTTATTAAATATAAATATTGAATATTTATTTATATGGATATGTGGCATGATGTGTATTAGCCCTCATTTCAAGCTCTTATACAAAGCATGATTTATATGTTTCCTACGAATAAATTGTGATTGGAATCATGTGCATGCCATGTTATGTACAACTTTGACAAACATGAAATTTTGAAATACTTTAATGATATTCATAGAGTACATAATACATTATTACTTATTCTCTTAGATGATTTATTACTTAGAAATCATAAATAAAGTTATTTAAATGATTGGATGAGAAATTGATCATGATTTTGTTAATATATTTAGTTAATCATGAATTTCGATAAATTGATAGTTTTATGTATGTTGGCAATTCTTGTAATACTGGAATTTTATATGCTACTTACAATATATGTATCATTGATTGTACATTTTCATATTTTCATGATAATGAAATTTCATGAAAGACACGAAATTGTATAAATAAGTCTTGTGACAAAGTATATTCGCATAATATCAAAGAAAGAATATGATATATATTCTTCAAATCCATTATCTAAAGAAATAATTGAACTAGCTCAATCTCATGCTCAAAAGAAATTGAGTACTATCATTAGTCATTTGATATATTACAATTACACAATAATATCATCCACCAACTCACAACTGACAAAGAACCGTCAAACTAAGTCAAAGTCAATTCTCTAATGAATTTGAGACTTCATATTGACATCAAATCTTATATTGGAAGTAAATTTAGTTACAAAATTTTAATAAACTTTGTGATGTTCTCTAAAAGAGTATTTTGGCAATTTTATAAAACACTACTTCCAAGCCTAAGAATTCAGTGAAAAAAAATTTGTTGCTTTCTAAAAAAGGTCAATGTCTTGATATATTGCAACTAAAAACATGTCTTACCGTATGTGGAAAAGAAAATAACTTTAAATAATAATAAATAGTTGAGAGATACTATCTCACTCTATTTTCTTTCCACTTGGGAGTTATGACATTATTCTTCGTAATACCAATGTTAGACCTCTGGATGTAGAAATTTTCTTGAGGCTAACTAGGATCGATATGAATGGTGGAAATAACCTCAAAACAAAGGGGAAAAGACGTGTTGATCCTTACCTGTGTGGGAAGAACGAACCAAAAGGTAAGATATATAAGAGTTCGTGATATATATTGGTCGTGGTAGAAGTCATGGAGGTTCTCTCAATAACCTTGATTAGTCAATGAATATCCACTATTTTGATTGATGAAATTCTCACATTACAAAAGAACTTGCGAAAGAATAATGAATCATTTTTATTAGACTATTGTATTTGGTCTTAATATTTATTTTGAGTTAAATTTATGTGATGTGGCCAGATTTAATTCTTTTTTATAGTTCATTAATAAATCTTGGATTTCATTCGAAAGTTTTGAATGTATTTGAGTTTATTTACCACACATTCACATGCAAGGTTCAAGAGTAATAATATTAAGATATAATGTAACTGATTAGCTTGCATTTGTCTTGATTTTTGTATATATTTAGGTAGTATTTTAGTTATATTTGTTATTAATTTCGGTATAGGTTATATAGATTGAGCATATTTTCATATTTATGTATCTCCGGCTTATTTTATCGTATTTTGTGATATGATATTGGAATTCATGTTTATTTTCGGGGTTTTGAAGTGTTTTGGTCTTGAGATAAACAAGTGTGGGCCCTCAAGTGGAGTTTTAACAAAATTAGGCCCCGATTTAATGTGTTACCACTGACACTTGGTATGCTGTCCACACTGGGTTACACAGTGCCAACACAAAGTTCGGGAATTTGGAGCTCTTAGCCCATAAAACGAATAGGCCCACTTCTATGCCTTTAAAAGAAGAGCTATCAGCGGCCAGAAAGGTGTGCGTGAGAGGGGAGCGACCAATTCTTGGTACTCCTAGGGTTCGGAGGCGTTTGAACCTCACGGGATTGACAACCCCAAGAGTGTTTGTTGATTTCTTCACTTTTCTTTCCTTTCCCATTTCAAACTCTAGTTTCTTAGTTTTAGCAGGTCTTAGATTAATTAATTAGTAGATTTTAGTTTAAAATCTCGATCGAACGAAGTAATTCTTCTCCTTTAATTAGTAACTTTTCAATTTCCCTTGCTTTTCTAGTTTAATTTATTGATTGCTTAGATTGTGAACTTTTATTACAGTTGGTGATGTTCTTGATACGTAAATTAGTTTTTTACAATTTCTTATGGTCGATTCTTAGAAATTAATATGATAATCATTATTGTTACCCAAAAATCCATTATTGCTTTCTTCAAACTTCTCATGGTTCTTGGTTATTTTGAGTTTTTGTTGTTGGATTGCTTGATGATTGTTGGTTAAAATAGTGCCTAGAATATGCCCAAGTGGTCGTGGAAATGATTCTAAAGCTCTAGACTCCCATTCTCAATCTTTTCAAAGTCTTTGATTTCATTGCTCGTTGTTACAGTTAATGTCCTGGTTACCATAATTTTACAAACTAAATTTGACCGAGTGTTTAGATTAGCTTTTTATTTATTCGTTATTTTCTCATTCGTGAAATCAAATACAAAAACTACCTGCGATTAGTTTTCTTCGAGAGATTTGACTCGAGTCAACTTACCAACCTACAAGTGACTTCGTACTCTTACGAGCAAACTTTTAAGCTTGACAAAAATATATTTAAAAGTAGGTGCTGTGACGCCCCGTCTATTTACTCTTATAATTTATTTAAACAAATTTGATTATTCTTTATATCACTAATTTTATTTCATTCTAATTGAATTGTTTTATTACAACAATATTTTGTTAGAATATATATAGGATATTATGAAATTTTTATTTTTATTTATTTAATTTTCTAGCGAAAATAAATATACACAATATATTTTTATTTTAACTCATAGTGTTAAATCGAGCTCAAAATCCTTTAAACCTATTCAATTAAATAGGCCCAAACCATTAAGCCCAACCCAAAGATTTGGGCCCAAATAATAAGCCCAAAGGCTAGCCCAAATTCCAAAATGCCTTAGTTACTATTTTTGCTCCTTCCATCGGGTCAGAACACACACACAAAAAAAGAGGCAACAGTGAGGGTTTCGCTAATGTCCTCCAACACCGCAAGACCGCAGACTTCGTCAGAAACCTGACGAAAATCCGACCATCGGATCATAACAGAATTTATTCCTCAGATATTTAATTAAATATGGATCGACGATCCGAGCCCTGGATCATCGGCAAAACTTCGGCGAACTTCCTGTGTGCTGTTACGATTCAGCCAGCGCCGTCGATCTTTGGCGGCCGATTTCCGGCGAACGGCAGGTCCAAATTTAACATATAATATATCAATTTGTTCGTATTTACTTCAGCTTTAAAAGACCTTAATTAATTTCATGTTCCAGGTCCTATCCAGTAGGAATTTTGAACTTGAAAGGTTGTGCGTATATGTAAGTATATGTGTTTGTGTGTGTGGCCGCGTGTTTTATGTGTGTTTGGGATGGTGGTTGATGTTGCGGTGGTTGTCGGAGAGGGTCTGGGCCGACTAAGTGAAGAAATGAGCATGGCATGAGTTTTTTAAAAGTTGTGGGGCTGAATTTAATTGGGTCAAAAGTCGAGGGTTATGTTTTTGAGAATTAGATAGAGTTTTAGACCCAATTGAAGATTTTAAGATTTTCAATCCGACCCTTTGAAGTTTCAATTTAGTCCCCTGAAATTAAGTTTTGTTTTATTGCGAATTGTCCCCAAATCAGACTCTTTGAAACTACAGACTGACCCCACAAACTTTTAAAAGTTTTTAAAATCATATTTTGACCCCAATTAATTTATTAATTTTTCAAAACCGTACAATTTTCTTATTTTTGAGCCGAAATGGGTGAAACGACTTCCAAATGAATTTAAATTCGAATCATAACTTTGTCATAACATCCTTCTACGTAAGAGGTGTCCAAAATTACAATTTTACCCTTTGAACTTCTAAGTTCAAGAATCGAGGCCAACGTATTTATTGTATTATTACGCGTCCTATTATATTAGTTTCATTTCTAAGTGTCTTAGGACCTTATATATATTACTTTAATATAGTTATATTAAATTTTAGGATTGTACATGGGCTATTATATGGAAGTGACAAGGCATTTAATGTACTAGATCGGGAACCTCGTAAAGCCATCGTAGTTATATGCTTGATTTTGGAAAGAACTTCAAAGAAGGTGAGTAAAACTTTCTTAAACTGGGGAGTTTGAAAATTTCTCAAATTATAATACGTTGTTTGTGCTTATCTGTGAGTCGAATATTTTTAAATCAAAACTTTGTGATTTTCCAAACCAAGAAGCACTTGTTGCTTAAACATATTTTTTTGTTTGTATAAGTCTTTCGAAGAATAGTATTTTGAGGGAGAATATGCAAGCGTGCATTTCCCTTGTGCTTGTGCTTAATCATAAGTTCAATTATATGATTTTATATCAAAGTTATCATTTGAACTCGACTGTTGTTATTGACCGTCTGTTATCGATTGTTACTGCCTATCACTGTTACTGTATGTCTGTCTGTCCATGTCACTGTTATTGTCTGTCTGTTTGTCACTGTTACTGTATTTGTTTGTACTGTTACTGTCTGTCAGGCACGAGTAGTTTGGGCAATCAATCGAATAGGTTGCCTGTGATTCTTGCTTGACTACTCGTGGTACCTATTCCCATTGTTCCTGGTCGGGTCGGAGACGATGGCAGGACTTGGGTCGTAGATTGGGTATATAGCGGAATATGACGTACCCGGGTTTGAATCCCATATCTAAAGGGACGTCGAGCCTACTGGGAGGGATAAGGCGACTGAGTCTTCAGCCTGGTGTGTCATCTTTCATGGTGAGCGGAAACATATGAGTCATGTTTGATCGACATCGATTCTACATTTATGTGAGTTAATCTCGCTCGGAAGCTAAGTGCTACATGTGGGAGCCACATATAGAGTCCTTCAGGAGCTAACTGCTATGCGCGGGAGCCACCTCTAGAGTTCCGTACCCGAACACTCACTAATTGGACTGACTGTTTTAGAACGAGACAGATTTTCCTGTCTGTTCAACTGTTAACTGTTTCAATTGATTTCCTAAAAACAAATTAGCATTATCTGTTTGTTCTAAATGTGATATTTGGTTAGTTTTGAGAAAATCTATTGTTTATTTAAATTTAAAATATTTTAATTTTGAAGCTGCTGACTAGAATTTTGTAAAACATATAAGAATAGTCTTGCACACAAAGTGCTTTGATTATATTATGAAAATTATTTTCTAAACTCTTGTCAGTTTTATATTTTAAAAGAAAATTTTCAATTTCATTTGCTTCCTCTCACTGAGCTCTTTTAGCTCACGTTCTCGTTTGTTTTAAAACCAAACTCTCCAGATATCAACATTTTGAGAGTGACCCGGATCTTGATCCTCCCGGTGAAGAGTGGCTCGTTGGCTAGGGATACCTTTTATCAGTTTAGTATTGTTTGTATAAAATTAGTCGTATTAAGTCTACCAACACAACAAGTTTTTATGAACAGAAGGTGAGACTTTGTTTGTTTATTTATTTATTTATATTACTATTAAGGTAGTATTTTATTTGGGGCGTTACAGGTGCGGAAAGTTCGATTCAAAAATTTTGCGCCGTTGTCGGGGAGAGCTAAAGGTTGTGATTTTTGTGTTTTCTCTTCATGATCTTTGTCCGTGTTTCTATTTGTTTTGTTTGTGTTTAATGTTCGATTATGATTTTTATTTTCATTTTACTATGTTATTTTCCACCGGTACGTTTAATCCTGTGTGTTGAGTGTTGTGTATGCAAGGTACCTCGACGACCAAGATTCAACAAGCCATTTAAAATTTAAAAAAAACAATAATAAAAAAAAAAAAAGAGAAATTGTTTGACCTGTATGGTAAACTGTACGCTTGGCGTGACCCTCGACCGACTATTCCATTGAGCCCCGCGATGTGGGATTACTATCCTGGCGATTTCTACTTAGAGCAACTACCAGTATTCCATTATTTCCGAGCGAGGATCCGCTGAAGTTCATGCGGAAGTACGAAGCCATCACCTGTACCTTCCCTCTTCTCGGCCTTACGAGGGATCAAGTGAAGATGTGATTCTTCCCTTTCACACTAAAGGATTGGGCAAGAAAATGGTTGGTATATTTGGAGCCCGATTCCTTGAAAATGTGGGAGGGAGTGTACGATCGGTTTGGGGATGTTCTACTCACCTGAATGGGCCTTATCTTCAATTCATAAACTTTAAGAAACAAGAGGTTCGAGGAATTGGCTAAAGAGATGGAAGCCCTAAAAGCCGAGCTAGCAAGTTGGGCTTCCTCGAAAAAGGTTATTAAAGTATGTGATCGCTGAGGATCACCATGGCATTTGGAAAATGTATGCCTAGTGACGTTTGACGAAGAACAACATGAGGAACTTATCGCCATTTAGAATTATCCGAGCTACGACTCTTATGCCCCTCCGACTCGATTCCCTACTACCCGAGTGATAGAAATTTTTTTAGCACTCTAAGAAATCTTCTCCGCAATAGTACGAAGTCGATTGTAGAGCGGTAAGTTTTCCCGAGTCGTGTCTCTCGAGGATAGATATAATTGGCGGTCGGTGTTTTTAGTCACTCTCTTGTTAAGCTAAATTACACTAATCTAATCTACGAAAGCATTAATCATTGGTTTGGATTTTGATATTTATGCTAAAGCTTGAGTTTAAAAGGAGACTTTAATTAAAAATGATTGGGTTTAGGGTGTTCGGTTCGTCTCCACGATTAATTGGTTTTTGCCGAGCACTTAATCCACGATTCGGGGTTGTCAATCCCAAATTGCCGACCAAGTGTAGGAGTCGTAAATCCATATTCTCGACAAGCTCCGATTAATGGTTCTAAACGAACCAAAACCCTAAACTCGTAATTATTAAACTAATTGCATCAAATAAAGCTTACAATTAAAAGAGATGTCATGGAGGGAAAATCAAATCATTTGAAATTGAGAAAAGTCAAAGGCTTTTAAATAGAACAAGACAAATTACCAAAGAGGAAAAGTTCATACATCTTTCAAGAGCCAAAAGTTTGTCTAACTAAAAGAGGTAAAAAGCTTGAAAATGAAAGCATCCATGAAGTTTGCAAGAAAAGAAGAACAACATAATCTAAAACCAAACCACCAACATAACAATATTAACCTAACAAGAACAAAAACAACAATAACAACACAAGAAAGTAAGGGAAAGAACACTACCGAATTGCATTGAACTCAAAGCTTCAAGTTTGCTACAAGATCCAAAAGATAGAAATCAAACTAAGAGCCACAATTAGAGGAGATTGTCACCTTCTCCCACACTTGCTAAGTAATATAACTAACACTAACTAAACTACAACTAAGCTAGCTAAACTACACTAATTTAGGATTTAAGCTAGGGTTTTAATTGCAAGGGAAATGTAGAGGCTTGGAGGAGATGGACTAGGTCCAAAACAACCAAGGAGGGGTGTTTTTTTGTGGATAATGGGCGGGAATCATATATGGGTAGATAAGGGGCAAAATGATCTTTTTTTGCCAAAATCACACATCTTCAGCATTTCAGTCAATCGACTGGAACTGCAGTCGATCGACTGCCAGTCTATCAACTGCTTCATCCTCAAACAGCCAAACTTTCTGTCGAGCAGTCGATCGACTGAAAATCGACTGATAGATATACAGAATTAGCCAATGATGTCTTCATATAAAATTTAGACCTTTGTCTTGTATTTCATTTGGATTTTGATTCGTATCATTTGAAAATTTCCTCCGAGAGTTATGTGCTCCGCACCAAAACCTGCCACAAGGGAGGCCACGGCGAATTGTCTCCATGTAAAGCTGCTTTTTACCATTCTTAAACTCAGAATTGGGGATTGTTGTAAACACAAGAGTTTTATACATTTACCTCAAATTTCCAAAGATATACTTTGGAGGCAAATGGCACAAGTGGTTTTGGAGTTATGCTTGTTTTACGACAACTGAGACATCCACCGAGCGAATGCATGAGGTGACAATGAAAATGGCCACATTTCTTGTCATTTCCGGTCGATCCTCGCACCAAGCATATGTCGTGGATTGGCAATGAGTATCTCGGGTTTGGATCATCTTTRGYCCTCYTTMTGGGCCCACTATGACCAAAGTTGACCTTCAAAACAAAAACTAATAAAAAAAACTAAGAAAATATAAGAAAAACTACTAAAAACAAAGAAAACACTACAAAACCTAAAACTAACAAAGTAGGCCAAAA
>BMAC01000044.1:1311778-1349227 GCA_014905375.1 Phtheirospermum japonicum | reverse complement strand
TCAACGGCTCCGACCACTTGTTGCTACTAGCAACTTACAATGTTTTCGATCGAGCACATGGAGCAATTGACGACTCCAAAATACAAAACAAAATCCTATAGAGAGTGTTCGACGACGAGGCTAGTTGAGGCACTAAATCTATATGATCTCAAGGATAGCACGAAGCTAAAGCCGAACAAAGTTCCCAACGTGTAAAATTACCTAAGTGCACTAAATCCGATCAAAAATCTAAACTCCCTTACCAAATCATCAAAACCTCGTCACTTCGCCAAGGATCAAAGCAAAAATAACACACACGCTACTCAAATTAACACAAGCAAGCATGCATCAAATTAAAAAAATCCTAAGATGAACCCTAACCACCACCCCCACACTTAAAACCTAGCAATGTCCTCATTGCATATTAAGTTAGAAAAATGCGGTAAAAAGTGTAAAGGAAAAGGAAACGCCCCTATCTCCAAGCTTGTGGTGACGTGGTCGTGCATAAGTCCTTTCCGGGAGTTGAGGCAAGCACTCTACAAGAAACAAACCAAACGGGGGGTTTCAAAAACAAAATACGAATAAAATTTTTTTGTTTTTTTGAATTTTCTATTTTTTCGGATTTTTGTTTTTTTAAAAATTGGGTTGCCTCCCAATAAGTGCTACTTTAATGTCTGTAGCTCGACGGTTTACAATTGACGCTATCCGGGATCCAAGAAGAGGTGGCGATCGTGCCATGCCTTGGTGTTCTCGAGTAGACACACCGGGTGACAAAAATCACCAAGGCGGGCAAGTCGAGCAAGCCGGTAGGTCAAAGCAACTAAAGAGCGGACTTGCTTCGGGGGTCGGAAGAGGGAGTAGTCGACCACCCAAACGTGATCATCAAAAAATGGGTCAACGTACTCCTTCGTATCCCCGACCATAACCTCCACTCTCTCCCCCACTACCTCTTCTACCACCTCTTGATCAAGTATACAAACGGCATCGGGTGGTGGTAGAAGGGGCTCAAGTATCTTCACATCCTCCAAAACTGGCACAACTTCCTCATCCTCGCCAAAAGCAAGTAGGCTCGACAATCCAAATGCCGTTGGAGACCCAAAAATACCTCCCCATCAATTTCCACTACAACATCTTCAATAAGCACGAGAGGGGTAATGCTAACCTCCGACCCTTTCTCCTCACCTTCTAACTCCACCTCATTGCACACCTCTTTCAATAGATCGTCAAAACTCGAAATTGCCGTCAACGAGAGTGGGAACCACCACATCAAAGATGGGCATATCGTCAAGACACGGTCTCTTAAGCTAATCCACGTCATTGGTAATTTGCTTTGCTTGAGTCTCCATGTGAGCGAGGAGTTCTATGAGATCGACTAAGAGAGACTCTATGTCCTGGAGTTGGAGCATAGATGAATCTTGAGAAAGTGTGGCATAAGGGTCATCGCTCGAAGTATACAAGCTCGGGGTGGGTAGATCATAAAAGTCGTAGCTCTAAGAATACGAATCAAGAATGGGTGGAGCGTACGAATCAAAGCTCGAGTAAGAAGGAGGCGGGCGAGTTGAGCATATGGATCGTCAAATCCCGGATCAAAAGGACCACGAGTTGGTGCATACGGATCCATGCTTGGCTTATGGGGATGTGTAATAGGTAGAGAATATGAAGGGCTTGGGCTTGGATAATCGAAAGAGTGGGCCCATTCTTTACCGATCGAAGCATACGGGTCATCATGTGTCGAGGGGACCCGATAGCTTGGGGAGTGGTGGTGTACGGGTTTGGATACTCGGGAGTTTGGATGTAAGGGTTTGGATAATTGGGAGTTTGGATATAAGGTCATCGTATGGCAAACTATCTTGGTAGTTTGCCATCCTCGGCCGGATCAATCAAGCGGCGGAGGCATCCTTTGATCGTCGTGAGTGTGGCGGGCGGCATCGGGCTTTCCGAATGAGTACCTTGCAAACACAACACTCAACAAAGGATTACGAGCATCGAAAGTAAAAAAATTTTTTAAACTAACTACCAACTAAATAACAAGAGAGATAATTAAAAACACCTTTTTCCTTAATCTATCCCGGCAGCGGTGCCAAAATTTTATCAAAGATTTCTTAGCACTCTAAGAAATCTTCTCCGCAATAGTACGGAGTCGATTATAGATCGGTAAGTTTTCCGAGTTGTGTCTCTCGAGGATAGATATAATCGGCGGTCGGTGGTTTTTAGTCACTCTCTTGTTAAGCTAAATTACACTAATCTAATCTACAAAAGCATTAATCATTTGTTTGGATTTTGATATTTATGCTAAAACTTGAGTTTAAAAGGAGACTTTAATTAAAAATGATTGGGTTTAGGGTGTTTGGTTCGTCTTCACGATTAATCGGTTTTTTGCCGAGCACTTAATCCACCATTCGGGGTTGTCAATCCCAAATTGTCCGACCAAGTGTAGGAGTCGTCAATCCATATTCTCCACAAGCTCCGATTAATGGTTCTAAACGAACCAAAACCCTAAACCCGTAATTACTAAACTAATTGCATCAAATAAAGCTTACAATTAAAAGAGATGTCATGAAGGGAAAATCAAATCATTTGAAATTGAGAAAAGTCAAAGGCTTTTAAATAGAATAATACAAATTACCAAAGAGGAAAAGTTCATACATCTTTCAAGAGCCAAAAGTTTGTCTAACTAAAAGAGGTAAAAAGCTTGAAAATGAAAGCATCCATGGAGTTTGCATGAAAACAAGAACAACATAATCTAAAACCAAACCACCAACATAAAGATATTAACCTAACAAGAACAACAACAACAATAAAAACACAAGAAAGTAAGGAAAAGAACACTACAAAATTTCATTGAACTCAAAGCTTCAAGTTTGCTACAAGATCCAAAAGATAGAAATCAAACCAAGAGCCACAAGTAGAGGAGATTGTCACCTTCTCCCACACTTGCTAAGTAATATAACTAACACTAACTAAACTACAACTAAGCTAGCTAAACTACACTAATTTAGGATTTAAGCTAGGGTTTTAATTGCAAGGGAAATGTAGAGGCTTGGAGGAGATGGACTAGGTCCAAAACAACCAAGGAGGGGTGTTTTTTTGTGGATAATGGGCGGGAATCATATATGGGTAGATAAGGGGCAAAATGATCTTTTTTTGCCAAAATCACACATCTTCAGCATTTCAGTCAATCGACTGGAACTGCAGTCGATCGACTGCCAGTCTATCAACTGCTTCATCCTCAAACAGCCAAACTTTCTGTCGAGCAGTCGATCGACTGAAAATCGACTGATAGATATACAGAATTAGCCAATGATGTCTTCATATAAAATTTAGACCTTTGTCTTGTATTTCATTTGGATTTTGATTCGTATCATTTGAAAATTTCCTCCGAGAGTTATGTGCTCCGCACCAAAACCTGCCACAAGGGAGGCCACGGCGAATTGTCTCCATGTAAAGCTGCTTTTTACCATTCTTAAACTCAGAATTGGGGATTGTTGTAAACACAAGAGTTTTATACATTTACCTCAAATTTCCAAAGATATACTTTGGAGGCAAATGGCACAAGTGGTTTTGGAGTTATGCTTGTTTTACGACAACTGAGACATCCACCGAGCGAATGCATGAGGTGACAATGAAAATGGCCACATTTCTTGTCATTTCCGGTCGATCCTCGCACCAAGCATATGTCGTGGATTGGCAATGAGTATCTCGGGTTTGGATCATCTTTRGYCCTCYTTMTGGGCCCACTATGACCAAAGTTGACCTTCAAAACAAAAACTAATAAAAAAAACTAAGAAAATATAAGAAAAACTACTAAAAACAAAGAAAACACTACAAAACCTAAAACTAACAAAGTAGGCCAAAACGACTCCTAATACCCATAAATGCAATCAAAACACATGCAAACGCAACACAAAAAGGTAACAAAAATACGTACAAAAAAGTACAAATCACCGAGCTATGAACAATATAAACCAGACAATCAATTTCTGACATGCCAGCAAAATATAGAAGCTGAGACCATTCTTACTCGGGACAGAATTGCGCAAGTGACTGTACAGGTAAATGACCTTTCTAAGAGTATGAAGAATTTTGAGACGATGATGGGTCAAGTGGCGGCTTCTTTAGCGAAATTGGCGAACGAGAAGGACAAGTTTTCAAGTCAACCAGAGATGCCAATTCTTGATGTGGTGGAGCCCACCTTGGATGTTGGTGATTCGAGCTTGAATGCTCATTCCAAAGAGGTTAGTAAGGATATTATTGAGGATTTAGTTTAGATCGCTTCTTTTGCGCTGTTTGATGAAGTTTTGGATAATGATGTAGGATTGTTGCCATTGGAGAGCCCAAAGTATGTTAGAGCTTTGAGCTTACTAGCTCTTTGTGAGGATGATGGAGTTGTGGTGCCGGTTTTGGAGGAGGTTGATTTTATTGAGTCGCATGTTGTTTCACCTGATGCGTTGCTAAAAATTAAGTTTGAGGTGGTGGAAGAAATATTCGAGAAGGAGCCCGATCGCCCTCTCCTAAGCCCAGATATTACTTTTTTCTGGAAGGCGTTGAGGTGGTGATCGAGGAAACGAAAGAGCATGGATTGGTTGAGGGTTTTTTTGGTTGTTCAACTGATTTTCTAGTTCTTCCGGTGACCAAGCATTGCTACACGCTCTGACTGACTTTTGATATCTTCGATGTAACCGATTACTCACGTTTCCGACCTCCAAAGCGAGTTGAAGTTTTGATTTTTCTTATTCTATGACTTGCTTTCTATTCCCGCCTTGGTGATTTTAATCGCCCGCTCTTACTATTGGAGAACACTAAGGCGTGACACGACCATCACCTTTTCTTGGATACCGGATAGCATCGCTCGTATGAATCATCAAGCTTTCACTGTTAAACAAGCGCTTCTTGCGAGGCAACCCAAGCTTTTTGTATCCTTTTACGATTGTTCATTTTTTTTATCTCTAACATTTCTTGCTTTTTGTGTTTTGTCGTGTTTTTCTTTGTTTTTAGAACAGTTGGAGGAATTCTCGCTGAAGAACGCCGATCAATCGAGTGAAAAATAGGGCGCAGGAAGCAGCCGTCGATCAACGGGACCATGGACGACTAATCGATGAAGTCCTCCATCCCCATCGATCCACTCCCGTCGATCGATGCACTTGCCGACGAATACCTCTATTCCCGTCGATCCCCTCTCATCGATCGACACACTTGTCCGATGACACCCTCTGTCTCCGTTGATTCCCCGTCCATTCCCCCATCAATACTCCTCGTCGATCGACTCCTATGTCGACGACATCATCTATCCTTGTCGATCGACGACCCATCTACGCCATCGCAGATTCACGAAATTGCTTATTTTAACTCGTCTTTTGGGGCAAGTAAGGTAAGTTTTGTGTGTGATTATGGTTTAATTAAGGAGTCTTTACCTATTTCCTTTTGAGAATTATATTTTGCTAAGGTAAGTTTTAAGATAAGTTTAATTGAGGAGTTTTAATTAGGTATGTTTTGTTGAATCCTACCTTGTTTAGGTTAGGAACAATCTAAGACTCCTATTCTCCAGCCCTTAAATCTTATATAAACCCTCCATGAGGACCTTATTCTTCATAATTCTTCAATCCCTTGCCACGCTTTAATCATTCTCCTAACCACCGAGTTCTGCCTTAAGCCTTGAAGACGAAGATGGCGCAAACCCAGCCACCACCTACCGGCAACCGTCCTCAGTCCATCGAGCATGGAATGATGAGAAGAGAAGAACATGATGAGGCAATTGATGCGCTTCATAGTCAATTGTATGAGGCTAGAACGACGATTCGGGAATTGACAGCTGAAAATCACGAGTTTATGCTTAATGAAGCGGAGCATATTTTTAATATTGAAAAGATGGAGGGATATTTGGCGGAAGCAAACAAGAGGATTGATGATCTTACTCTAGAGGTCGAGAGGCTTAATGATTTACTTTATGAACCTAAATCACCCTTGAGCCATAGTTCCGTGAATTCTTATGATGTTTAGTGTATCTCATTCTAGTTATTTATTTTATTTCTTTTGTTATTTTGACTTTGGGATTGTTTATTTCAATTATTTAAAAACCAATAAAAATTATTATTATTAGTTCGTTTGTTCTTTGTTGTATGTGCTTGTTTTTTTGTGTAGTTTGTTAATCAGGACAACCTAAATCACGCGATGATGGGATGATTGCACAATTCTATTTGGAGCTGCTCGACTATATAGTCTTAAGGGACGTTTTTCTTACTCCTTTCCTCTTTTGATTTGATTTTTATATGTGCTTATGGCAATTTGAAGTCATGGTCATGCAATAGCTAGTATTTGAACGTGATTGATTGCTATTCCTGTATTTTATTGTGTTTGTCTGGTTTATCCTGTCAAAGTTGACTATGTGTAATTTGAGGTTCTTGTCTTTGAGCGTGTGTAAGTGTATAAAATTTTTCAAATTTATTATTTGTATATATTTTAGAATGGTACTTGGACGCAAATAATTTCGCAAAACCTTAAAAACAGCGCCAATTCAAAATCTCTTCATGAAGAAGCCTGTGAGTAGCCTGAGTGCTTATCATCTTTGCATGTACTTGAGTATGTTATGTTTTGAGATCTCTTTGAAATCGCAGTGTGTAGTTAGCTTTGAACATGACGATTGGGCACAAAAATTACCCTTATTTCGGCCATATCCAGATATATTAGCCACTATAAATTCCGAATGAGCCCCTCATAGCCAAATATACATTTTCTATAGCCAAGAGTGTTTATGAGTTAACTCCTACGTCATTAATAGCGTGGGGTAAGAGTTAATTATTTTTGTTGGTTATTTGTGTTTTGGAATTATGATCAGGGATTTATCAAGATATTGTAATAGTGTTAAGGATCACCATCCTTAAAAAAAAAAGAAATAAAAAAATGATGAATAAAGAGGATGGTGAATCTTGTTGAGTTGTTGCATATGCTTATAAAGGCTTGTGTTTAGTATTGTTGATTTTCTTTTGATGCCTAATGTTTAAGAGGCAAGAGTTGAGTTTGAAAGAAGAAGGGTATCATGAGCTTCTAAATTGTTGAAGTTGTTTGTTTAGGAGTCGGTTTTGGGTTTCGAGTTGAGAAATAGCCTAAGTATAAAGACTACGTTATGAGAGTTAAGTGAGGTCTTGTTTGAATGAGGTAAAGCACATTGTTTCGTGATTAGAATAGTTTGGTGAGTTATTGATCACGTTAGATCTTGATTTAGCCACACGACTTATATATTCCATACTCGTCCAAAGAGCCTACATTACAACCAGCAAAAGACCTTTTCCGATTCTTTGTTAGTTACACACTTATTATGCGATGGAGAAATTTGTTATTTTAAGTTCTTGTTTATTCTGCATGTATTTGGATGATTTCAGCGTATACACGTCCCATTAAAAAGAATACTTGAGTGCTTTTGAGCGTACACATATATATTACCCTTTCAAAGGATGCATGATTTTGTTTTTGGAGCGACAATGTAATAATGGTCTATCGTTTGAGTTTGCGTTGCAATTATCTATATTTTTAAAATTATCTATGTAGTACGACACGACTCTTTGTTTGAGCTTATTTTTATACTTATTATTCTTTAAAATTAGCGTTTGTTCTAGGACAAAAAAAACAATAAAGTATGGGGTAGTTAATTAGCTTGCATTTGTATTGAATTTTGTATGTATTTAGGTAATATTTTAGTTAGATTTGTTATTAATTTCGCTATAGGTTGGATATATTGAGCATATTTTCATATTTATGTATCTTTGACTTATTTTACCGTGTTTTCAGCTATGATATTGGAATTCATATTTATTTCAGGGATTTGGAAGTGTTTTGGTCTTGATATGGACGAGTGTGGGCCAGTGAGTGGAGTTTTAACGAAATTAGGCTCCGATTTGATGTGTTACCGCTGACACTGGGTATGTTGTCCACATTGGGTTACACAGTGCCAGCATAAAATTCGGAAATTTAGAGCTCTTGGCCCATAAAACGAACAGGACCACTTCTGTACCTTTAAAAGAAGAGCTACCAGCGGCCAGAAAGGTGTGCGTGAGAGGGGAGCGACCAGTTCTTGGTACTCCTAAGGTTCGGAGGCGTTTGAACCTCTCGGGATTGACAACCCCAAGAGTGTTCGTTAATTTCTTCACTTTTCTTTCCTTTTTCCCATTTCAATCTCTGTTTTCTTAGTTTTAGCAAATCTTAGATTAATTAGTTAGTACATTTTAGTTTAAATTCTTGATCGACGAAGTAATTCTTCTCTGTTAATTAGTAAGTTTTCAATTTTCCTTGCTTTGCTAGTTTAATTTATTGATTGCTTAGATTGTGAACTTTTATTGTAGTTAGTGATGTTCTTGATACGTAATTTAGTTTCTTCGATTTCTTATGGTTTGATTCTTAGAAATTAATATGATAATCATTATTGTTACCCAAAACTCCATTGTTGCTTTCTTCAAGTTTTTCATGGTTCTTGGTTGTTTTGAGTTTTTGTTGTTGGATTTCTTCATGATTGTTGGTTAAAATTCACGGGTCTAGTGCCTATAATCATTTAGAACCATCAATTGGGATTGTTGGGTGTTTAATCTACCAATTGGAATTGACAACCCTAGCTCGTAGGTTAAGTGTTCGATGAAATGCCCAAATGGTCTGATTTCATTGCTCGTCGTTTCAGTTAATGTCTTGGTTACCACAATTTTACAAACCGAATTTGACCAAGTGTTTAGAGTAGCTTTTTTTTCTTCATTATTTTCTCATTCCTGAAACCAAACACAAAAACTACCTCCGATTAGTTTTCCTCGAGGGATTCAACTAGAGTCAACTTACCAACCTACAAGTGACCTTGTACTCTTGCGAGTGAACTTTTAAGCTTAACAAACTTATATTTGAAAGTAGGTGCGGAAAGTTCAATTCAGTAACATTTCTAACAAATAATGTAAAATATTAGAATAAAAGTATGACGTTCAAATATCTCTGAAGAATGTGATAATTTGTCGAGGAATAGACAATTATTCACTGAATTGATGTTTATATGCGACAAATTCTTGTTGCCTAGTGGCACATTGATTAAAGTCATAAAGCTCAGTATAGACCAATAACCAAACGAACCTTGTTAAGTTTGATGATATTCATGTTGATGATTATCATTAAGAAATAAACTATGAGAATAGAACTATACCTTTAATTTATGTGGAACAAAGCATGTTTTAGAGAAGTTAGTGAGTCAATCTAGTTATTTTACTTTACTAATTTCTGATTATTGAATCATAAGATATGACCAACAAAGGACTTTTGGACACTGACTCATTCAAGTTTTGACACGACTAACATGAATACTTTGGTCGTGATATGATGATCCATATTATAAGAAATTAACATGGACCTCTTTTATTTTGAGTGAAACACAAAATGAGATAGAAACCCGATGCACAGTATAGTGTCGACTAAATGTTGTTCAATTACAGCCAGTGCATTCTAAAGTACTAGGAGCACTACATGCATTCATATATCAAAGATACATCACTCATTTTTTTAAAACTTGTTCCTTAGCGAAATTGTATGATTGAGACCTTCATATGCTAAAGATACAAATTATAAAATTCTATTCTTATAATTGATAATAGGTGACATGTGAACATAACCATTCCAAATGCAAACCACTCAAGTATTTTATTATTTTGGTCGATGATTTGGCACGTATTTTCCATAAAAATACTGAACTTGCAGAAAGTCCTAGCACATTTAGTATGATTAAGGACTCACCACCCTTATAAAACACCCAAGACTCATAATGCTAGATATTTTACATCAAAAGTATTTGATGTCTATTGAATTTCAATCTAGATCGATGTAATGCATCTTGTACCTTAATAAGCATATAAAATAAGTTCTCAGAGAAGACACCATCAAAAAGGATATAGATGGTGACTAAGATAATATTTATGCGCACTCATATATTTTTCTATGAACTGGGTGATGCAATATCACATGCAACTCATACTTATTCGTTTATGAACCTCTGCTGACCAAATATTTTGTGTACTAGTTGGTAACTGACATAAGCCTATTAATTCATATTTACGCATATTTGGTTACGTAGTATATGTGCCTATTGCTCCCCCATAATACATTTATATGGGTTTCAAAGACAATTAAGTATTTATGTTGGATATGAATCTCCAATAGTTACCTATTATTTGCGACCTTTTGATAGTCGATCTCTTTAACACTAAATCTGTGAATTTATCACTCTAATGAGACAGTCTTCCCGTCGTAAGGTGGAGATAAGAAAAAAGTATTTTTTAAAATGGAACGACATGATTGTTTCACACCCTATCTCATTCAGATCCCCGCATCTCACAATGTAAACTGAAAGTAAAGTAAAGTGAACGATTGATCTTCAAAGTATAGGAGACTTAATTTCTAAAGTGACGAGATCATATATATACCAGCTGAAAATGTGTCTGTAAGTTTAAAAGTACCCATAAGGGGCACAATGTTGCAGATTAAACCATTACATTCATACTTAGTGGAGGTATGGTTGAGGTCGTGACTCCCAAAAGGAACAGGGTGAGGTCACTTAGTTTGATTTATACTTGCCCAAGGAATTAGAGGGCATATATGGTGATCGAAGATTTCTTAGCACTCTAAGAAATCGTCTCCGCAATATTACGGAGTCGATTGTAGAGGATAGATATAATCGGCGGTCGGTGTTTTTAGTCACTCTCTTGTTAAGCTAAATTACACTAATCTAATCTACGAAAGCATTAATCATTGGTTCGGATTTTGAGATTTACGCTAAAGCTTGAATTTCAAAGGAGACTTTAATTAATAATGCTTTAAATGAAAATAATGAAAATGAGGGTTTAGGGTGTTCGGTTCATCTCCAAGATCAATCATTTTTTTCCAAACACTTAATCCACGATTCGGGGTTGTCATTCCCAAATGTCGATCAAGTATTGGGGTCGTCAATCCCAATTCTCAACAAATTCCGATTAATAGTTCTAAACGAACTTAAACCCTAAAACCATAATTTCTAAACGAGTTGCATCAAATGTAAATTAGAGCTTGCTTGAATGTAATTAACCTAATTAACAACATTACATGAATGAAAATTTACAAAACTAAGAAGTCTTGTAAATAGAAAGGGATAGGCATCAATATACATGAAATAAGCCATCAGTGTCTTCCTATGAAACTTAGCGCTTTGTCTTGGCTGTCATTTGGCGTTTTATTTGTGTCGTTTAGAATTTCTCTCCGAGAGTTATGGGCTCCGCACCATAACCTGCCACAAGCGAGGCCACGGCGAGCTGTCTCCACTTAAAGCTGCTTTTCACCATTCTTAAACTCAGATTTTGGGATTGTTGTAAACACAAGAGTTTTATACATTTCTCTCAGCCTTCCAATGATATAAGTTTAAGGCAAATGGAACTAGTGGTTTTGGAGTTATGGTTGTATCACGACAATTGATATATCCACCGAGCGAATGCGTGAGGTGACGATGACTATGGCCATATTTCTCGTCATTTTCGGTCAATCCTCGGACCAAAGATACGTCGAGGCTTGGAAATGAATTCATAGGGTTTGAATCATATTTCGGCCTTGTCCCGAGACCACTTTGACCAAAGTTGTGTTGAAATTCGTAGAGACGAACACCATGCTCGTGCAGCGGAAGTTTTAAAAATTTAGATCCAACAAATCTATCCTGTGAACGAATATATTTATATAATAAATAAACGAAATAAAAGCATGAAACCCTTACAATAAATTCGTTCGAGTTCAATTCTATGGTATCCACGCGATTAATTCTCCGACTGCAAGATCCAACTCCAGTGTATTGCTATCGTGAAAAAAGCTAGGAAATCTCACGAAAGCTCAAGAACTCCCAATCTCAAAACTAGGATTTATGTTTTCTAAAAACTCTCTTGTTTTATCGTTGTATCATTATCATAGTTTTCAACTTATGACTTTATGTTATATTTATACTAGGTACATAAGAGAACCCTAATCCTAAAAACTGAGGGTAATTCTGTGATTTTCACAAGTTTCCAAAATTACAATCAAGCCCAAAACTATATCAAATTCTCAAAAATTCTACCCAAGCCCTAAATCGAATTTAGGGCTTTCGATTTGGACTTCGTCGGTCAGAACCACAGGCACCGTTCCGCGGCCCACGACGAGCCGAATCTACCGGACCCAGGGGCCCGCCTGAAAACCTCGCCGGAGAGGGCCGGAATCGTGGCTGAACCGCTGCGGTCCCGTGGCCCAAATGCCGTCATTGCCATGCACCAGTTGGCCGGCTCTCCACCACACGGCCGCCTTCTGCAGTGCCTGCCCAGAAGGCTACCTCGCCGACCAACGGCGTCATCCAGGAGGTGGCGCAGCCGGCGCGTCGCCTTTCCGTCGAAGCATCAGGTACGTTACCAGTTTTTCTTTCTTTTTTTTTTTTTTAAGTTTTGTAAATTCCCAGATTTACGTTTTGGCAGATTTTAATTTTAATCAAATTAAACTTCAAATAAATCCTTTAAATCAAATTTAAAATCAACAACTATTTTAATCTAATTAAAATAATTAAACACTAATTAAACCCATGATTAATATTATAATATTATAAACATAATCGTTAACACAGCCTGGGCTCTGATACCACTGTTGGAATTCGTAGAGACGAAAGTTTTAAAAATTTAGATCCAACAAATCTATCCTGTGAACGAATATATTTATATAATAAATAAACGAAATAAAAACATGAAACCCTTACAGTAAATTCGTCCGAGTTCAATACTATGGCATCCACGCAATTAATTCTCTGACTGCAAGATCCAACTCCAGTGTATTGCTATCGTGAAGAAAGTTATGAAATCTCACGAAAAAGCTCAAGAACTCCCAATCTCAAAACTCAGTAAATTCGTCCGAGTTCAATACTATGGTATCCACGCGATTAATTCTCTGACTGCAAGATCCAACTCCAGTGTATTGCTATCGTGAAGAAAGTTAGGAAATCTCACGAAAAAGGTCAAGAACTCCCAATCTCAAAATTAGGATTTATGTTTTCTAAAAACTCTCTTGTTTTATCGTTGTATCATTATCATAGTCTTCAACTTATGACTTTATTTTATATTTTATACTAGGTACATAAGAGAACTCTAATCCTAAAAAGGGTCGTACTGTCCACGACATGGGCCCAAGACAATTCTAGCCCAAGTACCTTTATTAATATAACATAGATAATTAAATCCAAATCCAATTTAATTTAATTAAATAATTTCTATCAAATAGAAATTAATATCATAAGTATTAACAATTAAATATTACAATTCTAAATTGAATATTTGATACTTTCTTGATACACTCTTTAATCGGAAAACTAATCGCATATAGTGTGACCCTATAGGCCTTTATATATGACATCAATCCAATGCTGACCCAAACAAAACTCCTAGACGGCTTAGTTGGACAAACTCAATATATAAAGAACATTCACTTGAACTCAGTGAATTATAACCTTTATACAAAGCTTTGGTGAAATTCCTTTCATTCCGAATCGCTCGATCAAGCTTAAGATTTATCCAAGTGTCTATCTCACTGACGTAATCAATTTATCTCATCTTTATTAGTCGATAACTAGACAATACTTCAATCACTATATTGAACATGTCTCTTGCATTGGCCAATGACTTTAGTCGACCTAATATAGAGATTATGAGTGATCTCTCTCGAAATTCAAATCGAGGAATGAATTCTTTCTTGGCTCAAATACCACCATTATTTACATCATGATGCACCCAACACAAGCCGTATCTACCCCAAAAGGAGTGCAAGCATTGGTCATGGTCAAAGTACATCACTCAGTAAAAAAGGTGCGTATTGACCTCAAGTCAAAGGATTATCACATGCTTTATACACTGATAAGTTTATAGACATACAATAAATAACTTATCAGTAGGGTTTACCAATACTCTCCAAAGTATCCATGTGTCCATCACGAATAACCATTATTCGCAGTCGTGAGACTTACTGCATTCTTTAAAATGTGATGTAGACCACATGCCGACATATATTATATAATCAATATCCCAATCTTCATAATCGTTAGTCGTGGCTATTTTAAGAGTAATGTTTTATCAATGGCATCTCACTATATCAATGACAACATCAACTCTACGGGAACATTTATATGAATAATCACAAACAATCAAAATAATAATTTAATAAATGCAATGCCATATATATTACGATATATATAATAATTGTGATCAAGTATAATGTCTTTTAAATCTGATTGTCTCTAGGACATTAATACTTTCAATCTCCCACTTGGCCTAGAGCCAATCACCTATATATAGCCACTTTGCTCCATTTCCCACGCGCAGGCAAACTTCCCCCGGTCTAACCATTCTGCTGTCACTTAGCGCCTACACATTATTACAAATGTGTGAGTCAAATCCGGTATCAAATACCCAGCAATGAGAGTTATTAATAGACATATTTATCTCAATGACAAACTTACCCGAGGAGCCGAAAACATCTAATGTTTTCCACTTCTCACAGTCTCTCTTCCAATGTCCCTTTGCTTTGCAATATAAGCACACGTCTTTAGCCAATGTTGACTTCTTACGAGCACCTCCTTTTGGCTTCAAAGCCGTAGGTTTAGGCCCAGCCTTAGTTTTCCTTTTCTACTTTTTCGTACCTTTCAGGTTAGATCTAGCAGATGTACTCACTATGAGTACATCTTTGCCCTTTGAGGTGGAAGACTTATATGTCTTAAGGATGTTATGAAGCTCGTGAAGCTTCGCTTTTGTGTTGTTCATATTATAATTCATAATGAAGTTTTCAAATGAACTAGGAAGCGAATTCATGATCAAGTTGACTGAGACATTTTAAGGTAGGTTCGTTCCAATCGAAGCCAACCTCTCAATCAAACCTATCATCTTCAAAACATGCTCAGACACCTTCCCCCCATCACGAAGCTTGCACTTAAAGAGATATCTTAGCAGCTCATACTCCATAGTTTGAGCTTGCGAAGCATAGAGACTTTTCAAATGCTCCAACATTTCGTAAGGGGCCATGTGTTCATGCTGCCTCTGCAATTCTGTTGTCATCGTAGTTAGAATGACACATTGTGCCGAAATTGCATCATCCTTATGGTTCCCATGAATATCCTTGTCAAACTTGGCATATTCAGAAGAATTTTTATCAGGAATTTCAGGAACAGGTGTGTCCAACACATACTCAATCTTTTCCTATCTCAGAACTAAACGCAGATTGCGCAACCAATCTATAAAGTTTGGTCCAGTCAACTTGTTCGTTTCAACCAAACATTTCAATGATAAATTCGACATCTTAACAAATCTGGAGAAAATAAACGGCAAGAGGAATGCTCGATCTTGGCACTAGCATAAATCTGATACCCCATTCAATTTACAAGAAATTTGGCCTATGACCGCTGAAGCCGGCCACGATGAAATTACAATTGGCGGATAGAACGATAAGGCTACCCTTGGGTATTGTGGAGGATGTCTTAGTACAAGTAGACAAGCTAGTAGTGCCGGTCGACTTTGTCATTATGGATGTTGGTGACGTACAAAGCGAGAACCGAGAACACACCATTTTGTTAGGACGTCCGTTCATGTCTACAACGCGTACGGTGATCGATGTAAACAAGGGGAGGGTGACTATGTCCGTACTGGGGGAAACGGTGACGTTTTCACTTCAAGGTTTTCACAAGAGTCCTGCATCGTTTATTAAGAACGATTGTTCTACTATTGATTTAGTAGATTCTTGCGCGAATGAGATCTTGAGCATCGGCACGATTGAAGAGTTTGATAATGTAGAGGCATTTGATGATGGATTACCCATGAAGTTGAACGTGCCTCAAAACGAGCCAAAAGTGGAGTTGAGACCACAACGAGATCGTTCGAAGTTTGAGCCAAGAGAAGAGACGAAGCCACCGTATAATCATTCAAGAAGTGTTTCCCTCAAACCCTACAAGAATTTTAAACGTACGAAGAAAAAGGGCGAGGCTAACAGCAAGGATTGGACAACGAAGAAGAAGAGTTCGAATGAAGTTTTTAACTAGAAGTTCAAGGTTGTTCAACTAGTGCTGCATAATTCCGATCGTAAGTTTGGTCCAACCAATTTTGAAGTTGCATGGAGTGGACCGTTTTTAATGAAGGAGATGGATGAGTATGGTGTAGCAACACTGTACGATGAGAGTGAGAAATCAAGTTTCCAAGTCCACAAGCATCGACTTAAGCCTTATTACGAGAAATATATGAAGAGTCGAGATAGGAGCAACAAGGAGTTCGTGGACCCACCACGAGCTAGAAATTGATCGAGCAATTGCGTCGAGCATATGACGTTAAATGTTGCGCTTCTTGGGAGGCAACCTAAGCGTTAGTTAGTTTTTATTTTATTTTCTTTTATTTTATTTCTGTCTTTTTATATTGTGTCAATTGCCGTGGTACGTTTATGTGTGTGTTGATGTGCAGAAAATATGATAAATCGCTTATTCCGGACAACGGTTATATAGCGGAAGCTCGCTACCGCAAGGCCTTACCGCTAGTTCCACTCGAGGCGTTAACAATGACGATCAACCACTGAACCTACCGCTTACCGCAGCAATCATGGATTACGATGATTTCGTCGATCGAGGTCGCAATCCGACCCAAGTTAGCCGCAGTCTGGGAAACTTTTGATGAGCTGCAACCCAGCAATTTACGACGTTGGCTGCAATCTGTCCGTTTCAAATCCAAAAAGACGTGCCACCGGGCACTTGCGCATCGTAATTGATAACAATCATGTTTTGTTTGTTTGTTTATTTTTGTTTATAGGTTTGTTCGGGACAATCTAGTCACGCGATCTAAGACGAAGGATAATTGCACATGCGAATTTTCAGGGATGTTTTCTTATCTCCCATACTTTTATTTTCTTTAATATTTATGACAATCAGGAGATTGCCAAGTTTTTAGGGAGGGGGGTGGTTGAGTATGGTTAGTGCAATTTGATGTCTTTGTTTTGAAATGCTTATTTTTGATGTGATTGATCGCTATTTCTACGCTTATTTGTGTTTGTATGGCTTGCCTTTCAAGGTTAATTATGTTTGATTATTTATTTTCGTCTTTGAGCGTGCATAAGTGCATAATTTTTTAATATTTATTATTATATATTGTAAAATGGTACTTGGACGCAATTGATTTCACAAAACCTTAAAGGCAACGTCAATTCAAAAATTTTCATGCAAAAAGCCAGCGAGTAGCCTGAGTGTTTATCATCTTTGCATGTGCTTGAAAAAGTTTCAGTCATGATATCTCTTTGACACCGCTGTGTGTAGTTGACTTTGAAAATGAAGTTAAGGAACATATAAAACCCGATTCCGGCCATATTTATAAATTTTAGCCACTATAAATTCCGAATGAGCCAATCATAGCCAAATATCCATGCCTATAGCCATGAGTGTTGTTGAGACGACCCCTACAACCCATTAAAAGCGTGGGGTACGAGTTCGTATTTTTATTGGTTGTTTGAGTTTTGAAAATTTTTATTAGGAATTTATTATTTTTGTAATTAAGGACCACCATCCGAAAAATAAAAAAAAAAAGGAAAAAAAATTAATACCCCATAAAAAAAAATAATAATAAAGGGGGAAATAAAAAAAATATAAAAAGATAGGATGGTGGATATGTTGATTAATTGCCTACGCGCTTGTAAAGGCTTGAGTTTAATTGTTTATTTTATGAAGCCTTATGTTTAAAAGGCAAAAGAGTTGTGATTAAGTGGTTTGAGCTTTCAGTCGATTTTATGGTTTGCGAGTTGGGAAATAGCCTATATTTTAAGTCTACGTTAAGAGTTAAGTGATGTTTTTATTTTTGATCGAGGTGAAGCAATTTGCTTCTCGATTAGATTAGGTTGAGTGAGAGATTAGCCACACGACTTATATATTCCACACCCGTCCAAAGAGCCTTACACTACAACCCGTAAAGACCTTTTCTGATTCTTAGTTTTGATAGCACACTTAATTTGCGATTGAGAAGAGATTGAT
This sequence comes from Phtheirospermum japonicum, assembly GCA_014905375.1. NCBI lineage: Eukaryota > Viridiplantae > Streptophyta > Magnoliopsida > Lamiales > Orobanchaceae > Phtheirospermum > Phtheirospermum japonicum. Next base: position 1,331,220 of record BMAC01000044.1, on the reverse strand, counting down.
TTTCGGTGCTTAATTATTGTGCATGTAATTGTATGATTTGAGTGTATACACGTCCCATGCAGAAAATACTTGAGTGCTTTTGAGCGTACTTATATATATTATCCTTCGTGAGGAAGCATGATTTTATTTTGGAGCGACAATGTAATAATGGTCAAGTGTTTGACGTTGCGTGACTTGTACCTATATTTTCAAAATTATCTATGTAGCAACGCACGACTCTTTGCTTGAACTGATTTTCATTCTAGTTATACTTTGAAATTATCGTTTGTTCGAGGACGAACAAACCAATAAAGCGTGGGGTAGTTGATTAGAGTAGATTTGTCCTTATTTTTATTAGCTTTTTAGTTCGTTTTTATATTTGTTTTTGGTATAAGTTGGACGATTTAAGCTTAATCTCGTATTTTTATAATTCCAGCTTATTTTACCGCATTTTGATCGTAATTGATGCAAGCAGGTGATATTTCGTTGTTTTTCACCTTACAACTAAGTAACCGGAAGAGTTTAACGCGTAATAGACGAGGTTCGATGTCCAAGAAGTGAAGAACAAGCTTTCCGGTGAAACGAGTAGCAAAAGATTGAGAATTGGAGACAGACGCGCAGTCGCGTCGACTGACGCGACCTTCGACGCCCCGTCGACGCGAGCCATGATCCGCGTCAGTCGACGCAGCGTCAACGCACTGTCGACGCAACTTGCTGAAGCGTCGATGTCGATACACCACTGTTGACGCAACTTGCTGAAGCGTCGATGTCGACGCACCTGCCCAGCCGACGGGTACACCTGCCGACCAAGTCTGTTGAGTCCCGTCGAGCACCAGCACGCATCAGTCGACGCTACGTCGACGCACCGTCGACACGACGACCCAGAATTCGGATTTTAGGATTTCTTGTGCGCCAAGACTTGCAATATCTATATAAACCCTCATTATTTCGGATTTTGAGGAGAAGACACGACCCCCTAGGGTACTTTAGCTTATAATAATAATAATCCCACATCTCATAACGAGATTTGAAGACGGAGATCAAGGATCGAAGAACAACGCGTCCAAAACATCGAATTCGAGTTCGGGATTCATTCTTCGCCCAAGATCAACGTTCAACCTCTGGAATAGCTGGAGATTTTTACTGCTTTCATTAGTTCCAATAAGTTCTCTAAACACTTAGTTAATTTAGTAGTTAATTTCTAGTTTAATTGTTAGTTTAATTCTTAGTTAATGCTAGAACTAGTTTAATTAGCTTAATCGTTTATGCTTGTTATTGGATATTGGTTAATTTAGTTGATTTATGCGATTGATTTATGCTTAGTTATTCGTTAATCTTAGATTCATATGATACATTGCTTAGTGATAATTTATTATATTCATGCTGTTAGATTAGTTGCTATTAATTCTTAGTTCTTGAGTTCAAGTAGTTTAATTATTGCTCGTAGTTGATAATCCAGTTAGAATAATTAGTTTAATTAGCTTTAGTTTAATTATTGCTTTAGTTTATAATGATCAGCTCAATCTCTATTAAAACCCCAAATGTATATGTATGTTATTCGTAATTGAGAAAAACATCCGAAAGATCGAACAGTTGTTTCCTCGAGATATACGACTCGAGTCAAACTCATCACCCTAAAGTTACCTCGTACACTTGCGAGCAAACTAACGTGCTTTTAAATTAAATTTATTAAAAAGGGGTGCACAAAAGTTTGAGTCAAGTGACGCGTATTAAATTGTGGTTTTTACATATTAACTATTTTTAGTTAAAAACTAGTTGAGAATTGTGTCCAGATTTCTGCAGGCTCTCTGTTATTAGGTCACCCGATAACAGAGGAAAAACAGAAATCCTGCACATAAATTTCCTAACACTAATTATATTCATGAAAATTATGTTTTGTTTGACATTTCTCAGGTGAATGAACTTGAGATCGTCCGGAAAGAAAGATTTACAATATTATCCGGAGATCACCAAAAAGATCGCGAGTGTAGAAAGAAGTCTAGACGAGAGAAAGAGGCATTGGATATGGAACATATACTACCGAGATATGAATCTAAGGAGTCTTCGAGTGACAACGAAGAACGAGAGGATACTTAGGAACCACTTTCATTCAGAGATAGCGTAACAATGCAGGAGGCAGAGAACGCACGTTAAAAGAGCTAACTAATCCAGATCTCCCTCAACAAACATTTTGCATCACATTTCCAACCGTGGATGATGCTACATTCGAATTGAGATCAGGTTTAATTCACCATCTACCATATTCTCATGGATTAGGTGGCGAAGATTCACACAATCATCTGAAGTAATTCCATGTCATGTGCACAAACATGAAGCCCGCTGAGTAACTAATGAAAAATTAAATTGCAGGCATTTCCATTTTCATTGAAGGACCTAGCCAAAGATTGGCTCTATTACTTACCATCTGACTCCATCACCACATGGGGAGCGTTAGAAAGGATATTTTTTACAGAGGTATTTTCCTTCCTCTTGATTGGCAAACCTTCGTAAGGATATTTCTGAAGTGAGACAATCACTGGGGGAGACATTGCATGAGATTGGGAGCGATTCAAGAGACTTGTCGCTAGTTGTTCGCAACTTCAAATGGGCGAGTAGTTTTTGATACAATACTTTTATGAGGGTCTATGTCTCCCGATTATAAATATGATAGATGCGGCGAGTGGAGGCACACTCATAAACAAGACTCCAACGGCAGCAAAGGAGTTGATATCGAACATGGCAGCAAATTCCCAACAATTCGGCAGTCGTGATGTTTCCTTGAAGTCGATAAATGAGCTAGACACTTGTTTGTTTCAAGCTCAAATAAATGATTTGACATCCGTTATCACTAAAATGGCTACAGGGATACTTCTTAAGGTTTGACCATGTGTGCTTTGTCAAACAGTAGATCATGTCACCGATGACTGCCCACAATTACACGCAGAGATTAAATCACATGCTAATGTGGTAGATACTGTTAATGGGTAAGGGAGAAAATAGTATCCATATTCAAACACTTACAACCCAGGCTGGAGAGATCACCCAAATTTTGGTTGTCGATATCAGCCCAAAAATTACTTTGGCGATCAAGACCAGAGACCACGCCAGAATTTTCAAAGGGGGCAAAAAATTTTAAGACAATCTAATAACCTCCCAAAAGCAGAAGACTCATCCCCAACGCTCGAGAATATGGTGAAAGCATGGCATCAAATACCATGAATCTTCAGCAAAAGATAGATGAATCACTACTGCAGAACAGTGATTTAACGGCGGTTTTTAGAGGCTTTAAACGACGGTTTTTGAACCGTCGTTAAATTTTACGGCGGCTTTTAAAAACCGTCGTAAAATATCATGAATTAACGGCGGTTTTTGAACCGCCGTAGTTTAGATAATTTCGACGGCTGTTTTTGAAACGCCATCGAAATTATCACTTTTAACGGCGGTTTTTGAAAAATACCTTCTAGAAAGTCTGTTTTCCAGAACTGACATTTTACGGCGGTTATTGAAAATACCTTCTAGAAAGTATTAAGAAAATTAAAAAAAAATGAAAGCAGGTGCACCAATTTTTTGAGATTCATTATTTTTATATCACTTTTCTAAATGTTCATCACTCTACAATTAAATAATTCAAATTACAACCAACACAAGAAGTTATCACTTAAAATCTATCTATTGATGAATTTTAGTACTTAATAGGAGCGATAATGTCAAGCTGGGCGCCAAACTTCTCCTCGGCAACCTTCTCAGCTTTAACTCTCTATTTCGTCAACCTCCCCGCGGGCCCGACGGCCGAGAGGCAGCCTGCAAATACCATAATCCATACTCGGTTCTATTAACAGAAAACAAACCATGTAAAACAAAAGGACTACGAAATACACAAGAATCGGTTCAAATATTCTAAAGTGTTGAAAGAAAAGAAAAAAAAGAGTAACATATCATAATGTCTAACACAAATGAACTGATAAAATTCCACACCAAGTTAGTTAGCAGACCAGTGTGTCAAGATAACAAACATATGCAACTCATTGACTAAATGATAATATGGAAACTAAAGCCACTTACGTCTGATTGATAGCGAGCTGAAAAGTGAATTAGAAGAATCACTTTGTTTTGAAACCTATCTACATATCCAACAATCTGGTGGTCCAATAATAAATCACACAGAATTGAAGCCACAGTTAGTACATTGAAAAAGTACCAGAATAAAACCAAATGAGAAAGAAAGGAAAATAAAATGGGATTAAAACATTAACCTCGGACAAATGAGTGTGTCCATACTCCCGTGCATCCTCCACTGTGCTTGAACTCTCAACAAACAAACTCTACATCCGACAATTAAAAATAAGGAGAAATGAATAAGAGAATCATATTGATTGCTTAACCACGACAATCAATAATACTTATAATAATAATAATAATAATAATAATTATACTACTACTATTAATAATAAATTAAGCTTTAAATCTTAAGGGTTACCAATTTCAACCCTGAAAAGCTAGAGACAAGTCACAAGTAGAAATCAGACTACGCGAGATAAAGGTCAGAATAAATATAATCTTGATTGAAAACCCAAGATCAGACAAGCTTTTTTGTTTAAGAAAGATATTGATGAGTTTTTTGTGTTCAGTGAAACTAATGTGGCTGGTGCAAATATCATAAAGATCAAAGTTCATGATTAACCATTTCACATTTTAATATGACGATTTAGGTCAGCAATCGCCAAAGCAGCAAAAAAAGTCATTGACATGAAAAATAAGGATAAGCTAAAACAGTATGCAGGCAAATCAGCACACTGATGAACAAGCACATTGTTGAATCAAGTTAGCCTGCAATAAATGCTTTAACAAACTACCTATGTAACAGGGACCTTGTGTTTGTTTGTTTTTTGCCCTTGACATGTTGAGCAATTAAAAATAGAAAGCATAAGAAAGTGATAAGGGATTTATTTTTTTAAGAAGTGGACCTGTTGCATCAAGAGCACGAATTGATTCACAGAAGGCATTAGCTCTCTCTCTCTCTCTCTCTCTCCAGCGTGATATATCACTTGAAGGGGTCGGCGATCCCGTGATCTGAAATATCTTTGACATAAGATGTACACAAATGTTAAAGAGAACAAGAAATACATTGACCATTACAAAAGAAAGTGTGTGGTCCTAATACGAAGAGGAGAAATCGAGCACTATTAAAGAAAAATTCATCATTATTGGAAAGGACTTAATAAGCCCAACAGAAAGTGATAAGGATATAATCTCGCAGCTTATCGGTTGTATGTGGCACAGCTACCAACAATGCACGAATCACAACAACATTGGCTTCATGTGATCCATCTTCCAGAAAAGTATCCATCTGAATGTGTATTGTTTCAGCCCAAAAAGTGAACTGCCTGAATAACACTTGAAGGCCCAAGAGCTTCCTGAACCTACACCGCAAAAACAGATTAGAAAGGACCACCGGTGGTTTTTCGGTGGAAACCTCTCTGATGCTTAAGTTAGTAAGCGTTTGAGGTGTTTTCCCAAAAAAAATAAGAAGGAATGCTCCTAGAATGACCTTACCTTCTCAGCCTTAGGGCTGAGATATTTATAGCTTATTCCCGTGGGGACCCCAGCTGGGATCCCGGGAACACGTGCCGCGAATCATGGGCCGTTTGGGAGACAGTTTCTGAACAAATAGTCCCACCTGTTCCCTCTCAAGTAAGCCGAAAGTCAGGTCTAAACAAACCAGCGAATCTTTCTTAAGCAGACAGGTCGGCCCTGTCTGTCTATTCACAATCGTTACTGGCTTCGGCTCTTTCCCCATCCAGATCTGGCTGGAATATCTAGAAGCCCCCTGGTGGGGGACCCCCCCTCCGGAATTTCGGGAACAAGGCCCATAAATCAAGGATCATCCAGGCGATGAAAGGTTCCCCACTTGTCTTTTCCTGTTAACAACCAATCAGGTCTGTTTAAGGCCATCTCTTTTTCAAAAGAGACTTGACCATGCTTTTCTACACGCCAGTCAGTCAACTCTCTCCACCTTTATAGGTCTACCTCAATCCAGGTCTCACTAATGCACATACGCCTCATCACTCCCTCTCCCCCCCCCCCCCCCAAAAAAAGGGGTTGAGGTAGAGCAGCGAGGTGCTTGGGCCCTTAGTAATAAATGAGATCCCATGTCTTTTCGTGTTTCCCGTGTTGGTTCGAATCCCAGGGGACATGCCAGATTGCCAAGGCTAATTATTGGCATTTAGTGGTGTCGCATGTTTCCAAACGGTCACTGTACTCCTATGTCCTTCCAGGTACTGCCCCGTCAGCCCTAATTTAGAGTCCTAGCCATTCCAACTCACCTTTTAGGGCACTGTTCACCAATCCTCATTAAATGCGGAGATCCCATCAAATCCCACTTTCCTCGGTTTTTGTATTTTGAAATCATTCCCTTTGCCTTTTGTTCCCGCTGGTTTCCTTTTCATCACCACTTTCCTTCTTCTACTTTTTCTTCCAAACCCCCAGATCTCCGTTCTCCACCAGTACTCCGATGAAATTTCTTTGCAATAATTCTCAACTTTCTCCGAGGAATTTTTTAAGAAATCAGGTATCTTTCTTATCCTTTACCCCTTCTTTTATTTTCTTGTAATGTCTTCTTCTCCAAGAACTAGGGTTAACTCATTTCCGCCGTCTGTTACTCCTGAGACGGCGGCCTTTTCTTCTCCGCCGTCTATGACTCCAGAGGCGACGGAAATCTCTTCTGCTCTTATGGTCACCATCCCAAAAGAAGCAGCGATTCCGTCACCTTCGTCATCTGACCCTCTGGAGATAGCGGCGGCTCTTTCACCACCATCGGCTTCTCCGGCTGCGATGGCTACCTCTTCCTCAGGAGGTGTGACATATCCTCCACCAATTTCCGATTACCCCAAAGTTACCTCCATCCTTAGCCAACATACAGTAGACGAGATTCGCTATAGGTACAAAATTAAAGACCCCTTTGATCTCTACGCTCCTCCGGCTTGTACTTTGGCCTGTCAAGCGCCGGTAGGCCGAGTGACTTTCTACGTTGACCAGTTTCAGGCGGGTCTGCATCTGCCCGTTAATCCCATGATGCTGGAAATTGCCCAAATGTACAAAATCCCTATTTTTCAATTTTCTCCTAACTCTTTTAGAATAATGGTGTGTTATAATCTGGCTATGCGCTATGCCGGCCTGGACCCAACAGCCCTGACTTTCTACCAACTTTTCCAGGCGAAAAGCCTCCCGCCTGATTATTTTTACCTTACCGCCAGGTCTGGAGTCCATTTCATACACAAACTTCCATCTTCCAATAAGTCTTGGCGCAAGAAATTCCTTTTTGTTCACTGCGCGGGGGGATTGGGGCTATGACCCCACTCCCATAGACGTCCTGCTCTCTTATCCTTCTTTGACAGCAGCGACCAGACCTTCCCGCATTTAGAGAATCGTGGCAACTCTGAATGCGAATCCTGTCACTGTGAACGACCTCCTTACCCCCTCAGTTCTAGAGATTTTTAATGAAACTTGCGAGATAGGCCCCTTGCCCTCTAAGATTGGTAAAGAAACTTTCGCACCTTGTCCTCGTTGTATCATGTTTTAATGTTTTATAGGTCTGACCCTCCCGTTCTACCTTTTCAGAGAAGATGATTCGATTGCTGTTTGAGGCTTCTGATAAGGAAGATATGGCGGCGGAAGTGACAGCGCCAGCTCAGTAGGCGGGTGCCTCCACCATTCCGCACACCTAAATCCCTCCCCCTGCTGCATTGCCCACGCGCCCCCGATCCCAAAGGCACGTCATTTCCGACTCAGAGGAAGAGGAGGTACCTCTCACGAAAAAGCCACGCTCTGGCCGGGGCCGGGGTATTGTCATCTCCACCAACCCAGCCCCAACGTCTGTCGCAACTCTCGTGGTCCCCACTACGCGCAGCTCTGGCCCACCTCGACGAACCTCAATTCTGAATTATTCAGGCGACGTGGCAGTTCGCCATGTAAGCGGCCAGGATGAAGCCCGTGTAAAAATTCATATTACCGACCTCTCTACCCTTTTTCTTTCACACCCTTCAAGTTTTTAATGATTTTTTGTTTTGTTCTTAGGCTGAGGCAAAGAGGGCACTTCTGGCTATCAGGGCGACCCGATACCTAGGTCAAGCCAACCTTGCCAAGGAAGTTGAAGATCTCAAAGAGAAGATGCTATGCCTCCGGGCCCTGTCTAAGGACAAGATAAAAGAGGTCAAGGATTTGCAGGGGAAGGTAAGCATGATGGAGAAAGCCCAGAAGAAAATGCTTGAGGAAGCCCGGTCAGAGGCTCGGGATGAGGCTATTGCTGAGACAAGGAGTCTGGCGGACGAAGCCATAGCCAAGGCCAAGGATGAGTGGAAAGCGGAGTTCCTTAATTCGGAAGAGGGATTGAGGTTGGTTCAGGTGGCAAGGGATGAGGCTAAGGCGGCCTTTTTGGGATCCAAAGCCCTTTTCTCCCTTCTCTTCCCAGAGGCTGTGGTGTACTACCACTATGGCTTGGATGAGCAGGCCAAGTGGGCCTTGGCCAATCCCAACGTCCCTTTTGAACGAAAAATGCCATTGAAAAACCCTCCCGAGCCTACCTCCTTTTCTTACGACCCTGACAAGGATCCCCTCCATATGATGGGGTCTGCAGAGTTTGCTGAGCATGTTCATGCTATTCTCCGCTCTCCTGAACCGAGTCCAACTCAGCCAGACCTGACCCTCTCGGTGGTCCCTCCTGCTTCATCTCCCTCCCCAACCTTTGCAGGTCTGGGTGAGCTACCTGGGGGTGCTTCTCCGGGAGGTCTGTCCGAGGGTGTTGTGGACCAATTGCTGACAGAGCTGAGAGCCGATATGGAAGTTGACCCTTAGGGCGCGTAGGTTTATTTTGTCGCAGACCTGTAGGATGCCTGTGTGGCTGGTCTGATTGTATTTCTGCTAAGCGTATGTAGTGCTGAAAAACATATGAATGCTTTTACGTTTTGTCTGATAGCGACTCTTGAATTTAGGGTTTCCTGAATATCTGGAAACCCTAGTACTTTTTGATTCCTCTCACGTGCCTTTGATTTCAATATATACTCATATGCATGTTTTATCCTCTTTTCATTATCCACCTGCAAAAATGTCTTCATCTCCTCTGATCGAAGAACTTAACACAGTGAAAAGAAAGAACATTTCTCTGGTTGTGTAGAAATTCAAGCTCTCCGACCAGCTGGTCTCACTCAAAGAAAAAATTGGTTCCCTTTATCACCTTTTGGAAAGGAAGAGGCAGAAAAAGCGTCATTATAAAAGGGAATGGGCCGAACTCCGACAAGTCATCCGTCAACTGCAAGAGGAGAAGGCTGATTTGGTCGACTCAGTGAACTGCTTGACCATCGCTGCTAGTGAGGTGAATGTTCTCGCCAAGCGGTCTGACCAGTATCGCCGCCGTCTTCATGAGACAGAGCGAGAGCTTTGGCGTATTCGCCGGGCTTTAGCCTCCGACCGAAGGTCTTCGCCTAATTAGGCGTCTGGGTTTTGCCTTTATTTATTTCCTATCATTTTAATACAATCAAAGTCGCCAACCCTCCGGGGGAAGGTGTACAACCTGTACCGTGTTCTTGTTGAATGGTCAGTAATATATATGAGCTTTGTGCCTCTGCACGTATGTTATAAGTTTTGCATCAGATCTTTTTTGCCTTGCTAAAATCACTCAAACTTGTGTTTTATGTTTGATGCCTTGGTAGTTCATACCTCATAAAATATTTTGTTTCGCTTTGTGGTCATGTAACAACCAGGTCAGGTAGACTAGCACATTAGCTTTTATATTTTCTCGGCTTGAGCTATTAGCCATATCAAGAAAATAGCTAGCTTGGTTTGACCAGTCCAGGCCTTATCGGTCGAACAGGTCGGGAAAATCGAGGACATCCGTCCTAGCCAATCCTGGTTTAAACTGACAATCAGGTCAAGAAAATTTCAGGACATCTGTCCTTAGCCAATCCAGGCTTTAAACTGACAATCAGGTCAGGAAAATTTCAGGACATCCGTCCTTAGCCAATCCTGGCTTTAAACTGACAATCAGGTCAGGAAAATTTCAGGACATCCGTCCTTAGCCAATCCTGGCTTAAACTGACAATCAGGTCAGGAAAATTTCAGGACATCCGTCCTTAGCCAATCCTGGCTTAAACTGACAATCAGGTCAGGAAAATTTCAGGACATCCGTCCTTAGCCAATCCTGGCTTAAACTGACAATCAGGTCAGGAAAATTTCAGGACATCCGTCCTTAGCCAATCCTGGCTTAAACTGACAATCAGGTCAGGAAAATTTCAGGACATCCGTCCTTAGCCAATCCTGGCTTTAAACTGACAATCAGGTCAGGAAAATTTCAGGACATCCGTCCTTAGCCAATCCTGGCTTAAACTGACAATCAGGTCAGGAAAATTTCAGGACATCCGTCCTTAGCCAATCCTGGCTTTAAACTGACAATCAGGTCAGGAAAATTTCAGGACACCCGTCCTTAGCCAATCCTGGCTTTAAACTGACAATCAGGTCAGGTAAAATCGAGGACATCCGTCCTTAGCCAATCCTGGCTTTAAACTGACAATCAGGTCAGGAAAATTCCAGGACATCCGTCCTTAGCCAATCCTGGCTTTAAACTGACAATCGGGTCAGGAAAATTTCAGGACATCCGTCCTTAGCCAATCCGGGCTTTAAACTGACAATCAGGTCAGGAAAATTTCAGGACATCCATCCTTAGCCAATCCTGGCTTTAAACTAACAATCAGGTCAGAAAAATTTCAGGACATCCGTCCTTAGACAATCCTGGCTTACGCGGGCTTTTTTGCGCGCCAAACTCAAATCTAGTTTCCCGCCTTTTCCAAGCCCTCTGTGCGCCAAGTTAAAGCGATTTCCCGCCTTTTCCTTCCCTATATAATGGTGTCCATTCTCGGTTTATTTCTCCTGCATAATGGCGTCTTCATCGTCCTCCAACGTCTTTTCCAATGAGGATCATATTCGACTGCTTCATAAGAAGGGTCGTCTTAAGGAAGAAATCGCCCAACTGCAGGATCAGTTGCAAAAACGTACGGAGAAGCTGGCTGAGAAGAAATCGCAATATCTCCGCGAACAAGAACCCCTTCAGCAAATCATTCTTGACCTGAAGAGGGAGAACTCTGAACTGTACATTGACTGGGACATTGCTGTGGAGGTCTCAGATCGGTTTCGCGTCCGTCTATTGGAGCATGAGGACGAGATTCAGCGGCTCCGTCAACTTCTCGATTCTGCACCCACATCCTAAGGCTATTTTTACTTTTTCATGCTTGTGATTTGTGTCCCTGTGATTGCTAATGTTCTGCGAAGATGTCTACTTGTACTTTTCTTGTTTTTGTTGGAAGTTCTTTTAATTATCAATAAGCACTTTCGTCAATATTTTGAATATGTCTCATTGGTTACTCCTGCCGTCGACTGCAAATTCAACTGTAAATTTATTCAATCAAACAAACATAAGGCATTACAATTAGGTGTAAAATCTTCGTAAATTGACGATGTTCCAAGCCCGAGGGACTGTTGTGCCATCCAGTTCTTCTAGTTTGTAAGCTCCTCCAGATAAGACCTGGACAATTCGGAAGGGTCCCTGCCATGCGGCATCCAATTTTCCCTTGGACTTCCCTAAATCTGATCTTCTTAAGATCAGGTCTCCAACTTGGAACTGTCTTTTCACAACAGATCTGTCATATATGGCCTTTATTCGCCCTTTGATATGGGCCATCCTTGTGGCAGCTCTGTCTATTTTTTCTTCGACTAAGTCCAGAGCATCTTGCGTCAAAGACTCATTCTGCTTCTCATCAAAGTTCTAAATTCGATGAGTCTCCAAGCTAATCTCTGCAGGTATCACCGCGTTCATACCATAGACCAAGCTGAAAGGCGTTTCCCCCGTGCTCTCTTTAGGGTTAGTTCTATAGGCCCATAAGACTGCGCTCAGCTCATCCACCCATTTGCCCCCAGCTTTTTCCAAACGAGTTTTGATCCCCTGGACCAGTATGCGATTGGTGACCTCTACCTGTCCATTAGCTTGGGGATGGTAAACAGAGGTGAAGTGCTGATCGACTTTCATTTTCAAACACCATGCCCTGATTCTAGAGCCCATGAATTGTGTTCCATTATCTGAGACCAGAATTTTGGGGACGCCATACCTACACACCACGTTCTTCCATAGGAATTTCATAACTGCATCTTCGGTAATTTTGGCCAAGGCCTCCGCTTCTACCCATTTACTGAAATAATCGATTGCTACTATCAAGAACTTCTTTTGAGCAGGGGCCATGGGAAAGGGACCGACCAGATCTATTCCCCATTTGGCGAATGGGCAAGGAGAGCTCATCATCATGAGCTCCTCGGCAGGCCTGTGTATTAGCGTTGAATTTTTTTTGGCATTTCTCACATGCGCGTACGAATTTTTCCGCCTCTTCTCGTAGATGGGGCCAGAAATACCCTGCTCGTAAGATCTTACTTGACAGAGCTCTGGCACCCATGTAGTTACCACAACATCCCTCGTGAATTTCTTTAAGGATGAGGGATCCTTCCGTTTGGCTTAAACATCTTAGAAGAGGCTGACCAAACCCTCTTCTAAATAACTCTCCCTTAATTAAACAAAATCTAAGCAGACCTTGTTCGTACTTTTGCTGCTACTTTTTTATCATTCGGCAAGACCCCCTGTTCCAGGTATGTCTTTATGGGAGAGCGCCAATCATCTCTTTCCATAACGGAGCCTACCTGCTCTGTCCCGAAATCCCCGCCTGCTTGTAGCAAGGTAGTCATCCTCTCTTGACAATCCGAAGACGAGCTGGTCACCTTTGCCAGGAAGTCAGCCCATCCGTTTTCCTCTCTAGGAATCTGGAAGACTGTTAACTCTTTCATCCCCCTGGCCAACTCTCTGAATTTGGCCAAGTACCTCTGCATATGCTCCTCCCTTGTCTCAAATTCTCCTTTAATTTGTTTGCAAACAAGTTGAGAATCGACCTTGGTACATACGTGCTCCACACCCAGGTCTTTCGCCATCTGAATACCTCTTAGAAGAGCCTCGTACTCAGCAGAATTATTAGAGAATGTTGTATTTAACCGGATAGAAAATTCAGTAGGCACGCCTTCTGGATCAATTAGAACAATTCCACCTCCACAGCCCTGATTGCAAACAGAGCCATCCGTGAAGATTGTCCATTTTTTTAGTTCTTCGGGAAGGCCAGTCATTTCTTGCATGAAGTCAGCCAAGGCCTGAGCTTTAATTGTCGTTCTGGTCTCAAAGCTGATATCAAATTCACTTAACTCGATTATCCATCTGACCAGTCTTCCCGATGCCTCTGGCTTATCCATGACCACTTTCAAAGGCAAATTCGTTCGTACAATTATACTATGCGAAAGGAAATACGGACGTAATTTCTGGGCCATTCCTACGAGGGCCAGTACTGCCCTTTCTACCTCCACATACCTCACCTCAGCATCGTGCAAGATCCTGCTCCAGTAGTAAACTGGTTTCTGCATCCTCCCCTCTTCTCGAAGTAAGACAGAACTAACTGCCTGTTGCCCTACTGACAAGTATAAAATGAGGGGTTCTCCTAGGACAGGCTTTGTTAGCAAGGTCATGCTAGCCAAATGCTCCTTCAATGCTTTGAATGCTTCCTCACACTCATCGTTCCACTGAAATCTTTCTTTCTTCCTTAAAGTCTAAAAGAATGGTAAGCTCCTTTCTGCAGACCTGGACACAAATCTACTTAACGCGTTAATACGCCCTGCTAAGCATTGCATTTCTTTCACATTCCTAGGTGCCCGCATATCCATAATTGCTCTGACCTTCTCGGGATTTGCCTCAATACCCTTCTCCGTGACCATGTATCCCAGGAACTTTCCAGCTCGAACTCCAAATGCGCATTTCCTGGGATTAAGCTTCATCCTATATCGTCGCAAAGTATCAAAGGTCTTCCAAATGCGACGTTGCTTTCATGCTTTTAATGATCATATCGTCCACGTAAACTTCCATGTTCCGCCCTAGTTGATTCTTAAACATCTTATCAACCAAACGTTGATAGGTGGCTCCTGCATTTTTCAAACCAAAAGGCATCACAACATAGCAATACGTCCCCTTTGGGGTAATAAAGCTAACCCGCTTCCAATCGTCTTTGGCTAATCTAATCTGGTGATATCCTTGGGATGCATCCATCATACTTAAGAGCTCACATCCAGCAGTAGAGTCGACAAGCTGGTCAATTCTGGGTAAAAGGTAATGGTCTTTAGGGCAAGCACGATTGAGATCTCTGAAGTCAATACACATGCGTCAGTCCTCCTGAGTCTTGGGAACCAAGACAGCATTAGAAAGCCATTCAGGGAATTGTATTTCCTCGATGTGTTTAGCCTTTAGTAGTTTCTCCACCTCGGCTTCTATGACAGCCTCCTTCTCGGGCCCGACATTGCGTTTCTTTTGCTTTACTGGCTTTGCATCCGAGCTGATGTTGAGGTGATGCTCTGCCACCTCTGGATCGATCCCCACCAGATCTTCTGGGGACCAAGCAAACACATCCGCGCTGCTTCTCAATAGTGCAACTAGATCTGTCAAGGTTTCCGGACTAAGGGTTGTCCCTACTCGAAGGACCCGACTCTCATCCCCTGGGATGATTTCAACCATCATCAGCCCTTCCTCTCTATTGGCCAGATCTGTCTTTGGCGACTCTACTCTGGCCCTTTTGCTCTGTCTTTCTTCCTCCTCATTCCTCCTGATGCACTCTACATAAGTCTGTCGCGAGGCATACTGGTCACCCCTGACCTCTCCCGTTCCGTCTTCCGTTGGAAACTTCATCTTCATATGAAAGACAGATATAACAGCCTGGAACTGGCTCAAAGATGGTCGGCCCAACATGACATTATAAGAAGAGGGTGCATCCACCACCAAGAAACGCACCGTTCTTGTCACCCTATACGGCTCTTCTCCTAACGTCACGAGGAGCCTCACCGCTCCCAAGGGCTTCAGGGCTCCCCCCGCAAAACCAACTAGGGAGGTGGTGACCTCTTCCAGATCATCGTTTATTTTTTAACTTCCTAAAGCAATCATAAAACAAAATGTCGGCAGAACTCCCAGTATCCACGAAAATCCTACGGACATTATAATTAGCAATGGTTGCAGTTATAACCAGAGCATCCATGTGAGGGGCTAGAATACCATCGCCGTCTTCTGACCCGAAACAGATGTTAGGGGTAGAGGTCATTTGTCCCACGTCACGTGATTTTCGAACTAGGTCTCTTGCAGCTCTGACATAATTGTGTTGTGTCCGCTTGGAATGCTCCTCAAATTCTCCTCCGGTAATCATCTGGATTTCTCCATGGATGACCTGGGTCTGATCAGATCTTCTCACCTCAGTACGAACCCTATCTTGGCTGCCCCTGTTAGTCAGGGACCGATCATAATTCTTCCTGCCAGACCTAGCCTCCTCTCTCCTTATCCGAACATACTCCTTTAAATGTCCAGCCTAAACTAGTCTTTCCAACTCATCCTTTAGATAGGTACACTGGTCAGTGTCGTGCCCACACTCATTGTGGAAGCGACAGAAATGATCTGATTTTTCCTTCCTGGGCCTCTGCGAGTAGGTCTTTGGCCACTTCAGGTCTGGATGCTTCTCAATGGCCTGTAAGATTTCTCCCTGTGGGGTTGCCAAAGGAGTGTACTTATCAAAGTTAGGCCTCCCTCCAGACAGGTCTGGCCTAAACTTTTTTACCGCTACCTTTTCCTCGCGATCATGCCTTTCCCTCTTCCTTTCTCCCTCATCTTTGATTTTCAAAGCTTCTTGAAGATGGATATACTTTTCCGCTCTCTCCAAGAGCTCCTCAAATTTCAGAGCTGGTTTCACCACCAGCGACTGAAAGAAATCCCCTCGTCTCAAACCTTGCGCTAGAGCATTCACCAACAGCTCTTCAGACGCAGAGGGCACCTCTAACTTAGCGGTTGTAAATCTGTTGATATAAGCACAGAGGCTCTCATTCTCTTTTTGTCTTAAACTGAAAAGTTCAAGCGGCATTTTCTGATACTTTCTGCAGCTCGTGAACTGGTGTAAAAAGGCTGAGCTAAACTCCTCAAAGTTGCTGATAGACCTCGGTGGCAGCTGACTAAACCAGAGCTGCGCTGATTTAGTAAAAGTCATCGGGAAGACCCGACATATGACAGCGTCCGAAAATTTATGTAGAGCTGCCGCGATCTCGAAGCGACTGAGATGGTCCCACGGGTCTGTGGTTCCATTGTACTCGAAGCCTAGGGAGCGATATGAAGCCGGCACATCATCTCGCATAACTTCTTCAGTGAACGGCGTACCCCTTCTCGCTGGAATCACACTGCCAACCGCCATTTTTCTCTTAAACTCCCTCACTTCTTTTTGCAAACTCTGCATCTGTGCAGCCAGACCTGGATTAGTCTGGCCTGAAGTCTCACTGTCAGAGGTGGAGAAGTGCTCTTCCCCATCACGTAAGGGAGCCCGATCCGCATGCTGTCCTTGCAATGGCTCCGTTCCCGCCACCGGGACAGTCCGCGCTGGTGGTGTGTTATATGGAGGTGTCTCCATCTCCGCGAACTTCTTATCTACCGCCGTCTCCACGGCTTTGCCAATTAGCTCCGAGAGCTGCAAAAGGAAGGATTCGTTAAATGAACCACCCATGGCTGGCACAGATCTACTGAGCGGGGGCGGTGTAGCGCCTGGCGCGGTCCCTGTCGACGGCGCTGTCTCTCCTGGCCCCATCGCCGATGCATCTGTCGATCTGGGCATCTTCCATGGCGCGGCGGAGTTAGGGGTTCCACCGAGCTCACCCACCAAGTTCCGTCGCAAACCGTCTGAAGCCATGAAATAAACAGAGAATCTCATGTCTTAACTTGATCGCTTTCCCACAGACGGCGCCAATTGTTTCAGCCCAAAAAGTGAGCTGCCTGAATAACACTTGAAGGCCCAAGAGCTTCCTGAACCTACACCGCAAAAATAGATTAGGAAGGACCACCGGTGATTTTCCGGTGGAAACCTCTCCGATGCTTAAGTTAGTAAGCGTTTGAGGTGTTTTCCCAAAAAAATAAGAATGACCTTACCTTCTCAGCCTTAGGGCTGAGATATTTATAGCTTATTCCCATGGGGACCCCATCCGGGATCCCGGGAACACGTGCCGCGAATCATGGGCCATTTGGGAGACAGTTTCTGAACAAATGGTCCCACCTATTCCCTCTCAAGTAAGCCGAAAGTCAGGTCTAAACAAACCAGTGAATCTTTCTTAAGCAGACAGGTCGGCCCTGTCTGTCTATTTACAATCGTTACTGGCTTCAGCTCTTTCCCCATCCAGATCTGGCTGGAATATCTAGAAGCCCCCTGGTGGGGGACCCCCCTCCGGAATTTCGGGAACAAGGCCCATAAATCAAGGATCATCCAGGCGATGAAAGGTTCCCCACTTGTCTTTTCCTGTTAACAACCAATCAGGTCTGTTTAAGGCCATCTCTTTTTCAAAAGAGACTTGACCATACTTTTCTACACGCCAGTCAGTCAACTCTCTCCACCTTTACAGGTCTACCTCAATCCAGATCTCATTGATACTGCCTCATCATGTATCTTGTCAACAATCTACAGAAAAAGACTTATGTCAATCAATTGCATCAAAACTTCTATATCAATTCAGCCCTAAGTACACAATCTGAAAATAATTTTGTACCATGTCATTCTTAAAATGTTGTACTACGGCACTAAAAGCATCAATGCTTGCATATTTTACGTTCAGGTTTTAGTCAGAACCAATTGTCACAAGAGCAGGTAAAACATGAGACGAGGCAAGCTTCGCATCAATATATGGTACCTACAGAAAAAGGAAATAGTCATAATTCTAAGCAGAATAACAAAATTAGGAGAAAACGACACTCCTTAAAGAAACTAAGTAGTTTTTCAAAAATAGTCCTTGCAATGACTTTCAGAAGTTTGGTAGCGTTGATTTTCAAATTTACGTCTGTACTCACAACTATTTCCCATAGGATGTTAAATATTATACCATGGTTTTATTCGAAGGTACTGCACCTCCAACAAAATCATAATCAACAAAATGAAGAAAACATATTAGCTAATTAGTGAAAACGGTCATCAGAGACAAACCAAATAAAGCAAACAGAATTGATGATCTCATGATTCGATGACTGATTTGCCTGTCCAGAACTTCGAATCAGCGAATTCCTCAAGTACTCTATCAAGAGCTCGCGCTTGCTTGGATGTCCTAGTATGCCTGCCAGGAGAAGTGGTAGGACGCACATTGTAGCAAGCCTCCAAGCCATTACGGATTGAGGCATCAAACCTGTACAGACAAAACGTGAAGTTTTAAAAATAAACGGCAGCAATTACTCATAAAGAAAAAAGATGAATATTTACAATTTCAATATAGTTGATCGATGATTTCTTAGCACTCTAAGAATCATCTCCGCAATAGTACGGAGTCGATTGTAGATGCGGTAAGTTGTCCCGAGTCGTGTCTCTCGAGGATGGATGTGATCGGCTTTCGGATTCTCGGTTGTTCTTATCGTCGGTTTTGATTAAACTAATTTAACCTAGGAAAGCGATAGTCATTGTTCGGTTTATATAACTAAGATTTAAATTGAAACTTGGGATTTAAAAACATTAAAACTTTTAAAGGAAATTAAAGCTTATATTAAAAATGATCAATTTGAACTAATTAACTTATTAAAACTTAATTATTTGAAATTAGTAAAATGGAGGGAAAATTAAAGTCAACTTATTTGAATAAGTCAACAAAATTAACTTAMCATTTAATTAAAGGTTTAYAAAGAAAGATCTTAATAAAKTTTTACTAACTTAGAAATTGATTATAACTTTATAACTTAAAAGCATAAGTTCYTAAGCTAGAAAGCTGTAAAATGAAATTYAAAGTTTGATAAGCAAAAGAAACACTAAACTAATGATCCAAAATACAACACAATATTAAGAAGGAATAACATGAAAATAAGACTAGATTATAGAAGGATATTACCAAATGTATGTGATTACAAAAAGCTTGAAGGAGGAAAGTTTGAACGATGGATGATTCTTCACAAAAGATAGCTTAAAACCAAGCTTGAACATTACACAACTAAGATCTAAGCTTGATTAATCCATAACTAATTACTAGGAATTTTAGAAATTAAAATAAGTAAAATATGAAAAACTGGAGAAAAAGCTGGTTTGGGGAGCTTCCTTGGAGGAGAAAGCTATCAGGAGCAAGTTGTGTTCTTGAAATGACGTCTGATTGCTAATATCTTCAAAAAATCTGCTTTTCAGTCGATCGACTGAGAAAAAGCAGTCGATCGACGTTCATTCTCCCGGTGGCGTTGGCGTCGGCTCGCCGGGTTCGTTGGGGCTCTCGGCATTTTGAACGTTAATTCCAAGAGATCGACCCTCGTCATGTTCGCCGATTCGGCCTCAAACCCGAAGTAGCGGGCAAGAACGGTGATCATCGGCCCC
>BMAC01000044.1:1275782-1309517 GCA_014905375.1 Phtheirospermum japonicum | reverse complement strand
ATGCCGACTCGGGCGACGCTTCCTCCTCTCGTCCTCCGAATCCCTTCAATTTGTGCTCGGATCAATGGAAAAAACGGGACCGGATGTCCATTGCATAGGCACCAAAGCACGTATATCTCGTGCCGAGTGAGGTTGGTGCTTTCATGCTTGCCCATTATGACGTGGGCAAAGAATTTGTAAGCCCCAAGCAATGCCAAGTCGATGATCGCCGACGCCGAGTAACGATCCCGGCTACCACTTCCGCCCGTGATAGTCCCCCAAAACGCAATCTCATTATAGCCACTCACCTGCATGTACGAGGACTGCTGGCAGTCAAGCCCGAGCACCATTTGTATCACCCCCTGATCGATATGGCATTTAACTCCCCCGAAACGCACATCAAAACCCCTGTCAAACGTATCCTGATACGTGGTGAAAAACTCGAGCACTAGCTCCTGATAAGCCGGTGCTCGAAAGGACGCGAACATCCGGCCATTCATCGCGTCGATGAAACTTAGTAGATGCGTGCCGAATCCGTCATAATCCCCGTTCGCCACCCACTCGTGTAAACTCTCAATGTTAATGAAACGAGGGGTAGCGAAATGTCGCTGGGAAAGGTTTTGGAAAAGTTCCCCCTCGTCAGTAGAATAGATGGGGAAGGGGGCACCGTAATTTCCGGCGATATCGGGGTATTGTTAAAAGCCGAAAACATGTTCGTCGTCGGAGTGACTATCCATTGTATAAGGTGAAAACGGGAAGAATGTGGTCGAATTTGTAGTAAGGAGGTCTCAAAAAGCAAAATGAACGAAAAACGATGGAGAAACGATGAACACAAAAATAGAATATTCTTTGGGGCAATTCGTCGAACACGTTGTGGGCGAGATTTTTGAAAGAAGAATTCAAAGAGAAAGGCTCCCAAATCCTACCCAATAATCAACCAACAATTTCAATTATCCCCGAGAGTGTTTTGAACAAGCGAAGTACCTCGATTTTATTCGGAAAAGAGACGAGGAATCGATTAACCACGGAAGGATTTGGAACGGAGAAGGTGATGAAAAACAGGAATTCCCGCGTAAACTTGGCCTTGTCGATCGACTAGAGTCGATTTCTTTCTTTTTCTTTCCCTTCCTTTTTTTATATTTTTCTGCTCTTTTTCTCTTCTATTTTTTCGCTCCCCCGATTTCTGTCGATTTGGGGGAGAAATCGACTGCTATATATAGAGCGCAGGATTCTGGGCAGTCCGTGCAGTCGATCGACTGCATTCCTCTGTCGATCGACTTTTCTTGTCAAAAAGTACGAAAGTCCTTGTAATCCAGTCGATTCCGCCGTTGCAATCGATCGGGCGCCAGTTGATCGACTGGCTGTCGATCATCAAATGACCAGTCGATCGACTGCTCTTGCAAAAAGTTTAAAAAGTACTGGAATCCAGTCGATTTGATCACGTCAGTCGATTGTGCAGTCGATCGACAGGCATTCCAGTCGATCGACTAGATATGCAATCGATCGACTGCATTCCAGCAGTCCACTCCATTTTTGCTCCTGTTTTCTCCCAAAACTTCCCAAACTGGACCTACATGAACCCAAAAACTTCATAAACACTACTTTCTTAAAGAATGTACACTAGATTGAAAGAAAAACAAGAAGAGAGTTAGAAAGTCGTGGGTTTCCTCCCACGTAGCACGTTTGGTTTACGTCGTTCGCTCGACGATTATACGAAAATGTTATCCAGGATCCAAAAATAGGTAACGATCATGCCACGCCTTGGTGTTCTCGAGCAGACACACCGGGTGATCAGAATCACCAAAGCGGGCGCGTCGGGCAAGTCGGAAGATCGAGACATCAAGAACGTGGGCTTGCTTCGGTGGTTGTAAGCGTGAGTAGTCGATCACCCAGACGTGATTATCCCAAAACGGGTCGACGTGCTTCTCCGTTTCCCCAACCGTCGTCTCCTTTTTCTCGACTTTAGAAATAGTCGTAGTCGGGCACGAGAGAGTAGGACCCAGCACATCTTTCTCGTCCTCTTCCACCTCCTCTTGTTCAAGTAGTAATAAAGCGTCGGGTGGTGGCAAACGAGGCTCGATTAACTCCACATCCTCCATGACTGGCACCACTACTTCTTCCTCGCCTAAAGCAGGTAAGCTCGACAATCCAAGTGCCGTCGGAGGCCCCGAAGATAACAACTCCTCACTTTCCACTACAACCTTTTCACAATACCCGAGAGGGGTGACGTTGTCCTCCGACCCATTCTCTTCGTCTTCAAAATCCACCTCATAGCACTCTTCTTTCGAAAGATCTTCAATTCTCGAATTGCCATCAACGACCGTGGGCACCACAACATCAAAGATGGGCTTCTCGTCAAGGCACGGTTTGTTAAGCTCATCCACGTCATTGGTAATTTGATTAGCGTGAGTCTCCATGCGAGCGAGGCTTTCCATGAGCCCGGTTAAGAGAGACTCCACGTCCGGGAGTTGGGACGTAGATGAATCTTGCAAGAGTGAGGTATAAGGGTCATCGCTCACGGTATACGAGCTTGAGGTGGGTAGATTGTAAGAATCGTAGCTCGATGGGAGGGCGAGTGGAACATATGGATCGTCATAACCCGGGTAAAAAGGATCACTTGTCGGTGCATACGGATCTATGCTCGGGTTATGGGGATATGAAAATAGAGGTGAATGTGGAGGGTTTGGGTCATAATGATCGGAAGAGTAGATCCATTCTTTCCCGATCGAAGCATACGGGTCGTCATATTCGGGAGTGGTGTATGGATTTGGATATTCGGGAATTTGGATGTAAGGGTTGTCGTATGGCAAACTAGCTCGGTAGTTTGCCATCCTCGGCCGGATCAATCAAGCGGCGGAGGCATCTTTTTATCGTTGAGAGTGTGGGCGGGCATATTTTGGTTCTCGAGCAGGGTTTCCATCGTTCGCTTCTTAATTATTGGTGATACTAGCGGAGGGAACGGGATGTGGGACCTACCCTGCACACACAACAAATGACAAAAGATTACGCGTATCGAGTGTAAAATAATTAACTAACTACTATTTACAACGACAATAAGAATAATTAAGAATGCCATTGGCCTTAATCCATCCCCGGCAACGGCGCCAAAATTTTGATCGATGATTTCTTAGCGCTCTAAGAATCGTCTCCGCAATAGTACGGAGTCGATTGTAGATGCGGTAAGTTGTCCCGAGTCGTGTCTCTCGAGGATGGATGTGATCGGCTTTCGGTTTCTCGGTTGTTCTTATCGTCGATTTTGATTAAACTAATTTAACCTAGGAAAGCGATAGTCATTGTTTGGTTTTTATAACTAAGATTTAAATTGAAACTTGGGATTTAAAAACATTAAAACTTTTAAAGGAAATTAAAGCTTATATTAAAAATGATCAATTTGAACTAATTAACTTATTAAGACTTAATAATTTTAAATTAGGGAAATGGAGGGAAAATCAAAGTCAACTTATTTGAATAAGTCAACAAAATTAACTTATCATTTAATTAAAGGTTTAGAAAGAAAGATCTTAATAAAATTTTACTAACTTAGAAATTGATTATAACTTTATAACTTAAAAGCATAAGTTCATAAGCTAGAAAGCTGTAAAATGAAATTAAAAGTTTGATAAGCAAAAGAAACACTAAACTAATGATCCAAAATACAACACAATATTAAAAAGGAATAACATGAAAATAAGACTAGATTATAGAAGGATATTACCAAATGTATGTGATTACAAAAAGCTTGAAGGAGGAAAGTTTGAACGATGGATGATTCTTCACAAAAGATAGCTTAAAACCAAGCTTGAACATTACACAACTAAGATCTAAGCTTGATTAATCCATAACTAATTACTAGGAATTTTAGAAATTAAAATAAGTAAAATATGAAAAGCTGGTTTGGGGAGCTTCCTTGGAGGAGAAAGCTATCAGGAGCAAGTTGTGTTCTTGAAATGACGTCTGATTGCTAATATCTTCAAAAAATCTGCTTTTCAGTCGATCGACTGAGAAAAAGCAGTCGATCGACTGGCAGTCGATCGATCGTGTCGGCAGTCGATCAACTGCGATGTCAAAATGGCTTGAAGCCCTGTAATTCCGTCGATCTTGAGAGGACCCAGTCGATCGACAGCAGTCGATCGGCCAAGTAGGCAGTCGATCGACTGCCATGTCAAAAACTTCAAAACTTGCTGGAATCCAGTCGATTCTAGCCAGGTCAGTCGATCGACTGAACATTCAGTCGGTCGACTGGATTCCAACGCCCGGCTCGATTTCTCGTTCTTTTCGCATCCGTCGGTTTGTCGAACCTCGTCCGCTGCGCTTCTTTGCTTCGTGCGTCCATTCCCGAGTCGAGTATCAACGATCCCAAACAAGCGTGGGCCCCGCTTGGACGTCCTACGGCCAAGAAAAATGGAAACGTGAAAATCTACGAAAATTAATAACAAAACGTACAAAAACTAAGAAAATCTAGAAATACGAAAAACGGCCAACCCGACTCCTAAAGAAACAAAAAGCAAGCGAAAAACACGCAGCGTGAAATAAAATCGAAAATGAAAATATGTACCAAAAGATGCAAATCAATAGTATACAACTTCAAGATTCATTACCTCTAAGTCTTGACTGGGCTTCGAATGGGAAGTATTTTAAATCAACATCGCTTCCAACAACCATTAAAAACACTGGCAGCATGATGTGTGTCAAATAAGGTTCCCCAAAACATTCAGCAACGGCTAGCAAAAACTGCAATTAGTTGTGCAAAACTCTCAAATGTTTAACAAACAGAAAAAGAAAGGGGGGCAAAAAAAACACAGCCAAGCAATCAAGCACATGTCATAAAAATCAAAGCAACTCAAATTCAATAAGCAAGCAGAATACCTTTGTTTTACGATTTCTTCTATTATCTTCCTTCTGAGGCAATAAAGAGGACAATTGAATCAAAGTGGGAAAGCACTCAATATGCAACCACTCAAATGCAGGCCACTCATCATGGTCGAGTCTGACGTCGTTTCGCTTGACGGCCAGGATTTCCTCGAGACCGACGCTCAGATTGGGAACGACGGCAGGCTCCCCATCACCGTCCGGAAGTCCAACACCTCCCGGCAGCCCTCTAATTTCACCGGCGCTGAGATTTACAGCTTGAGCTCCTCGCGAAACCCTACGCCGCGGGGCTCCAATTTCAACCACTCCGACTTCTACTCGATGATGAGGATGGGGAGATTGTCCAATTTTGGAAACTCCGACACTGGAGATTATCCAATTTCAACATCGCCGAGATGTATTCGGTTCAATCATCGCACGACCCCACGCCGAGGCCGTCAAATTTCGAAGAGAACTCGTCGCCAAAGTTCGCCGAGATGGATTAGGGTTTCTTATTTTAATTTATTATTTTTTTGATTTAATTGTTTTTTGATTTAATATTTTTTTAAGTTTAATATTTAATCCAGACTGTTGGATCAGATACGGATCAACGGCCCAAAATTTTTGCTTGATAAGGACGAGGATCGGTGAAAGGCAGCTTACTATTCTACGGCGGTTCCTCCAAAACCACCGTTAAATGTCATCTTATTCACGGCGGTTCTGATAGAACTGATGTTAAATCTACCACAATAATTAACATATGAAGTAATTAACGTCGGTTTTTAAGGAACCGCCGTGAATACTTGTTAATTCACGGCGCTTTCTTAAAAACCGCCGTTAATTAGTTCAGTTTTAACATCGGTTTTCATAAAACCGCCATAAAATATACGATTCTACAATGGTTTTATGAAAACCACCGTTAAATGACCGATTTAACGGCATTTCTTGTAAAACCGCCGTAAAAAAGTATTTAACGGCGGTTTTTCCAGAACTGCCGTGGATGAGGCGCCTTTGTATCTACTTTCTGCAGTAGTGAATATCAGCACGACACTCGGTCTAGTATAAAGAATCTAGAAGCTGAATTGAGTCACATGGCGGACCACAAAAACTGACTGGATGCGCGAGGAGGTGGTCGATTGCCTTCTAAATCTGAGGAAAATCCGAAGAATGTGAGTGCCATCACGCTATGGAATGGGAAGAAACTAGAAGTCCTAGAGAATCTAACACCTGAATTGGAGGATGGAAATGAGAAAGAGAAAGGAGAAACAAAGCAGACACATGCTGATATCGGGTCACCCAATAACAGTCTGCCTACACCTACAAATAATGTCCATTATTTTGTTGTTTTTCCTATCAGGGCCGAGCCATTTCCATTTGCATCACAGATTAAGCGCCAAGTGAGAGAGGACACGGAGAAGCATGTGCTTGATGGTTTCAAGAAGGTTGAGACTAATATCCCTCCATATGAGAGGATGAGCGAAACTGTGTTCGCCATTTTCTATGAGAAGTTGCCATCAAGTCAAAAAGATCCACTTAAACACCCAATTTCAAAACGGGCGGAATTTATGGAGATTAAATTAATGAGATCCCCACTCATTTTGAGACCCTTTTCGAAACCTCCCTGGACTACAAATTGAAAGGGGAGTACAATGTCGAGCCAATGACTTTAAAAAAAAAGACACTTGTTGGGAGGCAATCAGTGTTTACACTATTTTAATGTTTTTTATTTTAATTTTAATTTTATTATTACTTTATTGAACAGTTTGCATAGAGAAACATCTAGGTTTCGAAATAAAAGCTAGTTGGGCTTCTTCACGTTGAATGGGGAGAAAGGTTTATTTAGAGAATTTAGATGATTGGGCTGGTTTTGAAGAAACATCGCCATGGTTGTCTAGACCCGGGAGCTTCTGACCATTTACTTGGGTGATTTCTACCCTTACTCTTTCGTCATATTGAATATTTATTTGATTATTATTGTTTATGCTTGCTTGAGGACAAGCTAAAGTTTGAGTTTGGAGGGAGTTAATGGTCTACAATGTGTGGTTTTGAAATTTTTTCTCATGAGTTTGTTAATGGTCTGTGACAATGCGTGACAAGTTTCCAGATGATGAATGATGTTTAGTTTGGAAATTTTAGGATTATTTAAAAAAAAGAAAAAAAGAAGAAGAAAGAAGAGGAGGGTAGCATGCAATTATTAGGTGACCCGATAACAAACTAGAAAGTGGTATTAGTGGTGATGATTCGAGAGTTAGTTTATAAAAGTAATGGTACTTACTTGCATTACTTGCGCGAATTATGTTTCGCTTAAAGTCTTTAGGCACAATCTGATTTAGGGATCAAGAGCATGATTTTTAGTACTTCTATGATTCCTTTGTGGGGCGTCAATTCTAGATTGTTTATGTTGTTGAGGTGTTCTTGTGGTTGTCGTACTCAATGCGAGTTTGTGTGGGTCCTTGAAGTTGGTGGTCGTGTGAGAATGTATCATTAGTTGAAACAGAAGTTATTCAAGTCCCATTGGAAAATACCGGCGAGTTGTAGTCGAAAAGTAAAAATAAGAATTAAAAAAATGATAAAATTGAGGTGGTGAAACAGCTGCCTATCCGTAGTTTACCAAGTCAGTTTCGCTTATACTATGGCTGCTTTTCAATAGAGACATGATCGGCAACCCGACATTTTACACATGTATGCATACACTCAAACGGCACATACTAATCATCATTCTAATAAAATGGAGGTGAAGATCGACAAATCAAACACCTAACTAATACGATCCTCTTACTCGATGCCTGGTCCTAATTATCAAGTCAAGAGCGGTAGTGTGGAGCTGCAGACCTCAATAAGAAAAAGAATTATTAATAAACGATTGGACAAGATATTTGATCGCAACCAATAATGGATAGCATCCAAACCATTGAGTAATGAGGAGGCACCATGGTACATTGATATGATGTATACGAAAAGGGGTTGTCAATCTACTAGGGTCACTTTAGTCGATAAGTGAAACACTTGTGATTTCTAGAATTATAAGGGTGTCTCGAGTCCGGATGAGTTCGTTTGAACGATCGGAGTAATTTACTAGTGTGAACGTGTGTGGACCTGACGAAATGACCACTTAATTTTCTTGGCTTTATTTTCCATGTGTGTTTTGTGCTTTAATTTAAATTGCTTGGGGACAAGCAATGGTTTAAGTTTAGGGGAGTTTGATATGCTAGAAATTATGTAGTGATTAATGGTTTAAAAATATACTTTTATGCACTTCATATTGTCATATATATTTATTTCTTGTGTATATATTCTTGTGGATGGACGAGCACCAATCACAAATTTCTCATTTATTTTGCAGTATTGTGTTGCTTGATCGGCACGACGATGATTGTTGTGTAGCTCATGAATTGATTTGGTGACATAGGACAGTTATTGGGTCGCCCGATAATAAACAGTAGACCAAACAAAGGTCATTGGGTCTTACCTTTCTTGGCCTAAGAGAGGCGACTGATCTCCCATATATATATGATAGATGTGGCCATATTTGAAGGAGCACTTTTTGAGAAGATTGAAGGCAGCCACACCTTTGAGGATGAGAGGCAACCTTAATTAAGGACTTTCCTTAATTACCTTCGAAAGAGAAGGCAACCGATTTGGTGGAAAAAAAGGAGAACTATAAACAACTTATTCTTATATCTTTTATATCTTATTAATCAAGAAATAATGTTTTGTTATTCATCCTTATTTTATAAATATATGAACACCATGTGTGAGTAGTTTAATTAATTCTACTTCTTCTGATGTTGAACCCCGTCAATTGATTATCTTCTAATTAATTCTCATATTATTTATTAGGTTCTTCGTATGAAGTTGTTTGTGTTATTCTACTTCCTTGTCATGGTTTTATAATTTCGAATTTAGATTGATCACCTAAATTATGGTTATATATCAATTGCTAGAAATAGAATTACAATCCATAATTATTATTGTTTCATTTCACTTGTAGCAAGTAGTAGTCGAAGACTATTAGGGATAACATAAAGTAAGTTAAATAAACCGAGCTTATGAGTTTATTACTTAGATTAGCCTATTTACTAGAGTCTAATACTTTTATGGGGAAATTGTCAAATAGTACCCCAAGTGGAGGTCCATTTGTCAATTAGTCCTCCATCCAATTGTAAGTCAAATAGTACCTACTTTTTGCCAAATAGTCCAAAATTGTGATATGAATATACCACAATACCCTTACTATTAAAATAACTAATAATAATAATAATAATAATAACAATAATAATAAAAATAAAAATAAAATGGGTCCACCACCTGCTGCCACCACACTGCCGCCACCTGCGGCCGCCCGCCGCCCGCCACCCGCTGCCGCCGCAGCCGCCCGGTCGCCGGAAAATTTTCCGGCGATTTTTTTTTTTGCCCATCTAATATAAAGTTAGCCGCCGGCCGCCACCCGTCGCCGCCCGACGGCCGGAAAATTTTTCGGCCGCCGGATTTTTTTTTCCGGTCACATTTTTTTATAGATACACCGTTGCTCATAAATCAATACCTTATCGTGTGTTAACAAATGTAGCAGGGTATCTAGGCTTCTCATGTGAAAAACTAGCACATTGCATTACAAACACTAGCATCTTGGTTAGTGTATTAGTTTCTGGACATAAGAGTATTGGTTATTGTGTACGGGGAGTATTGGTTTCTTGTAGTGTAAAAAAAACCTAATACTTCTTACGACGTCACCTACCACTTAAGAAAGAAATACAGAACAGAAAGAAGAGAAAAAGAAAGAAGCAAAGGAGCTAAGCTATTCATGTTAAACACCAACACATGTCATTAGGTTTGAAATACATTGTATTACAAATATCGATACCTCGCAGCACAAGAACCAACACATTGGTATGCACAACCTAATACCATCCACATTTTATATTTCAGAACTTGCAAAACACTACAACAATTGTACGTGCAGAGACCTAACATGTCAAAGGCTAAAAAAATCACAAATACTTCCTACTTCTCTACTTCCTAGAAAACGCACAAGAACCAAGACATGTTTTTCTGCCCATGGCCAACTCCTCTACTTCCTGGAATTGGAGAAATCGAGTACATCTTTCTCCAACTGATTCTTCATGTGATTGACATCACTCAAGAGAAGTGTTGCACAATACTTGGCTCTCAACAAACGTCTCTCATCACGCTACAAAAAACACACACAAAAAAAATAAATTTACCTATCCTTTTCAAATTAAAAGCGGAACTTATGTATAACAAGTGTACTTACTTTTTTCAAATTTGGATTTTCATAGGGATGTCCCCTAAAAAATTCCATGTGATTCATAAGGAAGATACCACAGTCCCCATTGGGCCCCAGCACATCCCTTCCACGCGAAACGAACATCTTCAACAATGTACTGCTCAATATCGCCTGCTTTCGGGTGTTTTTTCTCTTCAAGGAAAATAGCCATTTGGGTTTTCTGTAAAAATTCAAATCAGAAATTGTACTCACACATATACATTTGCCTTCAATTGAAAAACATATAGAAAACTAATACTTCAGAGCACAAAAACACATACTCCACATATAGAAAACCAATACTTCAGAGCACAAACACACATACTCCACAAACAGAAAACCAATACTTCAGAGCACAAACACACATACTCCACAAACAGAAAACAAAATACTTCATAGCACAAAAACACATACTCCACATATAGAAAACCAATACTTCAGAGCACAAACACACATACTCCACAAACAGAAAACCAATACTTCATAGCACAAACACACATACTCCACATACAGAAAACACAATACTTCATAGCACAAAAACACATACTCCACAATCTTTAATATTCTGTGCCAACTCCAGCAATCGTCTCTGATGGACACGACTCACAATACCCATATCTCTTTTCAAAAGGAGAATCGCCTCATGAGTATCCTACAATGCAAGACCACTAGAGTTAGTACTAGTTAACCCAAATATTAAATAAATAAAAAAATACAACAGGATAATAATCAACCACAACTTACGTCTTGCGCTACTCTTCTTATCTCCTCATCGTCTATTTCACCAGCCATCAATTCAAACTGTATGAATTTGGTTGGTTCAACTTGTGTACATTAAACCCCTCAAACATATTATAAATTCCATGCCACCTACTTGAATTATTATTTTGAATAGTTTATAGTATTTAGTTAATGCAGCATATTGTAAAAATGAAATAATAGCATCATCCCAATGGATCCAAACACAGTTATTTACCAGATCTTAGAACATGTTAGAGTTAAATAATTTCTTGAAAACTTACTCAGTAATCATAGTAATTAAATCAGCCACCRGAGGCACATCCACTAAATTMMATATTGTTAATRCCACAAATAATAAGAATCCAAGCAAATGCCTGCAAGAAATTATAAAATTAAGGTTTCATTAAAACCATGAAACTAATTAACAAAAAAAGAATAGATAAGAACTAAAACTTACGTCCAGACATTAAGTGTCTCATTATGCCAGCTAAATAAGCTGAAAAGGGCTTGTTTGATAGGCCAATCAGCCTTGTAGTAGTCCAATATATACTCGTTATCCTTCATGTAATCCGGCAGTTGATGGAAGGATAAAAGTTGGAATTTTTTCCCTTTGTTTCTGCCATCTGCAACATTTGTCTTCTTCTTGCTGCTGCTGCTGCTTTTATGATTGTCACGAGTCAAAAGGCAGCTCTTTTGATCATCAATTCCCACTTTTTTCCTATTACAAACAGACCCTTTAGTACTGTTATTGATCATATATTTAATTCTTGTACTCATACTATTATGCTAATGTGAAATTTAACTGCTCTATTACAATTTATAAATAAATTACCCTAGCAAAATTAATTCAATCAAATTCATCAAAACCAATGAATTGAACTGTAAGAACAAAGAACCTTGATATAACTTAAACACAAGGTTCTCTGCCTTCAATTAAACAAATCATTTTCCAATCAGAAAGCACTAATTCCAAACGAATGCAAAACAAACACTTTATTTACAGGGTTATCGCCATTAAAATTCAAAAAGCACCAAGCTCAAATTCGATGCACTTACCTCGGATTTTCTTGACGGCTCCGGTTCTCGGAGGTTTGTGGCAGTCGAGTCGTGTGGTGAGGCGGTGAGGCGGTGTTCAGGCACCGTGTGTTGTGCGGTGGTGAAGAGAGCGCACGAATTGTTTTCGAAATTCCTTCGAGTGAGAGAGCGGATTTGGGCTGAGATGAACAGGGAATCAAGAAAAGTCAGCGGAGAGGGAGGCAGATATGGGTTGGACGGCGCTCCAGAGGTCGGCGATGGAGAGGTGAAGACGGCGATGGAGAGGTGGCAACGAATTAGGTATTATTGTGAGAGATTGGTGTTGGGGGAGAGAATAAGTGAGTTTGATGGGAAGCAACGTTAAATTGGTAATTGTACAATTATGTCTGGAGTACTTGGCATTTTCTAAAACTAGTTGGGGTATTTGACAAAGACATTTTTTTAGGGGGAGTATTTGGCAATTCCCCCTACTTTATTGGATTAATCTAGAGAGCTTATTTTATGTTGTTCATTAATTAGGTTTAATCGAAAAACTTATTTCGATTAAATATTCGGTAAAGCTTATTGCTATAGTAATTTCATATGAAAAGTGAATTATAATATTACCAATTGGTTAGATTAATCAATCGAGGGTGGAATCTGAGCATGGACTGGAGTTTTCTCATTATTATTAATTTCTTATTAATATTCGTACGTGTTTCGTTTAATTAATCTGATTTTCTCTATTTATTTAATTTAATTATTTAATTCTAATTAGTTAGTTCATCATCTTTTACCCTCTTTTATTATTTTAATTAAATACGAATAATCACAAACTAATCCACACTACTCGTTGGATCGACCCTTACTTAATACTTCTACTATTTTGTAGTGGAGAAAATTTGAGGAAAAATATATTAAATTTATCGTGTAACGACGCACGATCAACACACACACACACACACACACATATATATATATATATATATATATATATATATACACATACCGGTTTC
This sequence comes from Phtheirospermum japonicum, assembly GCA_014905375.1. Taxonomy (NCBI): domain Eukaryota; kingdom Viridiplantae; phylum Streptophyta; class Magnoliopsida; order Lamiales; family Orobanchaceae; genus Phtheirospermum; species Phtheirospermum japonicum. The sequence goes on along the minus strand of BMAC01000044.1, from coordinate 1,296,635 downwards.
GACCTGTAAAAATCCACGGACTAACGGAGCGGCGCCAATAGGCTCGCGATTAAACGGGTCTAACGAATAGAAGCCGGGCATTTGCCCATTTTGACAATGCTATTCCTAAAGCACGGTTGGCTATTGTGAATTTAGCAGTTTGCTCGAAGTAATAACTCATTTGGCCTTCTACTACAATTTTAAATGGATTATGATTAAATATTTTGTTTTTAATTTAATATTTTAAAAACCATTCATATATATTATCTAACTTTTGCAAAACAGTTTCTCAACATTTTTTTGATTACAGTATCAAATTATTTTAATTTGGAGAGAATAATATTTTGATTTCCATTTTCTTTTGAATTACAACTTCAATTATTTCACTCTAATTTTATAAAGCCATTCTTTGTTTATTGCATTTTATACGATTTCTTTGCAGTTAACTGCATTTTTTCAGTTCATATATTTATTTATATGAAGTAAAAGAAATGTGTATTTCTTATTATATTTTATTGTTTCGGCTTGTATACATTTGAATTTTAAATTTAGGAAACATTCCTCTATACATTATTCTCATTTAGGTTAAGGCAACACTCTTGTTAGGCCAAAATTTCATATCAATACAATATAGTGTAAAAACCAATATATTATAATAAAATACCAATACATCATAGTATAAATATATCACAGTACAAAAAACAATATATCATAGCACGAAGTCAGAAATTTATGAAAAACTAATACTTTACAGTACAAAAACCAATACATCACAGTACAAAAACCAATACATTATAGTATCGGGTCAGATGGTCTAACGGGTCATGACCCGTTAATCTGAACTCGTTAATCTGGCCTAACACAAGTGTTTGCCTTTAGGTTATATTTACTTTCTCAATACCTTATACATAATTTAATCTCTTTATCTATTAAAAATATATTTTCTCTCTACAAATCACACCAATCATGAGTTTGTCTCTCATTACGAATTTCTTCTTCATATTATTCTCTCTTATCATATATTTTAGATTACTGCAAATCCATTTTTTTAAATGAATTACATACTACCATTTTTCAAACTGAATTACTACTACTGAAACTAAAAAATAATAAAAAAACTACTACTGATATTTCAAAAAAAGAAATTACTATTGATAATCGACATAATTAAAGTTACTTTTTGAGAAATTTTTTAATTTTTTTTTGTTTAAATTTTTTTTTTGTTTTGTTTTTAATTTGGTGAATAACCATTACACCTAACCATACCCAACCATGCTTGCAATTCTATTTTCTTTATGGTTGGATAAATTGAATATATAGCTATTGAGTATTATTGTTATAGTGATTAAATATTCCAGGAATTGATTTTGTTAAAGAAAATATGAGAAATAATATAGTTAGTTTTAGATTTGATAGAAGTAGTGTAAAAAAATAATGGAATATCTATGAGATTTTATGTACTTTTGAATTTGATATAGCTAGTATGATAATTTATAGTGTTTGTATGAAACTACATATTATTTGTTGCAATCAAAAATTTTGGTTAAATTTAATATGAAATTCGATAGACGTAGTATGAAATTGGACTGATGTAGTAGTAATTCTGAAATTCAAGTATGAAATTCTACTTATTTCAATAAAATATTTCCCTAATATGGTATATGAGAATTACCTAGCAATGTTAAATAATTATAAATAAAATACTAGTAGTCTACTATTAAAATTGGTTGTAGTACATAATTCAATATAACTATCAAATAATAGCTAGAACCTAATTTTTATAATTTGCATAGTTAATTGGGGTAATTAAGTACATTTAAAATGGCTGATAGTAGTTATTGGAAAGTTGAATATTAACTTGAATTATATGAGATATTTCTTTCTCATATTGAACTACATGAGAATTACCCCTTAAATTTAATAGTTCATCCATTTAGATTATTTTAATTAATTTTGAGCAAACTTTATCTACATATTTATTAGAACAATTTATTATGTTTTAATTTTAAGAAACACACTGTTTATTTATGACGAGGAGAGGTTTTTATAGTTGAAAATATTTATACTTAATTTTATCTGTTAATTAATGATAACATATTCAATTTGTATTAGCGCGACCTAATTTCATTGTTTAAATCTCATAAACATATCAGTTGTGTTACAAAATATGTATAATATTTTATTTAATTTTTTAGGTTGTTTTAATGTACTTTGTGATGTCATTTATTTTTTAATCGATTTTTTGTGAGACTTCATTCAATTTTAATAGTCAGTATGTTAATTTTACCGTAAAGTCTAACACCTTCTGACATTAGGACTTTCTGACATTAGGACACATTTCAACTCTAAGCGAAATAGTTTATACTCATAATTTCTTATGCGATGGTGATAAATAAGAGTTAGAGTCAATCCCTGTAGAATGTCAGACTTTGTCTTAAGAATCTCGTATACAGTCATTTTCAACTACGTAATGCCCCACTTTTCCATGTCTTGAAAAAAACATATAAACTTTGATTTTGGCAGATACAAACTCCAAACATCGTATGAGTTGGCAAGAAATCACAATAATCAATTAAATTGAGCAGAAGCGTGAAAACAACTTAAACATTTATTAAATAAGAGAGATTAACTAAATGAATCAAAATAGTAGTAACTTGACGCATCCACCACCTCATACCACACCCAAACTACTCAACCTGAAAAAAAACTGATAAACATGGGTGTGAACTTTCATCTCGCTACGTGAGGATTCGTATTTCAATATTAGAGAGAGAAAAAAAATCATATAAACCATAAATGAATGACTACACAGACTAAATGTTGTTCATAGATGCTCGCCGACCATAGATTTAGCTCGAAAGCTACTATAGTATAAATGTAAATTTTAGCTCGAAAGCTATTGTACATTATGGAATGTTGCATTGAGACTCAGACAATTCATATAATTGCATGTAATATAGACAAACTTAAAAATTTTTAAAAGAGTTTAGAAACAACCCCACACATTCATCAATGTTAAAAGGAAATAATATAAACCATAAATGAATGACTACAGCAGACTTTGATTCATAGATAGCATAACTGTTGAAGATGGAATATTGCATTGAGACATTGATTATTCATATAATTGCATTTAACATAGGCAAACATAGATTATTGAAAAGTTTTAGAAATCTCCACTTTTGAATGTAGTTTCGCAAAAAGAAAATGTAGATGCTTGTGCTTTAAATCCTAACCTCGCGATCCTCATTTCTTATATGAAAATAACTTAACTTAAAACTTGGCTAAATGAACTGATTTTGGACAATTGAAAAGATAACGAGACTATAGCCATAAATTGAACATCTGGTCAAAAAAATTAAATAAATAAGGTCAATAGGGCTGTTTTTGTAAGGTTCATGAAGTTGGAGGGCGAAATATAATAACTCGAGAGGTTGTGGCCTGTAATGGAGTTTTTATAAGTTTGAGTACTGGATTGGGAGTTTTTCGGTAAATTAGGGGCTCAATTTAAAGAACTGAAAACTCTCCGGGATCAGTTGGTGATTTTCCAAAATTGGTGGGAGTATAAAATCAACATTTCAGCCGTAATTTCATTAGGCCCGTTTATTCGATCTTTCTTCTTCAATTTCAGAATCAATCGGCCGGCCAAAACCCTTTTCTCCATCAACGGCCCGGAGAAAAGAATTGGGCGGCAGCGTTGCGGCAGGAAAGGCGGGTGCCGGTGCTCTGACTCAAAGGCCCTGTCCTGCAACCCCCATCCCGGCAACAACGCGACGGCGTCGGCGACGATGGCGTGGGCGTAAAGAATTCACGGGATTGGATTTGTTCGGGCCGAGTTCTCAGCGTGGGGTTCGATGGATATTTCCGGCGACTGGGATATGGCAACGGTGATGAGTTGTTTTCAGGAATTTCTGGTGATGGCTTTGGTGGTGGTGGTTCTGGCGGCTGATTATGGCAAACAGTGGCGCGGCTTCGGGCTAATTGGATTCGACTGATATGGGGCTCTTGTCAGGCTGTCGTTCGGGTTCGGTAGCTGTCGGATATGGTGACAACGGTGCTGGTGGCGGAGATGTTTCGGCAGGAAAGGTAGCTTTGCAGATTCCATCGTTCGGGTCGTGGGTTTGGGGCAGTTAATCGGGTTTTAAAAAAACGGTGGTGATGGTTTTGCGATTTCCGGCAGAGACCGGGTTTTGGAAAAAAAAAAAAAAGATTGGTGGTGACGTAGGATGATGAATGACACAAAAGAAAATACTTTTGCTTGTTTGTTGAAGTGAAAAAAATGTATTGAAAATTTGTGTGGTTTTCTGATATAGATATACAGATTTTGTTGTTTGAAATTAAGGGAAAGAATAATGAAAGGTCGAGAATCTGAAAAGAGAAAAAAACGGTTTGTTTGGCAGATGAAAAGTTGGAGACTACTGGGCATGGGAAATTTTTAGGCAATTGGGCTCAAGAAAAATTGGACTCTTTAAATGGGCCGAAATAAGAGAATTAAAAAATTATTGGGCTTATATTATTAAAAAATAAAAACTTGGGTGTTACAAGTTATATGTTGTTGTTTTGTATATCACCGATCGAAAAGGTTTCAAAATATTAGTATGTAGTGACGACGACTATATCAAAAGAGTTTGAAGAAATTAATGTGCAGCGACAAAAGCCTAAAACAAAATATGACCAATAATATTATGTAAAAAAAGTATTCAGTAATATATAGTTAAAATTGAAAGAGTTTGAAAATATTATTGTGCGGTGACAAAAATCCAAAACAGAACATGACCAACAATATTATGTACAAAAATTATCCAGTGATATATAGTTTTAACGCCCCAAATCAGAACAAGAACAGTGATGTTGTGTAAAAAAAAGTATTCAATCAAAAGAAACTCAAAACAGAACATGACCAATAATGCTATAAATGAAAAAAGTATTCAGTAATATATAGTTTTAAAGCCCCAAAACAAAATATGACAATAAATTTGAAAATATTAGTATGCGGTTACAAAAACTCAAAAAAGAACATGACCAATAATGTTATACACAAAAAAGTATTCAATAATATATAGTTTTAGCGTTCATGTATGCAGTGTGGATTTGTTTTCTCTCACTCTCTCTCTCTCTCTCTCTATTATATATATATAAGAAATGTCAACGGTACCGTGAAGACACCATGCTCCCCACCCCCTGCATTTATATCCATCCATTTACCAATATTTGTAACCGACTTTTGATTCATTAAGTGAAGAATGGTGCCCTCACGGCACCGTAGAAGTTCACACACACACACACACACATAAATATATATATATATATATATATATATATATATATATATATATATATATATATATATATATATATATATATATAATATATATATATGATTAGGGTTCAAATGGATCCCATGTCAATATATGCGAACCTAGGGACCAATCCAGGCCGTAGATCTAATAATATGTGTGGACCAATTTTTTTTTATTTTTTAAACTCATTAAATTATATATATGGTAGGCAAAGGATGTTTATGTCATTTTGCAAATCCCCCAATCAAATCACAATTTGCGTCTTTTGCCTCACAAATCACGCAACCAAAATCTTCCTTCTTCTTTGCGGTCTCCTTCTTAAAAACCTTTCCTCCATCTTCTTCCTCAGCCAAGGTTGTAAGAGCGCCGCCCCCAAATTGGCTCCCTTCCCGTATATACCCCAAACCCTATCATTTAATTTCGACGGCAATTGGGCGGAAGGCTCGGCGACGGCAATTGGGGATCGACGGCCACGCACCTCTCCCTACTTTTTCGGTCAAATCAATTCCGATGGTGGCCAGGCAGAGGGCCGGGTGGTCGGTCGAGTCGCAGATTTGTTTCACTAATGGGTTGACGTCGGCTTCGGGGGCTAGGGTGTCCGAGAAATCGAAACTGGTCCGGGCCGGCGGCGGCTTCGGGGGTTGGGGACGGGGAGGGCCCGGATCTTGCAGTTGGGGGTGGGGCGGGTGGTGATCCTGTGGATGGAGATGGGACAGGTGCCGGGCCTGAGGAGGAATCGGGGTCGGGGCCGGGGGATGGGGAGAGGTCGGATTCCAGGTCTGAGGGGGAATCGGGCCCGGGGCCCGGGGAAGGAGATGGGGAAAGGTCGGATAGTGCGAAATGGGCGGATAGGAGGAGAGTGAAGGAGAGGAAGAGCAGCCGGAGATTGTTATGGGCTGCCATCTTTTTTTTTGTTTTTTTTATTTAATTGTGTGTGTGCAGTTTGAGGAAGAGTTTAAGGTGTGGGGAAAATGGTTGGAAATCTTTGTTTTTGTTTTTTTTCCGAGCAGCAGGGATGGTTGGAAATGGTTCTGTGACGGTGGTTGGTGGTGGTTTTGGGTGGTTGGGGTTGGCAGGTGGTGGTTCGAAATGGTTTGGAGTTGATGGCTTTTGTGATGTGGTTGGAATCGGCAGCAGGGATGGTTGGAAATTGGCTGTCGATCCGATTACGAGGCTGCCGAGAGCTTTGATTATCCATGGTGTTGATGGTGGTTTGATGGGCGATGGAGATGGTGATGATGTTGGGTTCCGGTGGTTGATGGTGGTTTGGTGACTGGGATTGGGTGGCGGTCGGGTTGTGTGACTTTCGACGGAGATTTGTCAGTTCGGGGCTGTCGATAATGTAGTAAAAAAGCAGCGATAATGTAGTAAAAAAGCAGCGATAATGTAGTAAAAAAGCGCTGTAATAATATTAAGAAAAACATTGCTACTTTTTATTAATCGTATTTTTAACAGTGTTTTTTACAAAGTAATGTAGTGCTAAAATTAATCACATGCGATGCTTTTAATATTCCGTTTTTGAATTTAATTACATTTATTTATATAAAATGAATTTGTGATGCTTTTTTGTACACAGTCGTAGTGCTTTTTTTACCCGTATGCTTTCTAGAGAACAATGCAGTGCTTTTTTCGAAATGCTGATATTTGTCCAAAATACCCTTTTAATTAAATTAATTCAATATTTTTCATAATTACCCTGCTGACGTGTCATGTTCTCAACCATCGAGATTATCCAATCTAATGGTCAGGATTGGTCCCTAGGTTCGCATATATTGACATGGTTCCATTTGAACCCAACCCTATATATATATATATATATATATATATATATATATATGGTAGAGTCAGGTAAGAATGGGTCCGTACGTGAGAAATGAGAATGAATCCTGACCATTATAACTAATCTAATCAAATGGATTAAATTTAATCAATAAATTAGAAAACCCATTTCAACTTAACTCAAAACTATCAATAAATTTAACAAAATCTTCCTCATCGTCAATTGATCAGTCCCAAAAACCTTCATCAAGCTTTCTCTAAAAAGAAAAAACGATCGAAAGCCCTATTTCAACCAAACGTGAACTCTAATTTCAAGGAGAATCAAAATTGAAACTCCCCTTGGATTTTGGAAGCATATTCCTTTTCGATTATAGGGGGAATAGAAATCAACTTCTATGAGTTTTAATAATTTGAGGAGATTCAATTTGGCAGGCCCCTTACTTCCTCGATTTTGTTTGATTTCCACAAGTTCGATTTTGGAGTGTCCTACTTGGTTTTGTCTAGTTTTTAAGAGTTTCAATTTGGTTGCACCCCAATAGCTTAAATTGAAGACAAACTAGGTATATTCTTTTCATTTAGGGCAGTCCATCTGGTTTTTGGATTTATAGCAGTTCATCTAATTTTCAAATTTTTGCTAATTATTAGAAGTTTAGGATTTTTGATTTTCTGATTGCGAGATGTTTGAGGTCAGTTTTGTGCATCTCTAAATTTGGTGTAGTCCTGTGTATCAAAGATCATGAAACTTGTTGTTTGGTTTATAATTGAATAATATTTCAGTTTTGATTATTTTCTATGTGGCGTTATTTGTGGTGTGCATTGAGATTTTTGCCTTTTTAGTTTATATTTAAAATTTTATTACAAGCATAAGTTCATTATGTTTACATGTCTACATAGGATGTTCTCAATATTGGGGGAAAATAATGAACCTGCAAGAGAAGAATGGTGACTGCATGATAATTGATATTGTGCGGCCACAACTTTTTTTAGTAGTTTAGAACAAGATAACTTATAAAAATTAATGTTTATATATAATATAAATGGGTATCTTGAGAATTTGATTTTGAGTTGTCATAATTCCAGCAAGTCCTTATTGGTATTAGAATGTGATATAAATTTTCTTGATTTACATAATATTTATAATTCTTATTTAACATAACTCGTGGTTGTCTCATCTTTTCCAAAACAACATATAAATTTTTTGATTTTATGGTGAGTCATTGATAAATTTCTCGCAGGCCTCTTTCTGCATTAATCATGTCCCATCAAGAAATTTGGTGTGATTATGTCTATGGTTCTAATGTTTTGTGTATTGATTCATGAAAAAATTATACAGGTGATAATATTCTTCCCAAAATTGTGAGCTTGTTCGACAAAATATGGTCATAACATCTCATCCCACAAAATATTTGGATTTCGGGATGTGAAGATGACATTAAACTCTATATTAATCGTATATTCACAAGCTTGGATGAAGTTATGAAATTTCACAAGTCTTATGTATCAGTAGTTGGTTTTGATGTCCGCCATAGCACAAAAATAACATTGGATGATGGTGTAATTGTTTGGAAGTATCTTGTAATTCTTGCAATTTATGTTTCAATATGTGCACAATAATGCATTAAATTATGCACAATATGTGCAATATAGTTTAACAGTCCTATGTGTGTTGTCGTTTGATGTCATTTCAGTTAATGTAGGTGTAATGTGGTTAATGCACAATTGTGCATTGAGATATATACAATTTGTGACACTGATAATGCACAATAGTGAATAACACAATGCACAATTATCACCACTGCAAATTATTCCGTCATAATGTTGTAATATTATTTATGATTTACTTGGTATCAATTATGATTGTATTAATCACTTCTTTGCACATTATCATTTGTAGGTGAATGAAAAAGGGATTCGAGACCTACTCTTAATTTGATTTTTCTTAATTAATCAAATAGCTTCATAATTTGAAAGAGTTTTATTTGAAAAGGCGAATGGTTTTTTGTCATATGATTTTTATAGATCAATATTTTTATACTTATTGTGATTGTTCTATCTAGTTCTTGGTGTGCTTAGATTTTTCATGTTTCACTATTTCTATTGCACAACAACAACAACAACAACAACAACAAAAAAAAAAAAAAAAAACAGATTTTCGAGGGATTTTTCCCTCGGTTTTGGGCGAAACCGAGGGAAAAATCGAGGTAAACATTCTCTCGAAAAAACCCTCCTCGGTAAGTTTTTCAGAGGGTAATATTCTCTCAGAAATCTTAAACCGAGGGAATTTCCGAGGGAAACATTCCCTCGAAAAAATCTCCGATCAACCCTCAGAAAAACCAAGGGATATTCGAGGGAACGCTCCCCTCGGTATACCGAGGGCAAGTACCCTTGGTTTTTTCGAGGGTACCGAGGTAATGTTTCCCTCGGAAAACCGAGGGGAGAATTCTCTTGGAAAAACAGAGGGCTGTATTTTCCCTCGGTATTCCAAAGGTAGACTGTTCCCTCGATTTTTTATTTTTCCGAGGGATTTCCGAAGGAATTTCTCCTCGATTTTTATTTTCTTTTAATATTTTTTTTTACTTTTACGAGGGATTACTGACGGATTGTCCCCTCGGTTTTAATTTTTTTTAACAATTTTTAATTTTATTTTTAATTCCTGTTCAATTATTAAAATTCCCAAAAATCTGAAAAAAATCATTAATGAAAAGACAAAATAAATAAACCAATTATTATAAAAATATTTGAAAATTTAAGAATTATTACATGTGTTCGACACAGTAACAAAGTTTATATAAAAACTAAACTGTCCTATAGATGGGGAGGGGGGTACTGCTGATGGGGAGCGGGGTACTGCTGGAAACGAGCATACATTTCAGCAATCTTGGCATCCATCCGCGCCTGAAATTCCTTCTGCTGCCGGCGCTCCTCCGCACGTTGTCGCTCAGACTCGGCGTATTGCTGCTCCATCGCCTCGAGCTCCACCCTCTGAGCCTGGACCTGCGCCTCGAGCTCTCTGACGTGGGTTCTATCAGCCTGGGAGGAGGTGGAAGAAGAGCGGCCCTTGAATAAATCCTTCGTAGCAGCCACCACCTTCCCATACGCGCCGGTGTCGTAATGCCGTCCCTTACTCGACCCGACGACGCCGAGGAAAACCCGGTCCTAGTCAACCTCGCTACTCCCCTCCTGGGAAGACGTAAGTTCCTGTTCCTGTGTCAGCTGTCGCTCGTACTCCTCCTGAAATACAACTCGTTATTAAAATTCTATATTAATTTCAACTCGAAAAAAATAGAAAAAAAAAATAAAAAAATAGGATTTAATTTCGGGACGCTGAGGCGCACCCCTCCCCGCCCCGGTCGTAATTTATTGGGTTTTTTTTTTCTATTTTTTACTAATTTTTCTATTTTCTCGAGTTTTTTTTCATTTTTCATTTAAAAAAAATAGAAAACGCGTCCTAAACGATCGACGCCCAACCCCCGTGGTTCCACGACGCCGAGACGCACCCCTCGCCTCCTCGGCAAAATCACGACGCTTCGTTGCTTCGCGTTTCCAACCGAAGGAGTTTATCGATCGATCGTATCTTGTTGTTGGTCGAATCACACGACACGTGTGGATACGCACGTGCTCGTTGGTATTTTTAAATCGAAATCGGGTCAAAACCACCCCACGTGCCTAAGATGATAGGATTGGTTTCATTTTTGCAATTTTTCTATTTTTTTCTATTTTTTTACCTTTTTTAATTTAAAAAATATCAAGGGATATTTAAATCCCTTGGTTTAAAACCGAGGGATTGCTATTTCCCTCGGTTTAAAACCGAGGGAATAGTGATTCCCTCGGTATTTTTTAAATTTAAAAAGAATCACAAAAAATAGAAGAAAATAGAAAAGAATAATAAAAAATAGGATTTGTTTCCGGGACGGCAAGGCGCACCCCTCCCCGCCCCGGTCGTAATTTCTTGGATTCTTTTTCTATTTTTTACTAATTTTTCTATTTTTTCGAGTTTTTTTTTTCCATTTTTCATTTAAATACGAAAAAAAATAGAAAACACGTCTTAAACGATCGAAGCCTGACCCCCATGGTTCCACGACGCCTAGACGCACCCCTCCCTGGTCGTAATTTCTTGGGATTCGTTTCTATTTTTTACTAATTTTTCTTTTTTTTCGAGTTTTTTTTTCATTTTTCATTTAAAATCGAAAAAAAATAGAAAACGCATCCTAACTGATCGACGCCCAACCCCCGTGGTTCCACGACGCTGAGACGCACCCCTCGCCCCCTCGGTAAGATCACGATGCTTCGTCGCTTCGCGTTTCCAACCGAAAGAGTTCATCGATCGATCGTATCTTGTTGTTGGTCGAATCAAACGACATGTGTGGATACGCACGTGCTCGCTGGTATTTTTAGATCGAAATCGGGTCAAAACCACCCCACCTGCCTAAGATGATAGGATTGGTTTCATTTTTATAATTTTTCTATTTTTTTTACCTTTTTTAATTTAAAAAATACTGAGGGATATTTAAATTCCTTGGTTTAAAACCGAGGGATTGCTATTTCCCTCGGTTTAAAACCGAGGGAATAGTGATTCCCTCGGTATTTTTTAAATTTAAAAAAATCCAAAAAAAAAATTAACCGAGGGTTTATTGTTCCCTCGGTTTGAAACCGAGGGAATGCTTAATCCCTCGGTTTGAAACCGAGGGAAAACACTCCCCTAGTTTTTTTGTAATTTTTTAAAAAATAAAAATAATAAAATTCCGAGGGATATTGATTTCCCTCGGTTTTTCCGAGGGCTTTGTTCCCTCAGAAAATATTCCCTCGGAAATCCTTCGGTTTTTCATTCGATAATTATGGCGACAAATAGTGGCGCCGTATTTCCAAGGGGAATTCCGATGGAATGTTTTCCCCTCGGAAAAAACCGAGGGAATTTATAGTCCCTCGGTTTTTTCCTCGGAAAACTGCTATTTTTTTGTAGTGTTGGTTGTCGATCATCTTATCTGGTCCTTATGGTCATCGACGCCCAATTGTGGTAGCTAGCATGAGGCTGCTGCTATGAAATATCACATGCACAATAATGCATTAAGTTATGCACAATTTGCACAACCAAGTGCAACTTTTGAAAATAAAGAATTGAAAACTAAATATCTGTCAATGGCGTATGCACAATCATACATTAAGTTATGCATAATTATGAAATGAGATATGCACAACCAAAAATTGAAGATGCAAAAATATCATTCAAAATTAAAGTTATACCAAGAACATTAGTCAAAAACTAAAGATGCAAACGGAACTTCACCATCAAATTCAAATGCAAAAAAAACAAGTACAAAACTTATCCATGCTATCAAAAATCATTCACCAGTAAGTTAGTGCAACTATGGGGACAACATACTGCCTAATTGTCAATTCCAGCACAACATTATATAACAATACTAATGTGAAACTTGCGATTTTTGCGAGAAAATATGAAATGCAAAAAAATTAATAAATAAAATTAAGAATGTCATTAATAATATCAAAAGAAAAGAATATTGTTAACTTTAAATTATGAAAAATTTCTTTGTCGGCTACATTAGTTATCTTATTTACAATAATATAATTTTTGTCGCAACAAAGAATCTTTAATCCTTTACGCTCTTAACTATCAATGTTGTGAAATAAAGATAACTTGTGCGTTATAAGGGAGCTATAAAACAACACTTTTGAATGTTTTGTGATAGATATAATATAAAAATCTTGAAGTACGGTCATATTTAAAACTTGTGTGTTGTCCCGTTACAATATAAATATCGTTCAAGTATTCATATCATTCTATTTACATTTACACCTTTCATCACAATAACGAATATTCGAGTAGATTTATACATATGATGCACGGGATTAGTTGTTAAGTATCAAAAAATACCATGAATGTGAAGGGAAAGTCCAAATAAAATCGAGATTGTAAAATTAATAACGACCACGTAGGGATATCAAATTTATATTTTATAAGTTTATCGTAGTCATTCAAGAGATGAAAGTATTATTAAGACCGAAAATCTTGTTTCCATAATTCAGAACAAAATTCTTGCACAGGACAATTAATTCTTTTATTATGGTATATGAAAAATCTAATCGTATGAATAAATATACATATATTAATTAAAATAGATCTTGCGATTGTGTATGATTAATGCTTGTGATTATGCATAATAACATAGGTATGTTTGAATAAATAATTTAGCAAAAGACCAATCAACTCAAAGTTATTTAATAATATGTAAATTATATATATGAACTTAGTGACTCCGTAAAATATGTGTATATAATAATATTCAAATTATTATAAGTTAATGTAAATATATTTACTATATATCTATTTTCAGAAACAATTTATCTTTTTATCATGGTTTATATTTTCCAAAAATTAATGTTTAGAATTTGGTTTATAACAAATCTAATCATATGAATAAATGTATGAATTTCAATTATAATATATATACTGTGATTGTGCATAATTAATGCACGTGATTGTGCATAACTTAGGTATGCTTGAATAATTAATTTAGTAGAAGAACAATCGATTTATAATTAATTAATAACTTGAAAATGGATAGATAACAATAAATAACATGAGTATATATTTTGGTAAGACTTTTAGTAACATGCGTATGAGATGATTTAATAGATTGAGTTTTGTTTTTAAATGCAAGATTGAATGCTTAGAGTTATTTGTACGATTTTGAAAATTGTACATGGTTATAAATAATGTAACTGACCATAATTAAGTATAAAAATATTCTTTTAAATTTGGAATGTCATTGTTAATGTGAATAATATCGTTGTATTGTCTAATAAATAAAAGAATAAGAAACTAACAAACCATATATTAATGTATATATTGATCGATGATTATACATATTTTCTCTAATATTTAGTTAAATACGACGGTATTCCTCACATTAAGAATGTAATTCCAAATTAAAAGAATGTATAATTATTCTTCACATCCTATATTTTATTTACTAGGTAGCATTGTTTCCCATTTCTACTTCCTTCAATCTAGGGTAAAAATAAATAATAGTTACTACTTTGCAAACCCGCGTTTACACGGGCATATCGAGCAAAAATATACTAAAAAGAACGAAAAAAAAATAAATATTAAATCATATTCAATAATACAATTTTTTAAAATCGTTCACTTGAGATTTTGGAAAACCTCCTTGTAAACAACATTTGCAGTCTTATTAACAATATTACCATCGTCGTTGCAACGAAGGATTTTTAATCCTTTACGACTCTTGACCCGAGAGACTGCGACGTAGAGTTGACCGTGGCTAGAACTGGTCTTGGAAAATACAAACCCACATTAGAAAGAGTAAGACCCTAACTCTTGTTTATATTCATTGCGAAACAAACAATGAGAAGAAACTGTCTCCTTTGAAATTTGAACTGGACCCTACTATCCGAAAGGGTCAATACCATTCGTGGAATGTAAACCTTCATACCAACATTAGTTCCTGACAAAATCTTTGCTTCAATAATGCGATCTCCAAGTTGCGTAACAACTAATCTAGTACCATTGCACAGTCGTGAAGCTTGATCCATGTTTCTAATCAACATAACCGGAACTCCAACTTTTAATTTCAGAATATGATTGGAGATCTTGGAGCACTTTATTGTGTTTAGAAAATCTGTCGAATAGACTTGATGCTGAGCTTCTCCATTTACATATGTTTTGCAAATTGTGTCAGAGCTAAGATATACTCGTTCATCACCTGGAAGATTTGACATCACGTATTCATTCACTGTCTCAACAATACTAATAGTTGGTGCAAGAATAGCTCTTTCTTCGAAGAATGAGTGATTGCCAATGTTTTGTAAAAGAGGTGGATAAGTGCTCTCAAGAATAGCAGCAACATGATCGCCTGAAGTTTGAAGAAGTATATCATCAGGTATATCAATTAAAGTTTGACCATAAACTTCTGTACCAATTTTGCATCACCTATTTTGAGTATCCAGTCGGAGAAATCACGAATTTCACGTTCAACAAATCTTGACATTGACTGTCCGACGGTTAACCTCATATTCTTCATCAATCGATGAATCTTAAAATGTTCCCATAATCTAAATGAACAGATACTGTCATACACAATATCTTCCCGACTACCCTTTGGCACAACAGAAAGAATCTGACGAAAGTCTCCACCTAGAACTATAACCTCACCGTCAAATGGTAATTCCTTTCTTTCTTTAGGTGCAATATGCTTCAAACCTTTATGCAAAGATTCAAAATAAAATCTACTCATCATCGGTGCTTCATCCAAAATGATTAGTTTTGCCCGATCAAGAAGAGCAGGTAATTTTGTTCCAGGTGTTATTGTACACATTGAATCTTCGGTTATGGTCAAGGGTATTCCAAATCGGGAGTGTGCAGTTCTACCATCTGGAAGCAAAAGTGCGGCAACACCACTCGAAGCAACATTGAGAATAATTTCACCTTTTGATCATAAATCCGCAGATAATGTTTGCCAAACAAAGGTTTTGCTTGTACCCCCATAACTGTATACAAAGAAAATACCACCCTTGTCATTTGTCGCAACACTTAGAATTTCTGAATAGATTGTCATTTGTTCATTTGTTAGTGATGGGCATAATTTTTGATGTTCGAATTTCAAAAGACATCTATCAAAATTGAGTTCTTTCTATATAAGTTTGTTATTTCTGTTGGTCATCAAAGAGTCATCGGGCAAAGACATATCGCAGAATTTTTTTAGCGATTTTCCATTACTTTGGAGAAGTTTTTCAATTCAATCAGGGTATAGTTTTTCAACATATCATCACGTAGTTGAAGACCTGAACAAAGTAATAAAAAATTATCAAGATTTGAGTATATAAGTTAATTATATTAGTAGATAATTAAATATCATAAAAAATAAGAACATCTTAAATTTATAAAAAAAGTAGTTCATTAGACTAATTACCTTCTATACCCAGAGTTCTATGTTGTCTTCGCAAGATGTCATCTGCAAGTAGATTTCATGTTTTTTCCCATACATATTATGGTCTTGAAACACTCGAAGACATTAACAATGATGCAAAGAGCTTTCTTAGGAATGACGGTAAACCCCAGTAACTTGCTTCGAAAATACCGTTAACGTATTCTCTATCATCATCCAACAGTCCCAAAGAATAACATACAGCCTTGAAAGTTGGGTAGACAATGTTTTTAATGGAACGTATATCTTCGTGACAAACTGCTCCTCGGGAATGATGTAAGCATTATTGACAAATAATATGCTTCTCCAACACCGGGCGAAACATAATCCAACCTGTTCCAAACTGACTCCAAGTTCAACATTCTCGTTAATCCTGTTCATTTCAACTGGCCATGAATCTCCACGCCAATTTCGTAGATCGGAATAGATAGGGAGTGCATCTTCGAAAAATTTGGAGAAAGTGGCCAGAATAGGCTGTTAAAGAATTATAAATCTTAATATATGAGATATATGTGTGTGTGTGTGTGTATATATATATATATCTTGCTTTGATATTTTATAAAATTAACGCATTACACCAAAAATATATATATGAGAAAAATATTTTAATATAGTGCATACGAAATAAAAAGTAAACTAATAATATAAAAAATACTAACCGATTTATTGATCGTAGAATATTTCTGGATAAACAATTTATTCAGTGGGCAAGAAAACTTTTGTTCATATATTTGACGATGAAACATAAATATTATAATTTTGAACAAAATACAAATAACAGGAGAGTAAAATATATAGTTGAAAATAGAATTAATTTTTTTGAGAAAACATAACTTAAAATAAACGAATTAATATATATGAAAAAAATATATCCCAAATGATCCTTTTTAGAATACGCAACACATATCCTTCGATTGATTGCAAGCTGGTGCTGAAGACGTAGGTCCATTTTTTTTTTTGATTTTATAAATAAATAAATTTTGTATACATATTAAAAAAAAGAGACAATCAATTATTTATAGGAGGTCATCAAATTATCAAGGTATATATAATATGGTAATATTCTCCAATAGTTAGTTTTATTAATTTCCATATTGTAAATGATTCTCGTATAATTAAGGAAGAAATACTATTTCCAATAAAGGCATCAACCAAATGCGTTAATTATGGTATAATTAAATTCTAAATCTATTAAATTCATCAAATTTCCATAAAAATTATAGACTATTACAGTGTTTGTTGGTTAATGAAAAAATATGTCATCGTTTGTAATCCGTTAACAAAAAAAAAAATAATAATAAAAAGGTGATTAACTTCATAGTAACTCTTTATTTACAATAAAAACTTCATTAAGAATATAAAGGCGTGTGGACATTATCAATTGGCAATTAATAGTCATTTGTTTTTCAATCCCATGATCAAGGTACATTAAGTGTAGCAATGGTAAAATTTATAAGATGACGGTAATTGACAGTTGATATAAAAAAAGGTAAGGAGTGTATGTAATTGAATTTATGTAGTCAAATATTCCTTATATACAATTATTGTTAAGCACTCATTAAGCTCAAACTCAATAATTACCAAATATATTTATTTAAAAATAGTTAACTATGAAAAATGAGTATTCCATATATAGAGATATCAATTTATAGAGTGCAGATCAGACTGGACCGTTAATTATAATTAAATTCCAAAACTTCAGTTAACTTCCAAAAAATTCATAAACCATTATAGTGATTATCGATTAATCAAAAAAATTGTCATTCTATCAAACAAATTTGTTAATTATGGTATAGTCAGATTTCAAATCAATTAAATTCATCGAAAGATATCTCATCTTTTAAATCCGTTTACAAAAAAATAAAAATAAACAGGTGATTAACTTCGTGGAAACTCTTTATATTACAGTAGCAACTTCATTAAGAATATAAATGTGTGTTGACGTCATCAACTGACGATTAATAGGTACTATAAAACTGAAAATTAATAGTTATTACAACGTAGTGTGAATAACAATTAATAATTATTATAATCATTTAGAAATGTTTCCATAATAATTGTTATAATCATTTAGAAACGATTATCGATTAAAGTTGGATGCATTAAAATTATCAAATTTCCAAAACATTATAAACAATCACAGTGGTTAGTGGTTAATCTAATAATATTGGTTAAACATCATTATTGAGTGAAAAGGGTAAAGTATATATCGTTTTCATTATTGTTATCTTTCTCATAATTATTTTGTTTAAAATAAAATTATTTTTAGTTTCTATCTTTTTACCCTGCACACTTTGGAATTGGCATTAAGTAATTCAGAAAATTATAATATCGGCTTTTAGAAGTGAAATAAGTAATGTGTGTGTGTGTGTGTGTGTGTGTGTGTGTGTGTGTGTGTGTATGTATATATATATATATATATATATATATATATATATATAAAGTATCGTAATTATGGAAAATAATGAATCATACGGTATGTATCGTAATTGTATCCTAATTATGTAATGTCCAACATATTTTCTGATCCCCCAATTATATCAACATAACTATAACAATATAGTATATGGAATGTCGAATAATTAATAAATGAATGTAACGGGTTAACTCAAATAGGTGATGTAAATTCTTTTGGGGACACAGTGATCATTATAATTGATGAACGACATCTTCAACATAGAAAGCCTTAAACAGAAACAATAACTGTGGAGAAAATTAACCATAGATGGAAGCTGATTAGAAAAATATTACAAAATAAAGTTGAAAATAGAATTTAACCAATCCAAATGATCTCAAAAACGTTTACACCAAATGAAGCCCAATAACGATCCCCGGTATCTGGAGAAGCCTAAACTCAAGTGTTGTATTAAACTTGAGGTGTAGGAATAAAAAAAAATCTCTACAGTCCTTCTTAAGATACACTCTATCAGCATCTTGTTGTATATCGACAATCCAGTGATTAATTTGATACCGAATACTTGCCTTTGCCATTGCATGACGATCTGAAGAAACAATGTATTGGTCCCAAAAATATCGTGGAATAATCGGTGAACGAATAAGTTATTAGAATAAATATAAGAATGAGTAAATTGAATATTAGTATAAGGTGATTAAGTACATACAATACGTCCACGTTCAATGTTCGTCCTCGTTAGTTTGAAACTAAAGCTAGCAGCATCCACTGGCATCAAATCAAAATTTACTCCACAAATTTGAAAATTCTCATTAAGTGAAAGATCAATAATAGTAACATCGAAGATCAGTTCCTCAAAATTGTGAAAAATTAAAAACAAAATTGACAATTGAAGCAAGGAGATCTGAATTCCCGGAAAAATGTGGAGATGCTCAATTAATTTAGGAGCAGGGAGAATAAAAAATTTATTTATCAAGTAAAAGCAAGTAAAAATAAAGGCAAATAAACAAATTCCTATTAAGAGTAAAATTGCACAAAAAATATAAGCAGTCCATTGGTGGAAGGTGGGCAATCTCAAAGCAGAAAAAATAAAACAAATTCGCAGAATTAAAACAAAGAAAACGCAAATTAAGAAGCGCAGCAGAAAATGAAAAATTCACACAAAGCAAAATTAAAGCAAAATTCTCACACACAACACGCAGAATTAAATATTAAAACAAATTCACACAGAACACAATTAAATCTATGCAGAATTAAAACAAATTCACGCAGAAAACGAAAATTAAAACAAAAATTCACGCAGAAAATGAGAATTAAAACAAATTCACACCGAACACGCAGAATTAAATCTACGTAGAATTAAACGCAAATTAAAACAAATTCACACAGAACACGGAGAATTAAATCTACGCAGAATTTGCAGAATTAAAACAAAATTCACACAAACAAATTCACACATAGCAGAATTAAAACAAATCTCTACGGAGACAGAATTAAAACAAATTCACACGGAACACGCAGAATTAAAACAAATTCACACAGAACACGCAGAAAACACGCAAACGCACACGCACGCATCTCCGTCAATATATATATATATATTCACAGAATTAAAATGCACAAAAACGCATCTCCGTCAATATATATAGTCCGAAATTTTGTGACAGATCTAGAACTTTATCGGCCGGTGACTTGAACAATATAAACAGAAAAAGTAGATCTACAATTTACCATTCCATAAAATATTTCATAAAAAAAAATGTGGAGAGATAATAGGAGTGAGAGAATTGGAAAGGCGAAAAAAAAAGAGAGAGCGCGGAGAGAAAATGAGTGAGAGAAAAATAGGGAGAGAATAGAGCAACTGAATGGAAAAAAAAAAAAATTCATATTTTATACCTAGGCAATTTTTTATATAAGGAAGGAATTTGTGTAAATTAACATGAGACTGCCACATCAGATTTACACAATATAAGAAAATGACACGTGTCATTTGACTTCATATCAAGTTGACACCTAAACTAGGTGTCAACAGAATTAACAAATAGGAGGATCATGATCATTCCATTGAATATATCCTAATTTATAAACTACATTCAATTCTTTAGTTTATATTTTTGAAATATTTCCTTACACATTTTCATCAATTAGCCATGATCGTAGCAAGGTAAAAAGTAAATAATATGTACAAATATAGATTCTCATCAGTATCAACATTAATATGACTTATAAATTATACTATATTCATTGGATTGTGTGTGTGTGTGTGTATATATATATATATCTTATATATATATATATAATATATATATATATATATATATATATATATATATATATATATTATATATATATATAACCCTTCTCAACATCCTTTCCCGCATCAGTAGAAAGAGTCCGATTTCCTCCCTCCTTTTCC
>BMAC01000044.1:1262556-1274563 GCA_014905375.1 Phtheirospermum japonicum | reverse complement strand
TTTTGGTACCCATTCTTTGTAACTGTTGATTTTCTGGAGGTAGTGATTCCAGAAAGTATAGAACAATGCTTTTTAGATTGTTGGTAAAGTGCTTTTATTGAGTGTGGCCGCAGTGATCCCAGATAATAATTTTGAAGTGGGGTATATGCCATCGTTATGAAGTAATGCTTTCTTATTAAAACAGTGGTTATTAATCTGTATTTTCAGTACTTTTATCTTATATGGATATTGTTCAAAGTATATTATAGTTTGTTTGTAGTGATGTGAAAATATGTTTATGTTGATGGTTTCTAGGAATTTGGAACCCATTCTTTATAACTGTTCGTTTTCTGGTTGCAGTGATTCCAGAAAAAATAGAACAGTGCCGTTTAGATTGTTGGTAAAGTTCTTTCATTATGTGTGGTTGCAGTGATTCCAGAAAATAATTTGGAATTGGAGTATTTGCTATGGTTATGAATTAGTGCTTTTATCCTGTGTTTTCAGTGATATGGTTATGAATTAGTGCTTTTATCCTGTATTTTTTATCAGTGCTATGCTTATGAATGAGTGCTTTTATTCTATTTTTTAAGTGCTTTTATCCTATAATCTTATATATCTGTTTATAATGCTTTCAATAATGTTTCATGGTGCTGCATATATGATGGTGGCTGGTGCTTTTGATTTACATGTTAAGTCATCCTATATATTTTAGCTACATGTCAATTGCTGTAATCTTATACATATCTTTATAGTGCTTTTAATAATGTTTTATGGTGCTGAGTATATGATGGTCTTTGGTGCTTTTGATTTACATATTAAGTGCTGTTATTGTAAATGTCTAGTGTGCAGGGGTATATGATATTGTCTGGTGCTTTTGATTTACATATTAAGAACTTTGAGGAAAGAGTGATGTTGATGTACGATGGGCTTCATTATGATGCTTTGGCGAGTTCGCCCTTCGAAGGAGCTCCAGGCGAGTTTGATCAGACGATATTTGCTGTGCGGAAGGACCGCACTTTTAGACCGTCGGATGATGATGATGATCTGGCTGATGAGAAAATGGATGATGATTCGAGAATTGATGTTATGGTTTCCTGGCCAGGCTCTAGAAGGATTTCTGAGAACCCTAAATCGCTGTATATAGCCGGCGATGATGATGATGACGATGACGATGACGACGATGGCTCGTTTATGATTAAATGAAATTTCAAGAAAAAGTCCACGTATGATTTTGTTCTAACTGTACAAAGATACTCCTCATTCACATTGAGGCTTTTTTGAGATTGTTTCATTTTCTGATCATCTGCAATTAAACAGAAATTTAATTTGTGATTAGAATGAAAAATGATATCTTAAATCACAACAGAGAGATTTGATTTTGAATACACACCTTTCTTGGTCATTGATTTTCGGAATTGAGCCCACATCTTGTTGCTTCTACTTCAAGAACTTATGACAAACATGTAAATAAGAGAAAAATGAATAATGTTTCACCTCAATTTCCTAAGTTGTAGTTCTATCAGATGAGTACGTAAAAGCTTTAATGCTACGAAGAAGGGAGTTTAAGGTTTTGGAAAAATGTGTAGTGTGATTGGATCATATATATAGCTATTTTGTGATTGTGTGTGTGTGTGAGTGTGTGAGAGAGAGAAGAGAGAGAAGCTTGTCCAATATGTTTGCTAAGTTAGAGGCTGATACAATGTAGGATGAAGCTTCTGTGAAAGGGCAAGTAAGGTTTATCTGTGTGTAGTATAGGATTGATTGCTTGTATGTCCCATCACCTTGCTTTACATGCACAATTTGCATGACTTTTATTTGGTTACATCATTTTTAAGTTTAGGCTATGAAATTACAAAGGTCTCAATATATTTTGTTATATATACAAACTAATTTGCATTTTGAAAGCTACGGCAGCGATTGGTTGTAAATAGATATATCTTCGTTATACTTCAGAAAATTTACTACACCTAGTTTTATATTCTATAAGAAAAATCAATAAATATACTATTTACTCATTCTTTTATTTTTGTCTCTTCTTGATCACATTATACACTATTCCAAAAAAAAAAAAAGAGTATTACACACTTCTCTTCCAATTTCATTAGTCACACACGATCACCTATTTATAATTATAAATCATTATTTACTATTTTTTTATCACATCATAAATCATTATGTACATAAATATTTCAATTTCCATGTTAATAATATTACTTAGCAATTCATGCTTGAAGACAAAACAAAGGATATTGAATAATTCCTTATTATATTAAAGGAATATAAGTTATTATATTCCTTATTATTCCTTATTGCACATAAGTAAAGGATATTGAATAATTATGGTGATTCAGAGTAAGTTATGTTACTTAATAAGTTATGTTACTTAGCAACGGCCAACGATGATTATGATGATTTAGAGTAAAGGATATTGAATAATTCCTTATTGTATTAAAGGAATATAAGTTATTATGGGATGTATTAATTGTACATATTTTAAAAAGACGAAATTAACCTCAATATGCTTGAATTATATTCAAATGTTTCTTTTAATTTTAACCATTGATCTTATTTAATCTACAGCTTGGATTGGTCCCTAGGTTCGCATATAATGACGTGGTTTTCATTTGAACCTAATCATATATATATATATATATATATTAGTTTGAATACCTGCGTTTTACGCGGGCATATCAGAAAATGGCATAAAAACGTAAAGTTTATAAAAAAATTATTAAGTTCAAAAAGTAAATTATTCATACAACCGAATTTTTTTTTGATATAAATATAAAATGTGTAAAAGATCAACATTTTCAAATTCGGGTATTCAAATTGTTCAAATTATTTTTCTCTAAAAGTCAATGATAAAGTAATAAAGAATTATCAAGATTTGAGTATATAAGTTAATTATATTAGTAGATAATTAAATATCATAAAAAATAAGAACATCTTAAATTTATAAAAAAATAGTTCATTAAACTAAAGACTAATTACCTTCTATACCCAGAATTCTACTTTGTCTTCGCAAGATGTCATCTTCAAGTAGATGCCATGTCTTTTCCCATACATATTATGGTCTTTAAACACTCGAAGACATTAACAATGATGCGAAGAGCTTTCTTAGGAATGACGGTAAACCCCAGTAACTTGCTTCGACAATATCGTTAACGTATTCTCTATCATCATCCAACAGTCTCAAAGAATAACATGCAACCTGGAAAGTTGGGTAGACAATGTTTTTAATGGTACGTATACCTTCGTGACAAACTGCTCCTCGAGAATGATGTAAGCATTATTGACAAATAATATGCTTCTCCAACACCGGGCGAAACATAATCCAACCTGTTCCAAACAGACTCCAAACTCAACATTCTCGTTAATCCTGTTCATTTCAATTGGCCATGAATCTCCACGCCAATTTCGTAGATCGAAATAGACAGGGAGTGCATCTTCGAAAAATTTGGAGAAAGTGTTCGGAATAGGCTGTTACAGAATTATCAATTTTAATATATGAGATATATGTGTGTATATATATATATATATATATATATATATATATATATATATATATATATATATCTTGCTTTGATATTTTATAAAATTAACGCATTACACCAAAAATATATATATGGGAAAAATATTTTAATATAGTGCATACGAAATAAAAAGTAAACTAATAACATAAAAAACACTAACCAATTTATTGATCGTAGAATATATTTGGATAAACAATTTATTCAGTGGGCAAGAAAACTTCTGTTCATATATTTGACGATGAAACATAAATATTATAAATTCGAACAAAATATAAATAACAGGAGAGTAAAATATATAGTTGAAAATATAATTAATTTTTTTGAGAAAACATAATTTTAAATAAACGAATTAATATATATGAAAAAAAACGTACCAAATGATCCTTGTTAGAATACGCAACACATATCCTTCGATTGATTGCAAGCTGGGGCTGAAGACGTAGGTCCAATTATTTTTTTGATTTTATAAATAAATAAATTTTGTATACATATAAAAAAAAGTGACAATCAATTATTTATAGGGGTCATCAAATTATCAAGGTATATAAATATATGGTAATATTCTCCATTAGTTAGTAACAGTTTTATTAATTTCCATATTGTAAATGATTCTCGTATAATTATGGAAGAAATACTATTTCCAATAAAGGCATCAACCAAATGAGTTAATTATGGTATAGTTAATTCCCAACTCAATTAAATTCATCAAATTTCCATAAAAATTATAAACTATTAGAGTGTTTGTTCGTTAATGAAAAAACATGTCATCTTTTGTAATCCGTTAAAAAAAATAAAAAAATAAAAAGGTGATTAACTTCATACTAACTCTTTATTTTACAATAAAAACTTCATTAAGAATATAAAGGCGTGTGGACGTTATCAATTGGCAATTAATAGTCATTTATTTTTCAATCCCATAATCAAGGTACATTAAGTGTTGCAATGGTAAAATTTATAAGATAACGGCAATTGACAGTTGATATAAAAAAAGTAAGGAGTGTATGTAATTGAATTTATGTTGTTAAATATTCCTTATATACAATTATTGTTATAATTGATATATTTAAGCACTCATTAAGCTCAAACCCAATAATTACAAAATATATTTATTTAAAAATAGTTAACTATGAAAAATGAGTATTCCATATATAGATATATCAATTTATAGAGTGCGGATAAGACTGGATCGTTAATTATGGTATAATTAAATATAAGAATGAGTAAATTGAATATTAGTATAAGGTGAATAAGTACATACAATACGTCCACGTTCAATGTTCGTCCTCGTTAGTTTGAAACTAAAGCTAGCAGCATCCACTGGCATCAAATCAGAATTTACTCCACAAATTTGAAAATGCTCAGTAAGTGAAAGATCAATAATAATAACATCGAGGACCGGTTCCTCAAAATTGTGAAAAATTAAAAACAAAATTGACAATTGAAGCAAGGAGATCTCAGTTCCCAAGAAAATGTGGAGATTCTCAATTAATTTAGGAGAAAGGAGAATAAATAAATTTATTTATCAAGTAAAAGTAAAGGCAAATAAACAAATTCCTATTAAGAGTAAAAATTGCTCAAGAAATATAAGCAGTCCAGTGGTGGAAGGTGGAGAACATGAAACAAACCCACCAGAGTTCGAAACTGCCCAAGTGCAAAGTTTTTTATTTTTTTTTTCAACAAAGGCAATCTCAAACAAATCTCTACAAATCAAATCAGAAAAAACTCAAACAAATCTCTTCCACAGAACAGAAACAAAGGGAGGTTTAGGTTTCCATGGAAGGAGGGTTGAAACTTGGGAATTTTTATGCGATAGAATAGGGTTGAAACACGTTACTTTTTTTTTTTTATTAATGAGGCTTGAAGAAATAAAAGAAAAAAAGCTCTATTTTATACCCTAGACAAAAAATTATAAAAGGAAGGAAATAATAGTTTTTTTTTACAAAATGACACATTAGCTTTTTGATTAATAAGAAAATTACACATGGAAAATGGAGGCATAAGGAGTTGACACCTCAGCAAGGTGTCAACAGAAATAACAAATAGGAGTTGATATATATATATATATATATATATATATATATATATATATATATATATATATATATATATATATATATATATATATATATATATATAGGTGTGGGTTCAAATAGAACCATGTCATTATATGCGAACCTGCGAACTAGTACTTTTATTATATACCAGCAGTACTTTTTTTATACAATCACAGTGCTTTATTAATATTTTCAGTTATATACATCAGTAGTGCTTTTATTAGACAATACTAATACTTTTAATCAAATAAGGAAATACACAAAAAATCTGATCCATCCATTCAATTAGATCTAAGGCCCATAATAGACCATAAGTTCACATATAATGACATGGTTCTCATTTGAACCTAATCTTATATATATACACATAAAATAGATGGAAAGTTGTAAATAAATATTTATAATTGAAGACATACATTTAATTTGTTGATGTAAATGAATGATAGAAAAATAATTCCGTGAGAAGTGTAAATTGATAATCACTACGTTATTTGATTCGATGTATCTACACCTTTCTGATAATATGATTATGGACATTTCTTAGAATAATCCAGCATAATGTGGTCAATTTATTTTGTAATGATGAGGCATAATGTTATTATAATATATATATATATAGGAGTGGGTTCAAATAGAACCATGTCATTATATGCGAACCTGCGAACTAGAGCTTTTATTATATATCAGCAGTGCTTTAATTATACAATTACAATACTTTATTAATATTTTCAGTTATATACACCACTAGTGCTTTTATTATACAATRRTAATYCTTTTAATTAAATAAGAAAATACACAAAAAATCTGATCCATCCATTTAATTAGATCTAAGGCCCATAATTGACCTTAGGTTCACATATAGGAACATGGTTCTCATTTGAACCTAATCATATATATATATATATATATATATATATATATATATATATACACACACACCTATATAGGGTTGGGTTCCGGTGAGAATGGGTCCATGGGTGAGAAATGAGAATAAATCCTAACCATTATATCTAATCTAATCTAATCTAATCTAATGGATTAGATTTAATCAGAAAAATTAAAACCTTAACAAACGCAAGAAATCAGAGTTTTATATACTCTGTGCAGGCAAGATACACAGCAACGACGCAAGATACACAACAACGACGAACCTTCACTATCCATCGCTGCCAAATCCGCAAGATACGCATAAAAAAGATTGATCTCCTTCTCAATTCATCAAAACCGTTTCCACCTCCCTGCTCGATTCACCATCTAATTTATTCGTATAGTCAAACTTTTTCTCGAAAAATCAGATTTGTTCCTTCAATCGAAAATTCAATCATGTTCCTTTCAATTCTGTTCAAAATTAGGGTTGGGTCGGAGTAGTAGAGATCAGCGTGAAAATCCTGTTCGGATTTAGGGTTGGGCCAGAGTATCCTATTCGATTTTGGAGGAGATTCCAATTCGATTTTAGTCCCTTACTCGTTTGATTTTTTTTTTTTAATTTTGTTTGCACCCTGATGGCTTCAATTTTGAACGAATTAGGTAATATTTTATTTTAAATTAGTGGAGTTCATCTAATTCTTGGATTTTGGATTTTCTGATTTAATTAGGTAAAGTTCTGTACGCTTTATTATTGAAAATTTCTGCACAATTAAGTGTCATTTGTGCACATTAATGTGTTCCCTTGTGCACGTCCGTGCAGTAGCAAACTGGTGTTTGCACGTGTTATAATTAAAGAAGTTTGTGCGTGTTGTCGTCTGTTGTGATTGATGTCTGATGCAAAAGTGATTTGTTTGTGCACAGTTAAGTGTCAGTTTGTGCACATTAACGCGTTCCCTTGTGCACGTCTATGCAGTAGCAAACTGGTGTTTGCACGTGTTATAATTAAAGAAGTCTGCGTGTGTTGTCGTCTGTTGTGATTGATGTCTGATGCAAGTGTGATTTGTTTGTGCACAGTTAAGTGTCAGTTTGTGTACATTAACGTGTTCCCTTGTGCACGTCCGTGCAGTAGCAGACTGGTGTTTGCACGTGTTATCGTTTGATGTGCTTTTCGTCTGAAGCAAGCGTGATTTGTTTGTGCACAATTAAGTGTCAGTTTATGCACATTAATGTGTTCCCTTGTGCATGTCCGTGCAATAGCAATACGGTGTTTGGTCTGTTATAATTAAAGAATTTTGTGCGTGTTGTCGTCTGATGTGCTTGTCGTCTGATGCAAGCGTGATTTGTTTGTGCACAATTTACTGTCAGTTTGTGCACATTAATTTATTCTCTTGTGCACGATTGTGTAGTAGCAAAAATGGTATTTGCACGTGTTAAGAATTTTTAAATAATTTTTATGTTGCGTTATCTGTGGCATGTACTGTTTTGTGAACTGATTCAATGCGAGATTTTGCAGGTGATGTTGAATGTTCTTCCGACAATTGTGAGCCTATTCGACAAACTATGGTCATGACACCTAGCTCTACAAAATATTGGGATCCAAAATGTGAAGATGCCATTAAACCTTATGCTAATCAGAAATTCAAAAGCTTGGATGAAGCAATACATTTTTACAAGTCTTATGTATCGGTGGTTGTTTTTGATGTCGTAGCACAAAAATAACATCAAATGATGGTATAGTTGTTGGGAAGTATCTATTGTGATTTTTGCACATTTATGTTTCAATATGTGCACAATAATGTTAAATTGTGCACAATATGTGCAATGTAGTTTAACGTAGTTTAACAGTCCTATGTGAGTTGTCGTTTGAGATGTAATGTGGTTTGTGCACAATTGTGCATAGAAATATACACAATTGTGACACTGATAATGCACAATAGTGAATGAAAAAATGCACAATTGTCACCACTTGAATTCTTTTTGTCATAATGTTGTAATATTATTTATGATTTTCTTGGCATCCATTATGATGGTAATAATCACTTATTTGCACATTATAATTTGCAGGTGGACGAAAAAAGAGTCAATTTATAAAGACCTGCCCTTAGTTTTATTATTCTTAATTATCAAAAAGTTACATAACTTGAGGGAGTGTTGTTTGAAAAGGCTAACAATATTTTTGTTATATGATTTTTATAAATCAATATTTGTATACTTATTGTGATTTTTGTAACTAGTTCTTGGTGTGTTTAAATTGTTCGTATTTCACTATTTTTACTGGCTATCGATCATCTTATCCGGTCCTTGTGGTCATCAACGCTCAATTGAGGTAGCTGGCATGAGACTACTGCTAATATCTACTTAATTTAATATTTTCCTTTGTATCTCACTTAATTTAATCTTTTCATTTTATTATATTTTACCTAATTCAATATTTTTCTTTTATTCTCCCAATATAAAAATACAAATAAGTCATATAAAATTATTAGAAAAGATCTAAGTTAGTTACTTTAATTAAAAGATAAATACATAAGATATAATTTTAATAAAAAAAATTATTATGAAATTATTAAATAAGTAGTATTTATAATAAATATTAGGGAACTTCTACGGTGTCTTCACGACACTATTCTTCACTTAGTGGAATTTAATAGGGACCATTAGATCAATTTTAGACTTTTTAGATTAAGAGATCTATGACTGTAAATGCAGGGGGGTGGGGGGCATGGTGCCCTTAAAGACACCGTAGAGTTTTCCTAAATAATAATATAATTTTAATTTTGTAATTTTAAATATTCTATATAGGTAAATTAAGATTTATTTGATATAGTCTAAGTATGTAAATAAATATTGGTAATGAATTCAATCAAACATAAAAACATAAAATTATATAATAATAATTATCATTATTATTGTTATTAAATGTTCATTAGACATCGGTACAATGTGACACGAGTTGAGAGTACATCCATTTAGGTTTTCAAAGTATGTAATTAATATTATTAACAAATTTAATCTAAACATTAAAATACAAAATAACGTAATAATAATTAATAAGTATAGATTAGGCACGTGTTTAGAATGAGACTTCTTTTGAATTTTTATAAGTATGTAAATAACGAATTGAATCTAAGCATGAAAATAAAAATTTAATAATTATAATAATTAATAAATAAATTAGACACGTACGAGGCAAGGGTTGAGAATACATCATTTGAATTTCTCATTTTACATAAAAATTTGTAATTATCACAAATATTTTTTATATTTTTCTTTTGATAAATCTTGTGTAATACACGGGTATTAAACTAGTTGATCTATATATACAGATTGTAGTTGGATATAATTCAAATTATTGTCATGCTTAAAGAATAATTAAGATTATGAACATGATATATATATTTCTTAATTCAAATTGACAAAGCAAAATAAAATAGAAAATAACACTTTTCCAGAAATATAAATGACATTCTCAATTCTGATGTTAAACAGTCTATATATGACCTTAAAAAAATTAGAATGAATACCAAAATAGTCGATTGAAAAAAAAAATCTAAAAACAATAGACCTGTTTAACATAATCTGTTCAACAAATAATACCCCAAACAAAAAGATAAATGGCAGTCATATTTCTTAATTGAGATTGAAAATAATGCTTGCAAAGAAGACTAGTCCAGAAATATAAAGTACATCCAATTCGGATATTAAACAGAATATATATGCGATCTCCAAAACATGTAGAATGAATACCAAAATAGTAAATAAAAAATAGATCTAAAAATAGGAGATTTGTTGGGTGGTAAGATCCATATTATGTTATACAAACAAATCTAACAATCTAAAATGTTAGATTATACTTTTGAACATATGTCTTATTTGTTAATAATTAGATTTAATCTAATTAAAGATTGTAAATTAGATTTATTCTAATTAATTGGTACAGCGATAATTCGTTTTAACGAATTGTATAGGCTCGTTCTACGTGTCGTGTAGATAATTATAACCTTTTGAATTTCTCAATTCCATTTATTGGTGAGTAAGAAATGGTGTTTGGAAGTTGGATAGGTGCTTTTAAGCCTTATCGTTTATCCCACATTGATTGTTATCCAATGTGGAAGGGAGTTTAAAAGTGTTTAACTTTTAATGATTGGACATCAAGTGGGCCCAGTGGGTTGTGTGGACTTT
The DNA here is from genome assembly GCA_014905375.1 of Phtheirospermum japonicum. Taxonomy (NCBI): domain Eukaryota; kingdom Viridiplantae; phylum Streptophyta; class Magnoliopsida; order Lamiales; family Orobanchaceae; genus Phtheirospermum; species Phtheirospermum japonicum. The sequence continues at coordinate 1,263,948 of BMAC01000044.1, read as the reverse complement.
GTGTAAACGAAGCTCACGCGGGCTCTTGGACTTGGGTTCGCCAGTCCGCCTTCGGCGAAGCCGATGGCGGAGCCGAGCCCGGTCCCGGACCTCGGACTTGGGTCTTGGGCAATTGGTCCGATTGTGGGGTTCGGGTTCTGGTTCAACCCTGGCTAACTTTTTAGCCACGTGCGGGTTTAACACCTGAATCAAATTTGTAACTCCTGACCAATCAGGTCAAAAGTCAGACGTTTCAAACCTTTTGAATTCAAACATGCATGTATTTGCACGTTGAACCAGTCCAGGTTCATGCTGTCTTTTGCAGCTGGTTTGAATGACTTAATGACGTATTTTAAGAACGTCATTGAGAGGCTGTAACCTCCCAGGTGTCTACCCCTATATAAGGGTGATAATCTCCAGTTCGTTTTTACTTTCCATACTTGTATGAACATCTGAAACAACAGAGCACCTGAACATACTGCATACATATCAGTTTATATATTTTTTTCTTATTTCATAGCTCAGTCCAAAATTCGACCTGTTCGCCGGAGCTTAGTTTTCTAACGGTGCGGTTAAAACCAAAGACGTAGTCGTTTTATCTTTGGGAACGATTTGCCAAAACCGACGAAGCACTACCGGGGCAAATTCGTTTTGCGGAGAGAGATTCAATCTCGACTCGACTTATAATTTTTTCTGTTCTTATTTTAATTTTTTCTGTTCTTATTTAATTTTTCCATTTTAGTGATTATTGTAACTATTCCAACAATCGCAAAAGAAATTTCATTGTTTGTAATTTTTTAGTTTCTGTTTTTGTAATCCCTAATTGGAAAAGAGAAGGATGTCAACCTCCAGCACTCCTACGAGCGACGCTACTCCGCCATCACTTCCACCCTTTCGGCGACGAGCACTGCCCCCGCAATCACGAACACCACGACGATTGGCATGTCTACACCAATCGTGAAAACTACTCAACCTGAGTTAATTATCAACCCAGGAACTCTTGACTTCTTACTCGAGACGTTGACCAAGCGCATGGCTCACTCGAACTCATCCACAGCTTCGGCTGTTGGAACAATCCCTTTTGGGATAGGGACTTCGGTCCAAACGATGTCAGCTCCGGCTGTAACCCATCCCATTGGGATGATGGGAACTTCGGTTCCGAGTTTGTTTACAACTGCTCCCCAAACAGATTCAACTGTTTTGAATACCCATTCAATGGGTTCGGTGGGGACTTTTGTACCAACGATGAACGCGCCGGTGCACTCCTCTCGGATCATGCCCGCGGCGGAGAAGCTTCCAAAATTTAATGGGGAAGGCTTCAAGAGGTGGCAACAAAATATGCTGTTCTACCTCACGATGCTTGGTTTCGCCAACTTCGTGAAGGAAGATGAACCACCTACTCCGGACAAGGAC